>OY757942.1:51214728-51227228 GCA_963585895.1 Sepioteuthis lessoniana
TATATATATATATATATATATATATATATATATATATATATATATATATATATATATATATATATATATATATATATATATATATATATATATATATATATATATATATATATATATATATATATATATATATATATATATATATATATATATTATATATATATATATATATATATATATATATATATATATATATATATATATATATATATATATATATATATATATATATATATATATATATATATATATATATATATATATATACATATATATATATATATATATATATATATATATATATATATATATGTATATATATATATATATATATATATATATATATATATATATATATATATATATATATATATACATATATATATATATATATATATATGTATATATATATATATATATATATATATATATATATATATATGCATGTGTATTTGTGTGTGTGTGTGTGAGAGAGAGAGAGAGAGAGAGAGAGAGAGTGTGTGTGTGTGTGTCTGTGAGTGACTCTTTCTATGCATGCATATGTATTTTTATATATATATATACGTGCATATATACGTGCATGTTTATATGCACACAAATATATATCTATACATACATACATACACACACACACACACATATATATATATATATATATATATGTGTGTATATTGGCCTAAGTGGTAGAGTGTTAAACAGGACACTAGGGTTCAAGCCGAGGTTGAGTCATACCAAAGACTCAAAAATGGTATAGGCTGGATGGTTGGTTGGTTGGTTGCGTTTATCAACCCTTGTAGGTTATTAAATGCGAAATCCTGTTTGTACGTATACATCAATTATATGATTTGTAAACGCATAATTCACAAGTTCCAATTTTTAAACTAGTCGGGACTTATTTGCTTACATAAATTTAAATGGTTTCAAGTATTGCTATCTAACACTAATAATTCTATTTAATTGGTTTGCATGCAGATAAATTGTTTCAAGTAGAGTGAATTGATAAACAGTTTCATTTGACTCGTAGATGGCACTCTAACAAGTACTGCCGACCCGGATTAGAGTGGGCCTGGGAGTAATGGTAATGAAGGGATACTCCACATTCCTAAATATCTAAGATTGGCGCCTCACTATCAAATGACTTAGTGTCATATCCTTGACACTCGTTGCAGGAAGTAGTCTTACCCGTCTTTAGAGGTGTAGTCGGTGTATTCAAAAGCCCTAGCCGATACTGGCGTGTAGATAAATAAATACGTATATATGCGCATATATTCATTTATACATATATACATGTACATGTACATGTATATATAGAGTTGTTTAAATATATATATATATATATATATATATATATATATATGTGTGTGTGTGTGTGTGTGTGTGTGTATGTGATTCAACAGTGAACATTTAAATTTTCCTGGTAAAGAGCTCAATGTAACTGACATTACAGAGCAATAATTTCTTTAAGAAAAAACAAAAACCGGTCACATTAGGATTATAAATTTATTTCCATCCTGTTATGTGTTTTTGATATAAATCAAAAACACAAAAAAATTAACAGGACTTCTTCAAATCTTATGGTTTTATCCATAAGATCTGAAGAAGTCCTGTTAATTTTTTACGTGTATATATATTGATTTATACGTGTATGTATATATATATTTTACGTGTATATATTTTGATTTATATCAAAAACACATAACACTATGAAAGGTTATATATATATATATATAGTCATCTACAAACTGTTTCATTGTATCTTAACCCTTCAGTATTGCTAGACATGTAAGATGCTTCAAGCTCATAAGTGATGTCAAAATGTCATCGATCGCAGATATGATCTCATCATTTGATCTTTTCAGTCTATAAACTATTAAGTTCACTCTCGCGTATATAGATATGTATATATATATGTGTGTGTGTGTGTGTGTGTGTGTGTGTGTGTGTGTGTGTGTGCGTGTATATATGTGTGTGTGTGTGTGTGTGTGATTATATATATAATTATACGTATATACAGAGAGAGAGAGAGAAAGAGAGATAGAGAGAGAGAGAGAGAAAGAGTCACAAGTATGCGGAAATAATTGATAACGTATATACAATTGAGTTTTTACTGTTATAATTTGTAGCGGCCATAACGATTGTCGTGAATATGATACTAAACAATCTGGTGAGGCTGCAGTAATGCTGGAGCTTTAGAGAATGCGAACTACCCCTTTATTGCCATCGCTCCCAGTGCACTCTAGCCCGGATTGGTAGCACCTGATAGGGTACTATGTATTGGTTAAATAGAACTAAACAGTGTATTTATGCTAAACTGAATTGTTTGAAAAAGAACTGTTTTTGAGATTAAAACGGTGTACTTAAGTTAAACTGAATTATTTGAAATAGCACTGTTCCTACGTATATAAATGGATTTGGCATTAAATGACCTAGAGTGGTTGATATGCCATAAAACCAAACCAAACCAAACCCAGCCAATCACCTTGTGTGCGTGTGTGTGTGAGTGTGTGTGTACGTTTGTGTGTGTATGTGAATATATATATATATATATATATGCTCCCCCTTGGGGGTTGAGCACTCTGGCGAAGGAATTGCCGGTCGCCGCTAGCGTAATGCAAAGCTCTTCGAAAGAATTGAGCACTCTGGTAGCCGATAGGGTATTAAAAAAACGTAAACAAAGGCTGCTGCTGCTGTTTCTAAAAATAAAAATACCTTAAAATTCCCTTAGCCAACGTGGTACGCTTGGTGGCCTAGTGGTCTGAAACATAGTCTAACGTAAAGTTGGACGGGTTTCGATCCCGGCTTCGAGCGTCCTGCGTGTCTAGCCACACTGAAGAGTTCTGATAGAACGAAACAGTCTGTCTGTGGATGACTATATGTGTGTGTGTGTGTGTGTGTGTGTATATATATATATATATATATATACCGAAACGTTACAGCGTCGATTTTACTGCTTTTTAAATTCATCCCTTTTAGACTACTCAGTCAAAAAGAGTGTGAGTGTTTGTCAATTGCTCTTCATACTGTCGGATTCTTTTCCATTATTTACTTCCATATATATATATATATATACCTTTAGCTATCAGGAAGTTAGGTAGGACCAAGAGAAAAAGAAATCATTCTCAATATAATAATTCTGTCCCCTACCTTACCCTGTCCTCATCCACTCCTCCCTTCTCACACTCTCTTCCTTTGTCTCACCCCTTCCCCACAAAACACGACGGAAATATGTGTATGTTTGTAAAAATTCCATGACACAGCATGCACAAATATATATATATATATATATATATATATGCGTGAGCGACAGCACATACACAAACATACTAACATTCACAAATACAAACATAAGCACACGTATACACGAACAAAATCCCCCTTCAAACAAAACAAAAAATAACCATATTAATCGGCCATTTTTGAAAACCCTTCATTCTGTCTGACGAATGCATTAAGCATGAAACCCAGGGTCTCAGACTCTACCATGTAATATATATATATATATATAGTCATCCACAGACAGATCTGTTTCGTTCTATCAGAACTCATCAGTGTGGCTAGACATTGGCTCCCCGTAGCTGGGATCGAAACCTGGTTAACTCAAACGCCAAGCCAAAGCCTCTAACCATTTAGCCAAACATATATATACATAATGATAATAAATAAATATATATTAGATATATATATATTTAATCCATGGAAAATATTATGCAACCTTAGGGCTCATGAAGTTTAAAAAACAACATTCATCAGGCAGTTAAGAAGATGATGATGGTTGCAGAATATTTTCCATGGCTTATATATATATATATATAATATTTATTTATTATCATTATTATATAATAGCTCTATCCTAGATATTGAGCACTCTCCATATTATATTGCAGTTTGTTCGACACATAACCACAAAGTGATTTACTGACTACCAACACTCTTCCACGGACAGACTGTTTCGTTGTATCACAACTCTTCACTCTGATTAAACACGCGAGATTCTCGCTGGGGTCGAAATCTGGTTGACTCATACACCAACCGAAGATTCTACTGCACAGCGATAAGGAAACTAGCATAAGCGAGGGAATTTTAAACGCTGATGTATTACTTTGGTTTTGTTTATACATATCCGCTTAACGGCTATCGAGAGATCAATTCATTCGAAGAGCCTTGCCTTACGGAAGTGGCAACCGTTACTTCCTTCGTTAGTGAGCTCACCCCCACGGGAGTGGGGGAGCATATATTGTCATCCATAAACAGACTGTTTCGTTGTATCCCAACGCTTCAGTGTGGCTAGATATGCAAGATTCTTGAAGACTCACTCATACACCAACCGAAGTTTTCCATATATATATATATATATGGGAAAACTGAAAATAAATCCGACTGTACGAAATATACGAATAAGAAAAGATACAATATCTTCAGATTTTTTTTTTTTTGTACTTTAAATCCTTTGCCAATTTCTGAGGGTTTTGGTTTTTCGATATGAAAACATTAAACCTTCATCTGGGCGTTTGAATTGTTAAAATCACGGGGTGACCGGAGGTTTCCCTTCAGAGTTGTCTATCTCCTAGACTAATTACGATGACATGGCAAGAAGACTTAATCTGTCCAACTATTTTGCTCATAGATGGAGTAGGGATATGTGGAATCATGTTTTTTGAACTTGGTTTCATAACACCTCTCTCTCTCTCTCTCTCTCTCTCTCTCTCTCTCTCTCTCTCTCTCTCTTTGACACACACACACACACACACAATAAATAATGGGATTTTTTTTAAAAAAGCAAAATATTTTTTAGAATTATTTTCCATAAATAAGAACTCTTCCCCCCTCAAGCATATAAATAATTGCTTACAAGCTAACTGTCAAGCACGTTGACGTACAAATACACGCACATACAAGCAAACACATACACGAACATACAAACACACACACACATATATATATATATATATATAGAGTTGTCTCAGATAAACATCCATGCTATTAAATATATATGAAAACTAATATATATATATAAATGCTTTGGTTTGGTTTGGTTTTAAGGTATATGAACATTTGTTTGTTATCTTATGCCAATTCCTGTTTCTACACTCAATCATTCGTATATATATAATCATACATAAAATTTGTTAGTGAATAGTTTGTCGGTAACATTTTTAGAATTTTAGAATACATTTAAATGGTTTCAAATATACTTCCCCGGCCTTGGCTGGGCCGTCTGGCATTCGTGCCGGATGGGGTATCGAAATCGATGGCAGATTCGAGGCCGAAAGGCCCCCAGCTTCGGTTGAGCCAACTCAGGTGGGCGAGCTGCAACACTGACCCATTTGTCCCCCTTTTATAGCACTGGACCTTCCAGTCCAGTTTAAGCTGTAAGCAGGCATACGTGCCTGGACTCAGATTTGGGTCCAAGACTAGCTAGGCTCATCAGGCTCACAATGCACTAAGTGGGTCGATGAGCAGCGCAGACCAGGTGAGTTCGAGCCCCGGCTCGTGTCCGACCTTCCCCTCCCCTAAATCCCCACCATAATCGGCCTTCAGACCATTGACCTTGTGTCGTGTCCTGTCTGGTTGGAGGCAGCGACAAATATCATACTTACCTGGCTTTAGCTGGGCCGTCTGGCATTCGTGACGGACGGGGTATCGCAATCAATGGCAGACTCGAGGCCGAAAGGCCCCCAACTTCGGTTGGACCACCATTGGGTGGGTGAACTGCAATACTGACACCTTTGTCTTCCTTGTATAGCACTGGACCTTGCTGTCCAGTTTAAGCTATAATCAGGAATACGTACCTGGACCCAGATTTGGATCCAAGACCAGCTAGGCTCATCAGGCCCACATTG
Organism: Sepioteuthis lessoniana; assembly: GCA_963585895.1. Taxonomy (NCBI): domain Eukaryota; kingdom Metazoa; phylum Mollusca; class Cephalopoda; order Myopsida; family Loliginidae; genus Sepioteuthis; species Sepioteuthis lessoniana. The sequence goes on from OY757942.1 coordinate 51,220,569, forward strand.
CACTAAGTGGGCCGATGACCAATAAAGAGCAGTAGGGCTCGAGCCTCGGCTCGTACCGACCTTCCCTTCCCCTAAATCCCCACTATAATCGACTTTCGGGTCATTGACCTTGTGTCGAGTCTTATCTAGTGGGAGCCAGTGACAAATATAATTACAATTTAACATAAGTAATTCTATATATCGAAAATTCCTATTGAATTTAATGTTAATCATTTGTTTATACACACGTACTATCTAACGCTAATAATACTATTTAATATTAATCATTTGTTTGCATAAAATTAAATTGTTTCAAGTAAATAAATTTGGCTACTGCACCGAGTTATTGGGGAGGGCGCTCCTCTATTCCCTGGATTGCTCCACTTTACTCTTGGTCCATTACTTATAATGCTGAGTGTTAAGCAAGGCCGCACCAAGTACCATGTTTTGAGTCTTTGGATGACTCGACCTGGGACTGAACGCCGGTCTCCCGGACCATTGGTGAACACTCTACTCATTTAGTCATTCTATTTATCAAGTATTCCTGTCTAATTCAAACAACTTCCACTCAACAGTATGGGTTCAAATAATAATAAATAACCTCCTGAGTAAAAGATTTGACCCCCTAGATGGGCCCCTAACTCGTAATATTACTCCGAGTCAAAGTGGACCGGGGTGTAATGTTAATAAAGAGGAACTCCCCCAACTCGAAAACTGGGGCCTAATAATCAGATGCAGTTTAATGTTATCCCCAGGACACTAAATAGTTTCAAGTATTTCTATCAAACACTAATAGTTTTATTCAGTTTTGTTTATTTGTTTGATGTGCAAAATTATTAGTGTTTGATAGGAATACTTCTTCTCCAGCCGTTTTATTAGCGTCCGAGTAGTGCATCCATACAGAAGTATATCGATACGACCGCTACCTGGAAGAAACTGCGTTTCATTTTATCGGTCAGGTCAGATCGATAGCCTATCGATAGCTGTCTATGTGTTCGTTGGCCGCGTTTCGGTGTCTTTTTCGATGGTGAGACACTGCTAATATTGAACAAGTCCAGGCGGCAACACCCCACAAGGCACCAACTATACGGTCCCCTGCCTCCCATCACGAAAACTATCCAAGTTAGATGAACCAGACATGCAGGACACTGCTGGGGAAGCTCATAAGTGATGTACTCCTATGGACCCCCACATATGGCCAAGCAAAAGCAGGACGACCAGCTCGAACATACATACAGCAGCGATGTGAGGATACGGGATGTTGCTATGAAGACCTGCCGGAGGCGATGAATGATTGGGAGTAGTGGCGAGAGAGGTTCAGGGATATCCGTGCTAGCGGCACGACATGATGATGATGATGATGATAAGAATACTAAAGTTAAAAGTTGCAATTGTTGATATTTTCACTAATGATGATGATTATCATCATGTCTCGCGGCTAGCACGGATTTCCCTGACTCTCTCTCACTATTCGTCCCTATCATCCAAGTCTTCTATACTATATCCTTCTGTCCGTACAGAGCTGTTGTAGATAAGTTGTTGGTCGTCCAACACTTGCAAATCAGTGTGTAGGGGTCCATAGGAGAACGTCACTTATGAGTTCGTCCTTACTTCTCCAGCAGTGTCTCACATGTCTTGTTCGTCTTATTTGGATGGTTTTAGAGATGGGAGGTAGGTGGCCGTACAGCTGTTGTTTTGTGAGATGTTCCTTCCGGGAATTTTGTTTTATGATACTATTTACCAACCCCTCCGCTTGGGCAGGATATGACACAAGGTCAATTTTTAAGCGGAGTTTAACAGGTTTGAATTCAGAGTTTTCCTTCTCCTAGACCAGTTGCCTCACCAAGGCTGAAGAACCTAGTCTGTCCTACTATTTACCCATAGCTGGAGGGAGAATAATTGGATTCATACCTTTCCCAAGGGTATTAGTGCTATGTAATCAGTATCGTCCAGGATTTGAACTCGCATCGCCGTGTTCATTTCCTACGGCGATAACGACTACACCTCGGGCACCTCCTAAATTTTGTTTTATGATAGTCATTTGTTTGCACACAGTTTAGATGGTTTCGGGTATTGCTACGTCGGTTCAATTTACCCTTGGTCACTGCTTTCAAGCTCTTTTTGAATAGAATAGGATTATCATAGAGCTGCTATAGCTTGACAGGACCAGCTGATTGCTCTGATCAGGCCTCCGTGACTGCAAAGTAAGGGAGTGTTGCAGGGCAAGTGAATACTTCGGTTACTGAGTCACGGACTGTTCCGTAGTAACCCGCACGACTTCAAGACCACCCGTCCTAAAACAGTACGGGTCACCCCCCAACGGCCAACAGGTGGCTTCTTTGGGGTGAAGTTTCACTGCTCTGTAGAGGTGCTAGCGGCGTATACAACAGCCCAAGCTTACAGGGTTATATATATATATATATATATATATATATGTGGGTGTGTGTGTGTGAATATATATATATATATATATATAATAAACAAATATATATTAGATTTATATATTTAATGCCATGTAATTTAATCGGCGACCCCTGGTTTCATGGAGTTTTTACAAAACAACAATCATCAGTTAACAAAATGAAATGAATCGAAAATTGAAAAAAAAAACAGTCAAAAACCGTTGGGATTTTGTAGGAATCTTTACGTGTGATTGTAAGTGTGTGTATATGTGAATGTGTGTGTTTACGTATGTGTGTGTATTTGTGTGGGTTGTAGTTGCGTATTATTGTGTGTGTATGTGTGAGTGGTATATAGTGCATGTGTATATGAAGGTACATGTGCAGCGCGTTGTTTTTACCGGATGTTAGTCGTCTGTGTATCTTATATTGCTACATTATTGTCAAGAAAGATTCTTTATCTATTTCTGTATATGTAGGTGATTATAACTAAGGAACAAAACATCGTCATTGCATGTCGAAGGAAATAAATAAAGATTTGATTTGTAAACGTATTTAAGCGGGTATAGTATGGTAAATAAAAACTCCATGAAACCCAGGGGTCGCAGACTAAATTCTACGGCATTAAATAATATAATATATTTTTATTATTATTATTATTATTATTATTATTATTATTATTATATAGTAGCTCTATCCTAGATATTGAATACTCTCCATATTATATTGCACTTGGTTCGCCACAAACCCACAAAGTGATTTAGTGACAACCAACACTGTTATAATATATATATATATATATATATATATACATATTGTCATCCACAGACAGACTGTTTCGTTGTATCACAAGTCATCAGTGTGACGAGATGCTTCAAGCTAGGATCCAAACCCAGCTGATTTGACGCCAGTCGGATGTCTTACCACAGAGCCATCGGCTATCCTTTATTTTATCGCTCTCATTTCACAGTTGCAATTTTTTTTTAAGAGTTAGTAGCAATAAATGTTCGTATGATAAAACAACAGAGTTGTTTTGTATTAGTGTTGTGTTATAACTTTCAACGAGACCGGTTGCGCTACACTTGGAGTAACGTCCACGGCACGTTTCGGTATCTTGATATGTCTTATATATAGCGAGGAGCGGAACACTGCTAGGAGAGCAAGGACGAACTCATAAGCGACGTTCTCCAATAGACAACCAGGTAGGACTTATCTACAACAGCTCTGTACGGACACTGAATGCAGTCTAGATGACCTGCCAGAAGCGATGGATGATAGAGCCGGGTGGTGAGAGAGAGTTAGGGAAATCCGTGGGAACAGTACAACATGATGATAATATGTATATATATATATATTGTCATCCACAGACAGATCTGGCTATATTCCCGAAGCTGGAATCGAAACCCGGTTGACTCAAACGCCAATCCAAGATTCTACCACTCAACCACGAGGAAACTAACGCAAGCGAAGGAAATTTAAACGGTTATGCATCACATTTGTTTTTGTTTACATATATCCACTCAATATATATATATATATATATATATTGAGGTACAAGGACACTGGATAATTACGACTAAGATGAAAAAAGAGCATTTAGGTTTGAATTCTTTTTTAATGGTATATCAACCTTAATGGGTTATTTACTATCAAATCCATCCTTGTGAGAAGAACATTAGTGGTACAATTCAACTTATAGCTGGGAAAATGAGGGGTTTCATGACTTTCCCAAGGGCATTGGTTCAAAAGTGAATGCAGTAGTACGATTGGAGTTCGAACTCGCTTACTTGGGTGTCGCAGTCCAGTACGTTAGCCACTTCGTCATTGGGACTCCTTCGAAGTAGTTAAGGAATAAGTAAAAAGTAAAGTTGTTTCCCTTAGTCCAGGGTGACCAGAAGGCTCTCTTTTCAATAGCTACTACACTGAGGTGTAGGGGAGGGTGCTACTCCATACCCTGGATGGCTCCACTTTACTCTTGATACGTACCTTATATTGCTGAGTGTTAAGCAAGGAGGTATCAAGTACCATTTTTAAAGTCTTTGGTATGACGCGACCTGGGATTGAATCCAGGTCTCCTGCTCTACCCACTTGGCCAATGAGACAAGGAATACTTTCCATTTAGTATGTTAAAGTATAATTTTGAAAATTCAATTAAATTTTTTTTTTTTTTTCCTTTTTGAAACAAAAAAAGCTCGCCGCCAACGAGTGTCCTGTCTATGATACTAAACAATCTGATGGTGAGTTTCCAGTGATGCTATGCGGAGTACCCCTTCATTGCCATCGTTCCCTGGTCCACTCTGGCCCGGAGTGGTAGCACCTGATAGGGCACTATCTATGAGTTAAATAGAACTGTTTGACTAAACTGAATAGCTTGAAATAGAAACGTTTGTGACAATTAAACTGTGTACTCATGCTAAACTGAATTGTTTGAAATAGAACAGATTATTTGTGCAAAAATGAATTTGGCATTAAATAACCTACAAAGGTTGATATGCCATAAAACCCAAACAAACAAACTTATTATATGCTTCTGCTACAGGTTATCAGAGTCTATCTGCATTCAGGCTTACTCGGTCAGTCACCAACTGCATGTTTTGGGATCGATCTATACGGCAGGTATATTTCTAACCCAGGATTTTAAGCTACAAAATCTTGAGGTTGATTTATATGCCACAGTTTACCGTATTCAGGTTATTTGAGTCGTAATTTTAGTGATAAAGATGTCATCTGTCATGTTGTGTCAAACATCATATAACTGTAACCAAAAGAAAGCAGCGCATAATAGCAAGACCTTTAATAGAGTAATATGAAGTGTGATCAGACTGAAGATTAATACATTTTAGTTTCAAAATTTAGAATATGTGCACAGCCGTGAAACTTACAGTATTACCCATTGATAGCTTGATTAAATAGAGGAACATTATACGATCAATACCGATATTATTAGGTATTATTTAATTTATCATCCAAAAATAAGTTCACGCCTAACAATTTTTTAAATAAAAAATTAATTTTCTTCTAAACCAAAGATAGTAAGTAAAGTTGGCGACTTTCGTTGAGGGTGACCCGAAGGTTCCCTTTTCAATAGCTACCACACCAAGGTGTAGAGGAGGGCGCTATGCTTTCCTTTGATTGCTCCACTTTACCCTTGATCCTTACTTTATAATGCTGAGCGTTAAGCAAGGCGGCATCAAGTACCATTTTGCTGAGTCTTTGGTGTGACTCGACCAGGGATTGAACCCTGGGCTCTCGGACCATTGGCGAACACTCTACTCATTAAGCCAATATCCCGATTAAACCAAAGATACTTGAATGTTATTATTTCTACTGAAATTATGTGCGATCACAACGGATATTATTAGGTATTATTCCCTCAACCGTCCATGAATAAGTACACGCCTAACAAGTTTTTAAAAAATGAATTTTCTTCTAAAACAAAGATGTCAAAAACGTGGTGCGATAGACAATAACTATGGAAGACAGTAATTACTGGGGATACGGTTACAAGACTCAGCATTCCTATCTGAGGTCGCGGTTAATCACCTGAAGAAGGCCAGAGGTGAAATTTGGCCGAAACGTAGTGAAGAAAAAACAACACAAAAAAAAATCTAAGATGAGGACAAAAAATCCGCAAAAAAAAAAATTAGTTCTCAGATTAAGAAGTCTCATCTCAAAATGTTTCCAATTAAAAGACAAAGATGTCAGGATATTATCATTTCTATAGAAACAGGGTGCGATCAAAACGGATTTTACTGCAGGCAGTTCCTGTTGAGTAGTGGCAAACGTGCTGGAATGTGACGTCTTAGTAAATGAGTTCATACTCCAGTCGCGCTGTTTCTTTCACTTGACGACTAATCTCCTTAGGAAAAGTTTGATCCCCTTTATCCTTCCAGCTATGGCTTAAATACCACCACTAATGTTTCTTTTACAAGAATGGCTTTAGTCTTAAATAACTCAAAGAAAAGAACCAAGCCAAACGGAATATTGTTAGGTATTATTTAAACTATCGCCCGTGGTGTAATGGTTATCGTTGTAAGAAATGGACACGGCGATACGAGTTCAAATCCTGGAGGAGACTGATTGCATTTCACATAGCACTAATACCCTTGGGAAAAGTATGAATCCAATAATTCTCCCTCCAGCTATGGGTAAATAGTAGGACAGACTGGGTTCTTCAGCCTTGGTGAGGCAACTAGTCTAGGAGAAGGAAAACTCTGAATTCAAACCTGTTAAACTCCGCTTAAAAATTGACCTTGTGTCATATCCTGCCCGAGCGGAGGGG
>OY757942.1:51232228-51579728 GCA_963585895.1 Sepioteuthis lessoniana
ATATATATATATATATATATATATATATTCTTTTCATGTTAATATTCAAAAGTAGGTGGACAGTTAATGATAACGTTTATTGTACCTACTGTCCGGCTACTTCTAATTCATTCATATATATATATATATATATATATATAATATATTATATATATATATATATATATATATATATATATATATACTATATATATATTCGATTTCCCTTTGCTATAAATAAAAAGAGAATTACTTTTTCCGTAAGAAATGAACGAACTTAAACTATGAATAACATTTTAATTAATTGGTTAATTGAAGTCTATATTGAATGGCAGGTCAATCCGTCTGGAGTTATTCAATGCCTACTGGTTAAGGAATTGCATACATTGTAATTTTATGTCTACATTTTTTCGTATAGCTTATAAACTGTAGAATACACCGACTGCATCTCTGCTGGAGGTAAGATATCCTCCTCCAACGAGTGTCCTGATATATGACACTAAACAATCTGATGATGAGGTTCCAGTAATATCAGAGCTTTGGGGAATGTGGAATACCCCATCATTACCATTGCTCCCAGGTCCACTCTGGCCCCGAGTGGTAGCACTTGATAGGGTTCTATGCATGGGTCCAATAGAACTGTTTGATATTTAAACTGTGTGCAAACAAACGACTAATGCTAAATTGAATTGTTAGAAATAGAACTGTTTGATCATTTAACTGTTCGTAAACAAATGATTGATGTTTAATTGTATTGTTTGTAATACATAGCAATACTTGGAACCATTTAACTTTGTTGATTTAAGCTAAATTGAATTGTTAAAAATAGAACTGTTTGATCATTTCACTATGTGTACGCAAGTGATTGATGAATGATTGAATTGTTAGTTATACATAACAGTACTTGAAACCATTTAACTGTGCACAAAAGGATAAGTTTAGACACGTTTAAAAACATTATCAACAAAATGTGTTTCTAAATCATATTTAATATATTATGTTTAAAGAGGATTTGGCATTAAATAGCCTGCAAGTGTTGATATGCCATAAAATCAAACAAATCAAACGTGTAGTTCAATGTTTGTTTATATTTTTTGCACACTGTTATAGTAGTAAAATAAAATTGGCGACCGTAGTCGAAGGCAACCCAAAGGCTCCCTTTTCAAATATTATATTTCATTTTTATTGTCAGTGAGATTGATTCTCAATGAGTGCCCCTTGTGTCTCAACTGAGCAAAGCTAGTAAATAAAGTAAAGTTGGCGACCTTAGTCGAGGGTGATCCGAAGGCTCCCTTTTCAATAGGTTTTTTAGACCGTATTCATTTTTATTTATGGTACGGAATTTTATAATAGACCGTATTTATTGACAATGATAAAAATTAAAACAAATATGGCCCTGTCGGCTGGGCCTGCAGAATACACCGACTGCATCTCTGCATCCCCCCACCAACGAGTGTATTGTGTATAACACTAAAAAATCTGATGGTAAAGACTCCAGCAATACTGGAAGCTTTGGGAAATGCAGAGTACCCCTTCATTGCCATTACTCCAAGTTCCACTCTGGCGCAGTGTAGAAGCACTTGATAAGGTTCTATCTATGGGTCAAATAGAGCTGCTTGACGTTTAAACTGAGTGCAAATAAACGACTTATGCTAAATTGAATTGTTAGAAATAATATATATACACACACACACACACACACATATATATATATATATATATATATATATACAAAAGTTGAATTTTGCTTTAAAAATTGGCAGTACGGAACACTGTTTAAAATTGCACCTTTTTCAATGTCCCAAAAGACGGTTGGTTGGTTGGTTGGTTGTTGTTTTTTTTTAACGGCGTATCAACTCTTTTGGGGGCATTTAATGCTGATTTATGTCATTTTGATAAAAGTTTCAAACAATTTAGTTTAGTATAAGTACAGTTTTGTTTACACACAGTTAAATGTCAAAACAGTTCTATTTCAAACAATTCACTTAGCATAAGTACTCTGTTTCAATGTCAAAAACAGTTCTATTTCAAACAATACAGTTTAGCAAAAGTACAGTTTTTTTGTTTACAAATAGTAAAAGTAAAGTTGGCGACCTTAGTCGAGGGCGACCAGAAGATTCCCTTTGCATCACATAATCTACTAAATAATAAGTACAATATCAGAACTATATATGTATATATATATATATATAAGTAAAGTTGGTGACCAGAAGGCTCCCTTTTCAATAGCTACTACACCGAGGTGTAGGGAAGAGCGCTACTCCTTTCCCTGGATTGCTCCACTTTAACCTTGATATGTACCTTATATTGCTGAGTGTTAAGCAAAGAGGTATCAAGTACCATTTTTAAAGTCTGACGCAATCTGGGATTGAACCCAGGTCTCCCGGGCCATTGGCGGACACTTTACCGACTAGGCCAATCCAGTTTTGCATGATTACAGTTTAGTTCTATTTGACCCATAGATAGGACCCTATCAGCTACTACCACTCCAGGGCAGAGTGGACCTGGGAGTGATGGCAATCAAAGGGTACTCCATATTCCCCAAAGCACCTGTATTACTGGAGCCTCACCATCAGATTATTTAATGTCATAACTAGGACACTCGTTGGGGTAGTTTTACCTTTCTGCAGAGATGTAGTCGGTGCATTCTACAGCCCCAGCCGACTGACAAATTACTGCCAGCATTGCTTTCTCTACTGACCGCTGCGCCTGGAACTTTTTTCTTTACCGGCGAGTAAGTGTTTAGCCCATTTACAAACATTTTTTTCTTTTTTACTTTAAACATCTTTCTCCGTACACATTACACATTCTGGTGTGAATTTTAAATGATTTGCACTTTTCTATCACCAAAAATTTAATAGCCTCAGAACAGATATTTTTGCGAGAATAAAATAATTTTTGCAAAAAACCAATTTCAAGAAATTACATTCATGTAAAAAAAATTCCGAAAAATAAATAATTTTCACTTTTTTCAAAGCGTTCCCCTTACTTATTGAACAACCCTTTTATATATATATATATATATATATATATATATATATATATATATATATATATATATATAAGCTGCTATAATCTCACACACACACACATGCACACACACACACACATATTTATATAGGTATACGCTCACGGCAGAATAATTATTAAAAAGCTAGTCCTGCCAGATCTGCCGTATTGTGAAATTCGATTTTCCCTCAGTGCTTGATTTTAATGGCCTTTTGTCATTCTAAGCTAAATCTTATTTATTCTGTTATAGATACATATAAGTGTGCGCACAGATGAATGTTTATTTGTTTGGGGTTTATGACATATCAACATTTGTTGGTTATTTAATGCCAAATCCATTTTTACGCAAATAAACAGTTCGATTTCAAACAATTTAGTTTAGCGTCAGTACACAGTTTAAATATCAAAAACATTTCTGTTTCAAGCAATTCAGTTTAGTTAAAAAAAAAACAAAAAAAAACTCTAATTCAATTTAGTTTAGTATAAGTACAGTTTTTATTTACAAACAGTTAAATTTCAAACAATTTCAGTTTAGCATAAGTACGGAGTTTAAATATAAAAAAGTTTTATTTCAAGTAATCAACTTTAGCATAAGTCTGCATTTTAGTTCTATTTGACCCATAGATAGGACCCTATCAGGTGCTACCACTCCGGGCCAGAGTGGACCTGGGAACGATGGCAATGAATGGATACTCTACATTCCCCAAAGCTCCAGCATTACTGGAAGCTCATTATCAGTTTGTTTAGTGTCATATCTAGGATACTCGTTGGAGGGGGTCTTACCCCTCTGCAGAGATGCAGTCGGTGTATTCTAGATGTATGTTAGTTTTTGCTATTCAGCCAACATGGTGTGTCTATGAGTACAAGTCCCAGCCCAGTTAGCAAGGGTTGCAGAAGACACCAACTGCAGAGAGATAAGACCTCCCCCACAACAAGTGTCCTGCCTATAACACTGAACAATCTGATAAGTGAGGCTCAAGACTCGGAGCTTTGGGAAATGCAAAGTATCTCTTCATTGCTATTGCTCCCCGATCCCCTCTGATTCGGAGTGGTAGCAGCAGATAAGGTCCTATCTATGGGTCAAATAGAACTAAAATGCGTATTTATGCTGAAGTGAATTACTTGAAATAGAAGTGTTTGACATTTAAAATCTGTCCAAACCAATGACTTATGCCAAATTGAATTGTTAGAAAAAGAACATATACATATATATATATATATATATATATATATATATGTGTGTGTGTGTGTGTGTGTGTGTGTGTGTGTGTGTGTGTGTGTGTGTGTGTGTGTGTAAAGAAGATTTAGCATTGAATAACCTACAAGGGTTGATATGCCATAAAACCAAAACAAACCAAATATATATTTTATATATGCGTATAAAGAGGATTTGGCATTAAATAACCTACAATGGTTGATATGCTATAAACATGACCATACTAAACTTATCAGTTCATTCTTACTTCACGAATATCGTCCAGCATATCTCGTTTGTCTTTTATGAGTCATTTGTGAAATCGGAAGTAAATAATTGTAAAGGTGCTGTTTTATGGGGTGATGCTTCCTAAGTTTTTTTTTTTCAAAACAGCACGCTGCATCCTTGTGTAGTTTCCAACTTTTTCTCCATGCGTTTCAATGTTATGCAGTCTGTCTATTTGTCCGTCTGTCTATTTATCCGTCTGTCTATTTCCCAGTCTAACTATTCGTCTGTCAGTCTATTTATCAGTCTATCTATTTGCCAGTCTATCTATTCGTTTGTCTGTCTATTTGTCCGTCTGTCTATTTCCCAATCTATCTATTCGTTTGTCTGTCTATTTGTCCGTCTGTCTATTTGCCAGTCTATCTATTCGTCTGTCAGTCTATTTGTCCGTCTGTCTATTTCCCAGTCTATCTATTCGTCTGTCAGTCTATTTGTTCGTCTGTCTATTTGCCAGTCTAACTATTCGTCTGTCATTCTATTTGTCCGTCTGTCTATTTGCCAGTCTAACTATTCTTCTGTCAGTCTATTTGTGCGTCTGTCTATTTGCCAGTCTATCTATTCGTTTATCTGTCTATTTGTCCGTCTGTCTATTTGCCAGTCTATCTATTCGTCTGTCAGTCTATTTGTCCGTCTGTCTATTTGCCAGTCTATCTATTCGTCTGTCAGTCTATTTGTCCGTCTGTCTATTTGCCAGTCTAACTATTCATCTGTCAGTCTATATGTCTGTCTGTCTATTTGCCAGTCTATCTATTCGTCTGTCAGTCTATTTGTCCGTCTGTCTATTTGCCAGTCTATCTATTCGTCTGTCAGTCTATTTGTCCGTCTGTCTATTTCCCAGTCTAACTATTCATCTGTCAGTCTATATGTCTGTCTGTCTATTTGCCAGTCTATCTATTCGTTTGTCTGTCTATTTGTCCATCTGTCTATTTCCAAGTCTAACTATTCTTCTGTCAGTCTATTTGTCCGTCAGTCTATTTGCCAGTCTATCTATTCATTTGTCTGTCTATTTGTCCGTCTGTCTATTTGCCAGTCTATCTATTCGTCTGTCAGTCTATTTGTCCGTCTGTCTATTTGCCAGTCTATCTATTCGTCTGTCAGTCTATATGTCTGTCTGTCTATTTGTCAGTCTATCTATTCGTCTGTCAGTTTATTTGTCCGTCTGTCTATTTGCCAGTCTATCTATTCGTCTGTCAGTCTACTTGTCCGTCTGTCTATTTGCCAGTCTATCTATTCGTCTGTCAGTCTATATGTCCGTCTGTCTATTAGCCAGTCTATCTATTCGTTTGTCTGTCTATTTGTCCGTCTGTCAATTTCCCAGTCTAACTATTCGTCTGTCAGTCTATATGTCTGTCTGTCTATTTGCCAGTCTATCTCTTAGTTTGTCTGTCTATTTGTCCATCTGTCTATTTGCCAGTCTAACTATTCCTCTGTCAGTCTATTTGTCCGTCTGTCTATTTGCCAGTCTAACTATTCGTCTGTCAGTCTATTTGTCCGTCTGTCTATTTCCCAGTCTAACTATTCGTCTGTCAGTCTATATGTCCGTCTGTCTATTTACCAGTCTATCTATTCGTCCGTCTGTCTATTTGTCCGTCTGTCTATTTGCCAGTCTAATTATTCATCCGTCAGTCTATTTGTCCGTCTCTCTATTTCCCAGTCTAACTATTCGTCCGTCTGTCTATTTGTCCGTCTGTCTATTTGCCAGTCTAACTATTCGTCTCTCAGTCTATTTGTCCGTCTGTCTATTTGCCAGTCTATATATTCGTTTGTCTGTCTATTTGTCCGTCTGTCTATTTCCCAGTCTATGTATTCGTTCGTCTGTCTATTTGTCCGTCTGTCTATTTGCCAGTCTATCTATTCGTCTGTCAGTTTATTTGTCCGTCTGTCTATTTCCCAGTCTATCTATTTGTTTGTCTGTCTATTTGTCCGTCTGTCTATTTGCCAGTCTATCTATTCGTCTGTCAGTCTATATGTCCGTCTTTCTATTTGCCAGTCTAACTATTCGTCTGTCAGTTTATTTGTCCGTCTATTTGCCAGTCTATCTATTCGTTTGTCTGTCTATTTGTCCGTCTGTCTATTTGCCAGTCTATCTATTCGTTTGTCCGTCTATTTGTCCGTCTGTCTATTTCCCATTCAAACTATTCTTCTGTCTATTTGTCCGTCTGTCTATTTGCCAGTCTATCTATTCGTTTGTCTGTCTATTTGTCCATCTGTCTATTTGCCAGTCTATCTATTCGTCTGTCAGTCTATTTGTCCGACTGTCTATTTGCTAGTCTATCTATTCGTCTGTCAGTCTATTTGTCCGTCCGTCTATTTCCCAGTCTAACTATTCGTCTGTCAGTCTATTTGTCCCTCTGTCTATTTGCCAGTCTATCTATTCCTCTGTCAGTCTATATGTCCGTCTGTCTATTTCCCAGTCTATCTATTCGTCTCTCAGTCTATTTTTCCGTCTGTCTATTTCCCAGTCTAACTATTCGTCTGTCAGTCTATATGTCCGTCTGTCTATTTGCCAGTCTAACTATTCGTCTGTCTGTCTATTTGTCCGTCTGTCTATTTGCCAGTCTAACTATTCGTCTGTCAGTTTATTTGTCCGTCTGTCTATTTCCCAGTCTAACTATTTGTCTGTCATTCTATTTGTCCGTCTGTCTATTTGCCAGTCTATCTATTCGTCTGTCAGTCTATTTGTCCGTCTGTCTATTTGCCAGTCTATCTATTCATCTGTCAGTCTATATGTCTGTCTGTCTATTTGCCAGTCTAACTATTCGTCTGTCAGTCTATTTGTCCGTCTGTCTATTTGCCAGTCTATCTATTCGTCTGTCAGTCTATATGTCAGTCTGTCTATTTCCCAGTCTAACTATTCGTCTGTCAGTCTATTTGTCCCTCTGTCTATTTGCCAGTCTAACTATTCTTCTGTCAGTCTATATGTCCGTCTGTCTATTTACCAGTCTATCTATTCGTTTGTCTGTCTATTTGTCCGTCTGTCTATTTGCCAGTCTAACTATTCATCTGTCAGTCTATTTGTCCGTCTCTCTATTTCCCAGTCTAACTATTCGTCTGTCAGTCTACATGTCCGTCTGTCTATTTACCAGTCTATCTATTCGTCCGTCTGTCTATTTGTCCGTCTGTCTATTTGCCAGTCTAACTATTCATCTGTCAGTCTATTTGTGCGTCTCTCTATTTCCCAGTCTAACTATTCGTCTGTCAGTCTATATGTCCGTCTGTCTATTTGCCAATCTATCTATTCGTCCGTCTGTCTATTTGTCCGTCTGTCTATTTGCCAGTCTAACTATTCGTCTGTCAGTTTATTTGTCCGTCTGTCTATTTCCCAGTCTAACTATTTGTCTGTCATTCTATTTGTCCATCTGTCTATTTGCCAGTCTATCTATTCGTCTGTCAGTCTATTTGTCCGTCTGTCTATTTGCCAGTCTATCTATTCATCTGTCAGTCTATATGTCTGTCTGTCTATTTCCCAGTCTAACTATTCGTCTGTCAGTCTATTTGTCCGTCTGTCTATTTGCCAGTCTAACTATTCTTCTGTCAGTCTATATGTCCGTCTGTCTATTTACCAGTCTATCTATTCGTCTCTCAGTCTATTTGTCCGTCTGTCTATTTGCCAGTCTAACTATTCGTCTGTCATTCTATTTGTCCGTCTGTCTATTTCCCAGTCTAACTATTCATCTGTCAGTCTGTTTGTCCCTCTGTCTATTTGCCAGTCTGTCTATTCGTCTGTCAGTCTATTTGTCCGTCTGTCTATTTGCCAGTCTATCTATTCTTCTGTCAGTCTATTTTTCCGTCTGTCTATTTGCCCGTCCAACTATTCGTCTGTCATTCTATTTGTCCGTCTGTCTTTTTGCCAGTCTAACTATTCATCTGTCAGTCTATTTGTCCGTCTGTCTATTTGCCAGTCTATCTATTCGTTTGTCTGTCTATGTCCGTCTGTCTATTTGCCAGTCTATCTATTCGTTTGTCTGTCTATTTGTCCGTCTGTCTATTTGCCAGTCTATCTATTCGTCTGTCAGTCTATTTGTCCGTCTGTCTATTGGCCAGGCTCTCTATTCGTCTGTCAGTCTATTTGTCCCTCTGTCTATTTGCCAGTCTATCCATTCGTCTGTCAGTCTATTTGTCCGTCTGTCTATTTTCAAGTCTATCTATTTACCAGTCTATCTATTTGTCTGTCTGTCTTATTGCCAGTCTCTCAATTCTTCCATCTGTTGATTCCTTTGTCGGTCTATTCCTCCGTCTGTCTATTTGCTAGTTTATCTATTTGTCTCTCCGTCGATTCTTCTGTCTGCCTATTCGTCTTTCTGTCTATTTGTCTATCTGTCTATTTGCTAGTTTATCAATTCGTCTGTCTGTCGATTCCTCTGTCTGTCTATTCGTCTGTCTATCTATTTGTCTGTCTGTGTATTTGCTAGTTTATGTATTTGTCGGTCTGTTGATTCTTCTGTCCGTCTCTTCGTCTGTCTGTCTGTTTGTCTGTCTGTCTATTTGTCTGTCCGTCTGTTTGTTAGTCTGTCTATTTGTCAGTCTATTTCCTAGTTTATCTATTCATCCGTCTGTCTATTCCTCTGTCTATTTTTCTGTCAGTTTATTTGCTTGTCTGTCTATTCCCCTGTTTATCTTTTGATCGACTAACGTCTTGTCTTGATTCTCTTTTCAGGAAATCTTAAACTCGTGTCATGTTGTTAAGAGGAGCGCTAATCCTATTGATGTTGGTTTGCACCGTGTGCCCTGGGGAAAGCAAGAATGGTGTTTATCTCCGCTGTCTCCAGAGGTGTCTGTTTGCCAAATGTGTCCGAGAAAATCCGGGATGCATTAATTACTGTCGATGGTCCTGCTTAAAGCACCTGTTCAGACGAAAGTAAGTAGACATCGGTACCGATCAGCATTTCTTAAGGCACGGTTGCTAGCACGGAGAGTGGAATCGGGAAGCCGAGTTCGAAACACGGCCAGAGTTAATCGTGTTTACTTTTATAAATATGAGGACGAGTCCAAAGATTTTTAATATTAGATTAAAACACAGATTAAGACATAAGTTTTTTTTGTTATGACTCAAGTGAATCAAAAGTTGTGCAATATTTTGGTAAGGGCTTGTTTATGGCATTTATATCATGTCACTGAAGCAGTTGAAATCGTGTTAGGTGCCCGTTTTTGTTAGTAGTATCTATTTGTCTATTTGTCCGTCTGTCTATTTGTCCGTCTGTCTATTTTCAAGTCTATCTATTCGTCTTTCTATCTATTCATCTGTTGTCTATTTGCCAGTCTAACTATTCGTCTGTCTGTCTATTTGTCCGTCTGTCTATTTTCAAGTCTATCTATTTTCCAGTCTATCTATTTGTCTGTCTGTCTATTTGTCAGTCTATCTATTCGTCTGTCTGTCTATTTGCCAGTCTATCTATTCGTCTGTCTGTCTATTTGCCAGTCTATCTATTTGTCTGTCTGTCTATTTGCCAGTCTATCTATTTGTCTGTCTGTCTATTTGCCAGTCTATCTATTCGTCTGTCTATTTGCCAGTCTATCTATTCGTCTGTCTGTCTATTTGCCAGTCTATCTATTCGTCTGTCTGTCTATTTGCCAGTCTATCTATTCGTCTGTCTGTCTATTTGCCAGTCTATCTATTTGTCTGTCTGTCCATTTGCCAGTCTAACTATTCGTCTGTCTGTCTATTTGTCCGTTTGTTTATTTTCAAGTCTATCTATTTGCCAGTCTATCTATTCGTCTGTCTGTCTATTTGCCAGTCTATTTATTCGTCTGTCTGTCTATTTGCCAGTCTATCTATTCGTCTGTCTGTCTATTTGCCAGTCTATCTATTTGTCTGTCTGTCTATTTGCCAGTCTATCTATTCGTCTGTCTGTCTATTTTATGAGAACGAGCCCAAAGATTTCGAATATTAGATTAAGACACAGATTAAGACACATACGTTTTTTGTTATGACTTAAGTGAATCAAAAGTTATGCAATATTTTGGTAAGGGCCTGTTTATGGCATTTATATCATGTTACTGAAGCAGTTAAAGCCGTGTTAGGTACCCGCTTTGGTTAGTAGTATCGAAGTAGTCGGTGCGCTGTCACGTTGTGCATTGCTTTACTCCGAGAGTGAAAGAAAACGTGCAACGTTGTCTAACTCGGGAATCTATGCTTTAGGAGCTCGAGCTGAACCATAACGCGGCCGAAGTAACCAAAAAATATTTTTGATTATGGTTCGAGAAATTTCGCTCGGGTTGCTAGAACCTTGACGATCAGGCAAGGTCAGGTTGGCCAAAAAAAAGTGGATTCCGAGGCCGTGCTCCAATCCATTAAAGCAAATCCGATAAGTACCACTCGGAGAGAACCAGGCGAATTCGACACCACTCAATCCAGTTAGTTCGACACATTCACGATCTCGGCAAAAGTATCCCGAGCAGGTAAATTGTGCCACACGTACTACTAAAATATTGCAAAACTTTTGGTTCACTCAAGTAATAGAATTACTCAAAATTTTATCATCATCATCATCATCATCAAGTCGCGCTGACAGATTTGTAATATAATAGCCGAGGGATTTCGTTTTATATATCTTGCCTTTCGGTTTAGTTAGGCTGAGAACCTTTCGCTTAGCGCATCGGTTAGTTAGGTGCAACATGAGCGTAGGTGTTCACGCACGTGCGGAGCGAATATGTCATTCAGAGATGTCAAAATGGAAACCCCAGATAGTAAATATGACCGGGGGATGTGAATGACGTCATGACCGGAAGCGTGGGCTGAGATTTGAGAAAAGTCAGTTAGTTGAGTTGAGTTTTAGCGTCCGAGGAAGACGGTTGACCTTTGGAGTTCGCCGAGGCCTTGCGGCGGGTGCCGCACGTGGTGGTGGTGTGGGGGCATATGAAAAAGTCAGCATAGAAAGATTGTGTATTCTCTCTCCTTATATCGAAAAACCTTTTAACTCAAAGGTAATAAAAAGTTTCGTACCTGAACTAAGAAGTCGTGTTTTTGTGTTTCGGGATTCCTATGTTATCTATATATGAGTAATGAACATCCTATATACATTTCACATATTCACGTATGACTGTATAATAGATTTCCCTCTCTCTCTCTCTCTCTCTCTCTCTCTCTCTCTCTCTCTCTCTCTCTCTCTCTCTCTCTCTCTCTCAATCTCTCCCTATCATCCACCGCTCCCGGCAGGTCTTCCAGACTACATCTAGTGTCTGCACAGAGCTGGTGTCAATAAGTTCTTGCTGGTCGGCCAACTTTGGCTCGTCCATGTGTTGGGGTCCATAGAAGAATGTCCCTTAATAATAAATAAATTTAATACCAATTTAATATAAATTTAAAATAAAAATTAAATATAATTTAAGAATAAACTATAACAGAAAATTAAACTTTAGTTTAGAAAAACTTTTTTTTTGAGAAGGAAACCTAACATGATCAAAAACCTACAACTGTAACGCCAGAGATATTCAAGGGTCATTCAATAAATCAGGTGAAATATTACCTAAGGAATTGGCAATAGGAGGTATTATTTGCAAAAAAAAAAAAATTCTATCGTCAAATTTTTCGTATCTGACAAATACAAGTCATGTGAAATCACCACAGAATGTAAGATATGTACGGAGAAGCAAGTTTTACTTAAAAAAAATGTTTACAACGAGCCTGAGTGGAAAAGATAGTCCATGAAGTGTAAACACACCAACTCTCAAGTAAAAAAGAATTCCGGGCGTAGGGGCTAGTAAAGAAAATTATGCTGATAGTCTTTTGGGACATGATCACCATTGATTTTTTTTAAAGGTGCGACTGCAAGCAGCGCCTCCTGTTGCCAATCCCTTTGGCAATATTTTCCCTTATATATTGAATGGTCCTCGTATATTGACGTTTTAAGGTTTAATGTACAATAGTTTGTGATTGAAATATTGTTGTTATTTGTCCCTGTTTTTGATACATCATACTTTAATATGATTTTTAAAAAATCTAGGTTAAAATTGATGATCATTTACTTAGTATCTAACTGATGAGTTCCACGCCTTCTTTTATTCATTTTTTAAACTTTATTTTATCATATTCATCTGTTTATATTCATTTATTTATTTTGTACTGGATTAGTCTCATATTACCCCTGAGATGGGAGCACTGATGATAGTCCCAATATCATTACCTACGAAAAAGTCATAAATCATTCAAAGCAAACATGAGGCCCAAATAACAGATTTGAGTGTCATGGTCGGCAAGTGTTCCCTTCGTGATCAACATGGAGGACCGAATCGGCAAGCTGTGAATGTTGGCTACTTTATTTTCAAGTATACAGATAAATACCCTCCCTGTTATCACTCTTACTGTCAAAGTAGTTATACCTCAATGGGGAGGATATTTATCCGATTTCCCATCAAATCAGATTTGGAATGGAACTATTTCATCCTGGAGGAACTGGTACGAAGAGAGATTCATTCGTGGCCATCACAAATAAAATGCTTGATTCCCTTGGCATTCCTCATTTTGGGGTGCCCAAGGCGTCTAACGATAAACTCGTTATTTAATGCCAAATCCATTTTTATATATTCTATACAAAAAAACAGTTCTATTTCAAACAATTCAGTTTAGTGTTACACAGTTTAAATATCAAAACTGTTTTATTTCAAACAGTTCGTTTTAGCATAAATACGCAGTTTAAAATTTCAAAAACAGTTCTATTTCAAACAGTTCAGTTTAGCATAAGTACAGGTTTTTTGTTTACATACAGTTAAATGTAAAAGCAGTTCTATTTCAAGTAATTCAGTTTAGCATAAGTTCACTGTTTATTTCTACTTAACCCATAAATAGGACCCTATAAGGTGCTACCACTCCGCGCTTGAGTGGTCCTGGAAGTGATGGCTATGAAGGAGTAATCCATACTCCCCATAGCTCCTGCATCAGATTGTTTAGTGTCATATCCAGGACTTGCGTTTGTGGAGTCTGATCCCTCTGCAGAGAAGTAGTCGGTGTATTCTGCCGGAGGGGAAGGGAGTCTTACCCCTCAACAGAAACGCAGTCAATGGATTCTACAGCCCCCCCCCCATAAACTCAGCGGGACAGATAAAGATACGGAGTAAAAGCAACCCCCCGCACAAAGAGGTTGCAGACAACGGACGATAGAAACGTTTGGAGAAAATTGTCAAGTTCAACATAATAAACCAAAAACTTCCAGAAAGAAGGCTTTTTAAAGAAATACGCATATAGCGTAACGGTTATCACCACTGGAAATTGAAACTGTAACATGAGTTCAATTCCTGGACAAAGCTGTTTGCGTTTCATTTCGTGTAAATACCTTTGAGAAAGGCATGAATCCATTCACTCTTAGCTACGGGTAAATAGTAGCAAGGGTGGGGTTCTTTAGCTCCGGAAGTTTATACTTTACGAGATTGAACTTGGCCATGCAGCCGCCGAAACAACAAAATTATTCAAAATAGATGACAAGAAATATCTCTCGGGTTAATAAAAACCTCAACAATCAGGTAAGTTCAGGTGGACCTAAAACTATGTATGGCTGACGAGTAGCACTTGGAGAGTATCAGGCGAACTTGGAATCTCCCAGTCCAGTGTGTTTGGTCACCGTTATGACCTCAACGAAACTTTCCGAAACTGCCGAATTGGGCAACGCGTACTAACAAAATATTGCAAAACTTTTGACTCACCTTCTTACAAAAGATATTTCCCTTTGCTCACAGTAATAATGATAATAATTTGATCATGCGAACAAGTAGTATTTGCATAATCCGGAATCCGTCTTGGAGATAGAGACGCACAAAATTCTCTGGGATTTTGAGATACAAACGGATCGCCTAATATCGGCCAGACGACCAGACCTCATGATAGTCAACAACAAAAAAGAGAACCTGCCGATTAGTTGACATTGCCATTCCGGCAAACCACTGAGAAAATTCGAAGGAATGCGAATAGAGAGATAAGTACCTAGACCTTGCCAGAGAACTGAAAAAACTAGGAAACGTGAAAATAACAGAGACACCAATTGTTATCGGTACAGTATCCAAAGGAACGATAGAAGGTCTGGAGGAATTAGAAATAAGAACATGAGTGGAGACCACCCAAACGACAACACTATTAAGATCGGCCAGAATACTGAGAAGAGTCCTGGAGACCTGAGGAGACTTGCTGTCACTCAAACTCCAGTGTTGATGTGTTGATGTGTTGATGCCAGGGTGAAAAACTCTCAAAGGAGTAGAATAATAATAATAATAAAAATAATAATAATAATAATAATGCCAGAGAACTTAGAAACCTGTAGAATATGCAGGTGACGGTAATACCAATTGTAGTAGGTGCACTTGGAACAGTTCCCAAAGGTTTGGAAAGTTGACTGGAAGAGTTGGAAATAACAGTACGGCTCGAGACCATGCAGACTACAGCATTTCTAATATTGGCTTGAATACTGAGAAAAGTGCTGGAAACCTGAGGAAACTTGCTGTCACTCAGCCTTCAGTGAAAGACCATATGCTAACATTAGTGTAAAAAAACTATATTATAATAATAATAATATGCAGTGACAGAGATGAAACCATCAATCACATAATAAGCGAATGCAGCAAATTGGCACAGAAGGACTACAAGGCTTGACACGACTGGGTGGGTAAGGTGTTCCACTGGGAAATGTGCAAGAAATTTAAGTTTGACCATGCCAACAAATGGTATATGTACAACCCAGCACCTGTCATAGAAAATGACACACACAAACTCCTATGGGACTTTGACATACAAACGGATCACCTAATCTCGGCCAGAAGACCAGACCTTATAATAATCAACAAAAAAAGAGGAAATCTGCAAAATTGTCGACTTTGCTGTCCCGGCTGACCACAGAATAAAACTGAAAGAATGTGAAAAGAAGGATAAGTACCTCGACCTTACTAGGGAATTGAAAAACCTATGGAACATGAAGGTGACAATTATACCAATTGTGATTGGTGCTTTTGGAACGGTAAATAAGGGATTATTAAAGGGCTTGGAGGATTTTGAAGTTAGCGGCCGAATGGAGAGCATCCCAACAACAGCATTATTGAAAACGGCCAGAATACTGAGAAGAGTCCTGGAGACTTGAGGAGACTTGTTGTCACTCAATCTCCAGCGAAAGACCATCAGCTAACGCTGATGTGAAAAACTCTAATGAGTAAATAATAATAATGATAATAATGATAAGACGTAGTGATAGTCAGCAAAAAAGAGAACCTGCCGAATAGTGAACTTTGCCGTCCCAGCAGATCACAGAGTAAAAATTGAAAGAAAACGAAAAGGGAGATAAGTACAACGTCCTTGCTTGAGAACTAAAAAAAACCGTGGAACAAGAAAATGACGATGATACCAATTGTGACAGATGCACTTGGAAAAAGACAAAAACGATTGGTAAAGGGAATGGAAGACTTCAAAATCGGAGGGCTAATGGAGACTGTGGGATTGAATGAAAATAAATGAATAAATAAATAAATGAAATAAAATAAACAATTATGAAAAAAAAAAGAATCAGGATAACTGATTGGAAGCGTGATCCGCACATGTCAAAGTAAAAAACGTCCTGATTTTAAAAAAGGAAAAGAAACGCTTAGCGTTTAACGGCATGCCTTTTCTCTTTACTCCTTCCTACGAGACAGACGCTTTTTTCCCAGATCGCGAATAAAGTTCCCAACCACGAAATAGTTGTCGACCCGTAGAATAAAGGTTAAGTTTAAAGTATCTTTGTCTTTGCCTTGTGCCATTTCGAGTTTTTTACAGCTCCAGTCAACCATAAAAAAACAAGTTAATGGAGGTAATCAAAGAAATCAAGGAGTCAGATACCAAAAACTACAAAGTCATCCCATAAAACCCAATAATTAACCAAACCGGAAAGGACCACTAACAACAACCTACAAACCAATGAAATAATAGCAACCAAACTATTATTCACACCCATAAGACCACAGGATTATTGTTATATAATATATGCCATGGATTTTCGGTTCGTTCCTAGTGACCCCGTGTGCTTTGACAAGCTGTCACGCTGTGATGAGTAAGCAGGTATATGACAGCACGTCAAGGCAGTCAGGTACAACAGGTGTGTAACCGGAAGGAGACCACGTGATGAGAACGACGCGGTCAGATGTAGACAGAGTGCAGAGACTCGCGGTCGAGTGAGGGACACGCAGCCGATCAGAGGTGTCTCGGCTTGCAAAGGGTTAGGGTTGTGGTTAGCACCGCCTGGTTCCCGGAAGAAGATATGGGAAGAAGTCCTCTCTCTGAGTATATGTCTCTCCATCTATCTCTCAACTAACAACAAACTGTGGTCCCTTTTCGAGAATAAAATGAGAGATAGATTTTTATAAAGAAGTGTTTCGTTCGTTCATTGAATTGCGTAAATCGAGGGAAAACAATATTATTAAGATCGGCTACTGAAAGAAGTCCTGGAGAAGAATTGCTATCACTCAAAATTCAATGGAAGGCCATCAGCTAACGCTGGTGTGAAAAACTCTCAAAGGAGTAATGATAAACCTGTACAAAAAGAATACAAGACACAACTGGCTGATAAAGGTGATCCACTGGGAATTATGCAAGAGATTAAAACTCGAACATGCAGACAACTGTTATGTGAACAAATCAGAACCTGCCATAAAGAATAGGGCAAATAAAATTCTCTGGGATGCAGTATGATAAACTAAAAACTTATGGTTTACGGAAGGAAAAGTGGGATGTTCCCGGATTTTAAAATGCTTTAAAGTATCGCGATTTAAAACAAGCGATAATATTCAATATCAATCCTGCCCAGTCGGCTGGGGCTATAGAATACACCGATGCACCTCTACAGAGGAGTAAGACCCCCACCCACTCAATAAGTGTTCTGGATATAACACTAAACAATCTGATGGTGAGGTTCGAGTAATTCTGGAGCTTTAGGGAATGCGGAGCACCCCTTCATTGCCATTGCTCCCAGGTCCACTCTGACCCGGAATAGTAGCAACAGATAGGGCTCTATCTATGGGTTAAATAGAACTAAACTCTATGCTTATGCTAAACTGAATTGTTTCAATTAGAACTGTTTGACTAAACTGAATAGCTTGAAATACAAATGTTTTTGACAATTAAACTGCACTTACATTTAAACTGTGTGCTTATGCTAAACTGATTTGTTTGAAATGGAACTGTTTTTGACATTGAAACTCTACTTACACTAAGCTGAATTGTTTAATATAGAACTGTTTTGACATTTAACTGCGTGTAAACAAAATCTATCCTCATACTAAACTGAATTAGCTGAACTAGAACTGTTTGAATAAACTGAATAGCTTGAAACAGAAATGTTTTTGACCATTAAACTCTTAATTCATGCTAAACTGAATTGTTTGACATAGAACTGACTATTTGCATAAAAATCGATTTGGCGTAAAATAACCTACAAAGGTTGATATGCCATAAAACCCAAACCAAACATAACATCATTTCTTTGCAGACTCTTAAATTCTTTCAAGTACTGTTATTTATTGTTTGCACACAGTTATTTAACACAAATAATTTTAATTAATATTCATAATAAAAATCCCTACTAAAAGAATGAACACTTCTCTTTGAACCATAGATTTGATCCTAACAACTACGATCACTCCAGACAGAGTGAAAGTTTTTTGTTTCTCGCACGACTGCACTCATAAAAAAATAAGTAAGTAGTTAGCGATCATAGTCGAGGGTGACCCGAAGGCTCCCTTTTCGATAGCTACTACACCAAGGTGTAGGGGAGGGCGCTACTCCATTCCCTGGATTGCTCCACTTTACCCTTGAACCGTACCTTATAATGCTGAGTGTTAAGCAAGGTGGTATCAAGTTCCATTTTTAAAGTCTTTGGTATGACTCGACCTGGGATTGAACCCAGGTCTCCCGGGCCATTGGCGAACACTCTAACCGCTGGGCCATAAATAAAAACCTAAAAACAAAAATGAAGTACCTGAAAATCTTTAAAGAATTTTTTTTAATGTAAAATAAGATAAAAAACAATCATATTTGAGTTATATTATTTCATCATACATATATTTACCCAGCCTCTCTTCACGAGCAAGATATGACCCAAGGTCACTCTTTAAACGGAGTTGAATAGGTTTGAATTCAGAGTTTTCCTTCTCCATGCCTGGTTACGGAACCAATTTACACATAGATGGAAGGAGAATGATTGGATTCATACCTTTCCCAAGAGTATTAGAGCTGTGTGAAATGCAAAATGTCCTGGATTGGAACTTGGGTCGTCGTATTCATTTCCTCAGATGGTAACCGTTGCACCACACACACATATATATCCACAGACAGACTCTGTCCGTTGTATTACAACTCTTCAATATTGCTTAACACACGAGACGTTTCAAGCTGGGATCGAAACCCGACTAACTTTACGACAGCCTGACAACAAAACCTCACAGCCAGCAGCAGCCCCAACGAAAGATTATAATTCAACGTATACGTATTAACTTACTTCGTTTACATTTTACGCTATCAGATACCGAAGTGCTCAATTCGTTAGGACTCTCCAAAGTATCAGGCCGATTTTAATTGTCCAGTGGTCTGGATGGTTTCGATTTTTCCTCTGACCCCCTATTCACGCTGTCTCTTTTCCTGGTCTTTGGGGAGCTTTCCTGGGGCGCGAACCCCGCTTCGAATTTCTAGTTCTCCCATTATTATTATTATTATTATTATTCTCTTTTGGGAGTTTTTCACACCAATGTTAGCTGATGTTTTTTACTGGAGTCTGAGTGACAACAAGAAACCTTAAGTCTCCAGGACTCTTCTAAGTATTCTCGCTAATGTTGTTTGGATGTTTCATATGTTTTTTCATTTCTCGAGAAAGGTCAAGGTACTTATCTCTCTTTTCCCTTTCTTTCAATTTGACTCTGTAGTCATCCGAGATGGCAAAGTCTACTATTCGGCAGGTTCTCTTTTTTTTTCTTTTTGTTGACTATCACAAGGTCTGATCGTCTGGCCGAAATTAGATGATCCGTTCATATCTCGAAATCCCAGTGAAGTTTGTGTGTCTCATTTTCTAGGACCGATTCCGGGTTGTGCATATACCACTTGTTCGTTATTATAATTTTACTCCTTTGAGAGTTTTTCAAACCAGCATCATCTGATGGCCTTTCACCAGACTTTGATTGACTGTAAGTCTCCTCTAGTCTCCAGGATTCTTCTCAGCATTCTAGCCGATCTTAATGATGCTTCAGTTTCGATGATCTCCACTTGTCCAATTTTTTCAAATTCCTCCAGTCCCTTTATCAATCCTTTGGTGACTGTACCGAGCGTTTATATTGGTATCACCGTCACTTTCATGCCCCATAGTTTTTCAGTTCTCTAGCAAGGTCTAGGTACTCATCTCTCTTTTCGTTTTCTTCAGTTTTACCAGGTGGTCAGCCGAAACGGCAAAGTCCACAATTCGTCATTTTCTCTTTTTCTTTTTTCTTTTTTTTTTTTTTTAACTATCACAAGACTGGTCGACTGGACGAGATTAGGTAGTCCGTTTGAATCTCATAGTTCCAGAGAAGTTTTTGCGTCTCATCTTCTAAGTTTTGCATGTCAAATTTAAACTTCTTGCACAATTCCCAGTGGATCATCTTCCCCGTCTTGTCGGGTCTAGTTTTCTACTCTTTTTGCACAATTTACTGCATTCGCTTATTATGTGATTGATCGTTTCGTCTCTATCACCACATATCCTACACAAGCTATTTTGTTGCATCTGGTCTATTCTTGCTTTGATACAGTTAGTTCTTATGGCGTTGTTTTGTGCTGCTTTCAGAAGAGGTTCAGTTTCTCTCTTAAGGTGTCCCTTTGTTAGCTATATCCAAGATTTCTCGTGTTAGATTTCGCTTGTTTGTCACTTGAAACGTCCATACTCATGTTTTTCTTCCGATTTTTGTTTTCGGGTTATTTTTGTTCGATTGATGCGTGTGTTGTTTGTATTGTTTCTAGTGGGTGTAACCAGTCTTCCTCTGTGTTTTTTTTTTTTATGTAATCTTCAAGTTTTTGCATCGATGCATCGACGCTATCTTGAATGCTGGTAAGTTCTCTTCCTCCTTCTTTTCTTGACTCATACAGTCTGTGTTCGTCATCTCTGGGATGTAGGGCTTTATGTATCGTCATGAGTTTTCTTGTTCTCTCGTTGAAGTTATTCTTTCGTCCACTTTAAGAATGGTCCCGAGTATCTTACGTGGGGGACAGCCCTGGTATTCATCCCTTTAATGAGATTCCGGCTATGTAATCTGGTTTCGAGTAGTTTTCTCAGGCTCCAGGGGTATTCTTTTTTAATTTTTTCTTTCATTTCCGCTTGTTTGATGGTATCCGCTTCCAATATTCCTAAGTATTTGTAAGTTTCTGTTTCTTCGAGAATTCAGATTTTTCCTTGATTTGTTAGTTCTATTCCTTCCGTTATTTACCGTTTTCCGCTTTTCATTATAAGCATAGCACATTTTTCTGTGCCAAACTCCATCCCTATGTCGTCACTATAGATTCTCACGGCCTGTATCAGGGTTTCAAATTCTTTTTAGTTTTTGGCACACAGTTTGAAGTCGTCCATGCACATTAAGTATTTGATTTCTTGTGATTTATGAAGTTTGTATCTGCCTATGCATTTCCTAATCATGTGACTCAGGGGCATCATCGCTATTACAAATAGTAATGGTGATAGCGCATCTCCCTGGAAGATCCTTCTCTGGATTTTCACGTCAGCTGAGCTTTTTCCTTTCTCTGTCAGTTTCACTTTCCAGTTTTCCATGGATTTCTCAATAAACTTTATGACTTCACCGGATATTTTGTACATTTTGAGACGGTCTATTATCCAGCTTTGTGGGACTTATCGTATGCTTTCTTGTGGCCAGTCCACGCAATAGCTAGATTTCCCCCTCTCTCTTTCTCTCTCTCTCCCTGAGGATGTGATGAACAAGGTATAGTAACTTTCCTGTTCCTCTAGTTCCCTTGCAGCATCCTTTCTGTTCCTCTGGGAACAGTCTGCGGCTTATTTGCGAATAGTAAATCTCCTCCATTATTTATGCCATTTGTATTTTCCACATCATTGGTATGGTTCTTTTTAAGAGGTATTTTGGGATTATTGAAGATCACCTTCCCCACCCAGTCGCATCTAGTCTTATACACTTTTCTGCTAATTTACTGTGTTCGCTTATAATATGATTCATATTTACCAACCGGGCAGGATATGACACAAGGTCAATATTTAAGCGGAGTTTAACAGGTTTGATTTCAGAGTTTTCCTTCTCCTAGACTAGTTGCCTCCCCAAGGCTGAAGAACTTAGTCTGCCCTACTATTTACCCATAGGTGGAGGGAGAATAATTGGATTCATACCTTTCCCAAGGGTATTAGTCCTACGTGAAATGCAATCAGTCTCGGCCAGGATTTGAACTCGTGTCGCCGTGTCCATTTCCTACGTCGATAACTATTACACCATGGGCACCTCCTTATTATATGATTGATCGTTTCGTCTCTGTCACCACATAATCTACACAAGCTATTTTGTTACGTCTTATCTATAGTGGCTTTGATATAGTTAGTCCTTATGAGCGTTGTTCTGTGCTGCTATCAGGAAGGATTGTTTCTCTTTTTCGCTTTTTTTTTTTTTTAGCTTGAGTCCTCTTCTTCCATAATTATTATTATTATTATTGTTGTTGTTATTTACTTGAAATCATATGATTGCCAGAAAAATATCCTAATTCGGCATTCAATAAGCAATCAAGAATTGATATACCGTAAAACCAACCCTATAGCTGAACATCAATGTATGCTTAGCGTTATGGTTATCGTCATTGGAAATCGAATCGGCAACTCGAGTTGAAATCCTGGACAAGTTGTTCTTGTTTCACTTCGTACTAATCCCCTTTAGAAAAGACATTAATCCCGTGGTGTAATGGTTATTTAATAACAGCTTGAGACAAAAACAAACCCTTGTGTTGTAAATAACTGAGCAGGAATTTAGCAATCAGCCAGAAGTTTCAGGGTCCATTTGATTTAGGAGGAAGAAATAATTAGTAAGGAACGGTCTCCTAAAGGAAGCAGAGGAACAATGTTGAATGTGCTCTTTCGTCTTGAGATGTCCATGTGTCTGCTGCTGGCAAAAAGGAAGCAAAAATAAGATTATGTG
This sequence comes from Sepioteuthis lessoniana, assembly GCA_963585895.1. Lineage (NCBI taxonomy): Eukaryota > Metazoa > Mollusca > Cephalopoda > Myopsida > Loliginidae > Sepioteuthis > Sepioteuthis lessoniana. Next base: position 51,254,802 of record OY757942.1, read on the forward strand.
CTCTATTATGTTGGTTGGTCTGTCCTGCTAGTGGCAGGACAGGAAGCGAAGAGAGGGAAAAAATGGTTAGCGGGGCTTTTTATGTTGCCCCGGGGAGATAACCCGGGCAGAATGGCATCAGTCATTCTCAGTGGGTGAAATATGTAATTTGAACTCCAACAGCCAAAGCAATTCCCACATAGAATAATAATTTAAAATTCTTTCTGCTTACATACTATATTTTGTTGAATAGCAAAGAAAAGATTTTTTTACAAAGAAATTAATTTTTAAGAGATTTTAATTCCTTTGTGTGATAAAATAATTTTGATTTTAATGTTTAAAAATCTACGAGCATAATTAAATACGTTTCCAGACTTTTTTCGTATGGGCACGTTTATTGATAGTACACACATGAAACTCTAGTACCCCTTCGAAGTAATCTCCTCCGGCTGCAATGCACTTGTTGTACTGTTCCAACAACTTCTGGAAGGCCCCATGGAAGTCCTTTTGTGTCAGCGTGTCAATAACCTTCGTCACAGCCTCTTTCATCTCCTCAGTTGTCTCAAAACGACAGCATCTGAGCTTAGGGAATAACCAATCGTCACAGGGAGCAAGATTTGGACTATATGGTGGCTGAGGAACTGTCTTGATGCCTATCTTGGTCAAATAGTCTGTGACAAGGATGGAGTAGTGGACTGGTGCATTGTCCTGCTGGAAATGCCACTGACCCGATTTGAAGAGTACTGGCCTCTTCCCAATTAATCTCTTGCTGAACTCCCTTAAAACCTCAACATAGTAACCCTAACCCTAACCCTTTGGGCAATCAACTCTGGTGTATTGACTTTCTTACTCCTCCCACACCTCTCATCATCCCTCACAGACTCCCTGCCTTCCTTGAATCTCTTATGCCACTCAAAAACGGATGCTCGATTCATGCAAGATGCTCCAAAAAATGCCACAGAAACGTATGGAATGCTTCAGACAAGCATTCCATACGTTTCTGTGGCATTTTTCCTAGTTTAAAACAGGATTTTATTGCATATCGTTCTTCTAAAGAGTCAGAATTTATTTTTGAAATTCACCAGCTTTGACAATCAGGCTTTAGTTGGGTATATTCCAATTGCTGCTGTAGCTGTTCATTTGAACCTGAAATCAAAAAAAATTAGTCAGTCATCTCATAAGATGTATAACAATAACATAGTGAATTTTCAAGAGTCTACGACAATTTTAAATACCTGTACAAAAAAGTCTGGAAACTTATGAAGTCACGACATATTTTTTTGAATATGTAAATGGATGGATGGTATTTGTTTTAAATGCACATTAAAATAAATCAATAACGTAAATTTTTTTTTATAAAATCTGTTTAATTTACTCGGGTCTCAGCCAGTTTTTAGAATAATGCCAACGTTGATCTTTCTATTCATCCTAATCGGAATGCATACACACTCAAAAAAAAAGTTCAAAGTTCTAATCCGATAAAAATAATCTGGAATCTGTCGGAGTGGTGGGGGGGGTTAAAATTACTTTAGATCACGACTCAGTTTAATTCCTTTGAAAATACACGATGTTATCCCTGCTTAAAACAATGGCGCGAATAATTCATCGCCCACGTGCATAAAAAACGAATTAATAATGGATAGAAAGTCATAATTGGCTGGGCCTTAAGAAGATAATCTCTATAGATAAAACAAGGATAATCTGTCCAAGCGTTTAACTCGATCATCTGCGAAATCTCTAAGAAAACCATCTTCGCAGATTGGGTGGTCTTGTGAGGATTAGTAAATGACCAAAATTTTAGTGGATTTATTTCAATGGCATATCAACCCGTCCGGGGTTATCTTATGTTTTTTCCTTTTATTATTTGTTTTGTTTTTTTACCCACCGTCCTATGGAATAGTGATGGTCTTTAAAAACAGATGTGCAGTTTCAAGCATTCTCGAAAGCATTCGCCAATCGTCCGGGAGACCTGGGTTCAATCCCAGGTCGCGTCATACCAAAGACTTTAAAAATGGTACTTGATAACTCCTTGCTTAACACTCAGCAATATAAGGAAAGAATCAAGGGTAGAGTGGAGCAATCCGGGGAAAGGAGTAGTGCCCTACCCTATACCTTGGTGTAGTAGCTATTGAAAAGGGAGCCTTCGGGTCGCCTTCGGGTCGCCTTCGGGTACGGTTAACAACTTATATGGTTTCAACTCTTTTTATTTAAGAATGATTTATTTGCGCTTAAATGGTTTCTAGTATTCTCATCTAATACAAATAATTTTCAAGTGATTATATGATTTCAAACGACTAAAAAAACTAATCCTTAGCAAACAATTTTAGTTGAAAGTATTCCTATTAAATACAAATAATTGGCACACAGTTATATGGTTTCAAGTATTTCCTAATACAAATAATTTGGACATAGTTATATGGTTTAACGTATTCCTATCCAATACAAATAATTTACACACTGGTGTATAGTTTTGAGTATTCCTATCTAATACAAATAATTTGCACAAAATTAAATGATTTCAAATATTGCTATTTATCATTTGCACACAGATAGCAATACTAGAAATCATTTAATCAACACTAATAATTCTTTATCCTTCAGCGATTTTGGATTATTGCCTTCATCTCAACTGTTCTATTCCCAACGTTTCTGCCGATGTATCCTTCGGCCGTCTTCGGGTATTCTTGTCAAACTCAGGAGCCTACACGGTACTTCAAACTACGTCCTTTATCATATTTACCACCCCATCTGCGAGGGCAGGATATGACACAAGGTCAATTTTTAAGCGGAGCTTAACAGGTTTGAATTCAGAGTTTTCCTTCTCCTAGACTAGTTGCCTTACCAAGGCTAAATAACCTAGTCTGTTCTACTATTTACCCATAGCTGGAGGGAGAATAATTGGATTCATACCTTTCCCAAGGGTATTAGTGCTATGTGAAATGCAATCAGTCTCGTCTAGGATTTGAACTCGCGTCGCCGTGTCCATTTCCTACGACGATAACCATTACACCACGGGCACCTCCAACTACGTCCTTTATTTAATCCATCTGGGGATCGCTTGCTCTAATTCCGTTAATCATTACAGAGTACAAGCATTAAGTATTCTTGTGTTCTTACTCACCTGCAGTCAGGACTGAACCTGCAACCTTGCTTAGAAGCAGAGGGAATCAATGCCTATATCCGTTACGCTGAAAATCCTGAATGATAAAAATCATCAACCTTCATCTCAGACAAATTCATTCAGACAACTAAAAATTCTATTTGATATTAATTATTTGTTTGCACACAGTTAAGTGTTTTTAAATATTACTGAAATGAGTAGTTTTATTTGCACACAGTTAAATCGTTTTAAGTATTCCTATCTAATACAAATAATTCGATTTAATATTAATTATTTGTTTGCACACGATTATGTCGTTTTATGAATTACAAACACTAATAGTTTTATTTGCACACAGTTAATAGGTTTCAATTGCCCAGTCAGCTGGGGCTGTAGATAACACCGACAGCATCTCTGCAAAGGGGTAGGACTCCCATAACGAGTATCCTGGATATGACACTAAGTAATCTGACGGTGAGGCTCCAGTACTGCCAAAGTTTTAGGGAATTCGGAGTACTCCTTCATTACCATCGCTCTCAGGTCCACTCTGACCGGAGTGGTAGCACCTGATAAGGGTCCTATCTATGGGTCAAATAGTAGTAAACTGCTTGCTGAATTGCTCGAAATAGAACTGTTTAGAACTAAACTGTACTTATACTAAACTGAATAGTTTGAAATAGAACTGGTTCTATATATAAAATGGATTTGGCATTAATGACCAACAATGATTGATGTGCCATAAAACCAAACCGAATCTGGCTGATGAAGACCAAATTAAAAGGTTTCAAGTATTACGATCTAATACAAATAATTCTTTTCAACATTATTCGTTTAAGTTATTGCTTCAATAACTATTCTAAATGCAAATCTAATCTAATACAAATAATTTGCACGCAATTGGATGGTTTCAAATATTTCTATCTAATACTATTATATACCCTACCTGTGAACATTAATGGGTATGTCCCATTCCTCATACTGTTATATACCCTACCTATGAACATTAATGGGTATGTCCTATTCCTCATTGTTATATACCCTACCTATGAACATTAATGGGTATGTCCCATTCTTCATACCTATGAACATTAATGGGTATGTCCCATTCCTCATACTGTTATATACCCTACCTATGAACATAGGTAGGGTATATAGGGTATGTCCCATTCCTCATAAATATGTTGGACACTATTGTGTGGGGCGTTATAAAGCTAAGTCGGTTGTTACTCGGTCGAGGCTGCCTGACGTGGGTGCTGGGGAAGCCTAACATTCACGTTACAGGGCCGACCCTCCTCGAGCCTCTAAACCTCCGTGGAGTGGCTAGGTTTATCGCCTGGCGCCTGAGGCACCACTTTTAGGGAAATACCAACTGGCGTGTCTGAGCTATTGTCCTGCGCCAAGACCCACCTAAAAAAGGCTTTGTGCCATACTTGTCTGGTTGGAGGGACGTATGACAAATACAATATTTCGCTGACTAAGTAGTTACCACTAGCAGTGGGTTACCTTCTTCACGCCACTGGCGAGTATTATTTCCAACCACTGTTTTGGTTATTTCTCATTCAGTTACCTTTTGTTATGTTACAACAAATACGAGATATTATATAAATAAAAAAGAAAAGTTGGTGACCTTAGTCGAGGGTGACCCGAAGGCTCCCTTTTCAATAGCTACAACACTGAGGTGTAGGGGAAGGCACGACTCCATTCCCAGGATTGCTCCACTTTACCCTTGATCCTCACCTTATAATGCTGAGTGTTAAGCAAGGCGGCAACAAATACCATTTTTGAGTCTTTGGTATGACTCCAACAGGGATTGAACCCTGGTCTCCCGGACCATTGGCGAACACTACTCATTAGGCCAATGGTCTGTTATTTTTTATTTAATTATACACATTTGTTTGCACACAGTCATAAAATGTCAAGTAACTAATAACTATCCTTAGTAAACATTTATAGTTTTGATTAATTATTCTTTATAAAAAATTATTTTTGTCGAATATGAATAATTTTTAAATAGATCCATCTGACCACGGAACCATAACAAATACGACCAATCCAGTAGGCCTGGGAGTAATGGTAATGAAGAAGCACGTCATATCCCCCCCCCGGGATTTCTAGCACTCGTGTCTCACAATCAGATGCAGTTTTGTGTCATAGCCAGGATATTCCTTTAAGAAGTCTTAAGCCGCTGCAACAGATGCAATCACCGACAAGGCTGTAATAAAGTTTTGAATTTAAAAAATTAAAAAAAACACAATAGAATAGGAAAATAAAACAATAAAAACATTTCAGGATTATACTTCCGCCAAAGTTTAATATTTGGCGCCAAAATGGAGAGCCCAGTCTATTTTTGGTGCCCTTACAGCCCACGAGACATATGTGCGTTTGCAAACTTCTTAAAACTAGCAGTTATATAGCTTTTATAATATTATTTCACGGGTCAAATAAATAAAAAAGGATCAGATAAATTTTACTTATTTCTCCGTGGCGTTGTGGTAAACGTACTGGACTGCGATTTTGAAATAAACGAGTTCGAACTCAAGTCACGCAATTACATTCACTTTCGGACTAATGCCCTTTGGAAAAATATTGAACCCCCTTTTATCCCTTCAATTATCGGTTAAAGAGTATTATTGCTGTTCTACAAGTATGCCTTTAGCATTAATTAATCTGCAAAGGTTGATGTGCCATTAAACATAGAAACCAAAGCATTAATAGACAAAGATATTTTTGAATTATCAATGAGATAATTTTTTCTTTGTAAGCAATGAATGCCTTGCTTGTTAAGAATACATAGTACTGATTATATATATATATATATATATATATATATATATATATTATAATATATTAATATATAATATATTATATTATAATGTATCATATTATAATAGCTCTATCATAGATATTGAGCACTCTCCATATATTATTGAATTTCGTTCTACACATAACCACATAGTGATTTACTGACGACCAACACTCATAATATTTATATATATATATATATATATATATATATATATATATATATATATATATATATATGAGGGTCACTCAATTATTCAGGTGAATATTACCTTAGGAGTTGGCCATAGGATGTACAGTTTGCATCTTTTTCAATTAAATCAATTGTCCTGGGTCCTTTCATGCCCCAAGAGAGTGTCATTATAACCCTTTTCATTGATCTCTGGTGGAGTCCTTGTGGTGTAATGGATAAAGTACTGGACTAGTGCCTTGAATTAAGTCTCCGTGGTATAGTGGCACACGTACTGGACTGCGACTTTGAAGTATGCAAGTTCGAACTCCAGTCCTGATATTACGTTCACTATCGGACAAATACCCTTGGCAAAAATATGTACCCCCTTAATCACCAATTTGGCATTAAATAACCTACGGTGGTTGATATGCCATCAAACCCAACTAAACCAAATCATATATATTTAATATATATGTATAAAGAGGATTTGGCATTCAATAACCTACAATGGTTGATATGCCATAAAACCTAACCAAACCAAATCTTATATATTTAATGTATATGTATAAAGAGGATTTGGCATTAAATAACCTACAATGGTTGATATGCCATAAAACCCAACCAAACCAAATCATATATATTTAATATATATGTATAAAGAGGATTTGGCATTAAATAACCTACAATGGTTGATATGCCATAAAACCCAACCCAACCAAATTCTATATATCTAATATATATGTATAAAGAGGATTTGGCATTAAATAACCTACAATGGTTGATATGCCATAAAACCCAACCAAACAAATACGGAACTATCACAATATCTTCAGAAGATGATTTTATTTTGGATAGATAAATGCAATCATCCCCTGAACAACTGATGATACTTTCATATATATATATATATATATATATATATATTGACATCCACGAACAGACTGTTTCATTGTATCACAATTCGTCAGATGTTTCAACCTGGAATCGAAACTCGGGTGATTTTACGTCAGTCGGATATCTTACCCCTGAGTTATTGTCTTCTCGGCATAAGCGAAGGAATAAATCGGGCATTGGCCTAGCGGTTAGAGTGTTCGCTAATGGCCCGGGAGACCTGGTTTCAATCTCAGGTCGAGTCATACCAAAGACTCAAAAAATGGTACTTGATGTCTCCTTGCTTAACACTCAGCATTATAAGGAACGGATCAAGGGTAAAGTGGAGCAATCCGGGGAAAGGAGTAGCGCCCTCCCCTACACCTTGGTGTAGTAGCTATCGAAAAGGGAGCCTTCGGGTCACCCTCGACCATGGTTGCCAACTTTACTTATATATATATATATATATATATATATATATATATATATATATATATTGCTGAGCCTTTCAGTGACGGGAGGGGTTGAATGTAATACGATCTTTTTTTTTTTTTCCTTTTTTTTTTTTTTTCCTTTTTTTTTTTTTTTTTCCTTTTTTTTTTTCCTTTTTTTTTTTTTACAATAAATCTAAATAAAAAACCGACCTAAAACTTTCTGAAGTAGAATATGAAAATTGTAATATGAATTCCCTTGCACAAAAAAAAAAAAATCAGAAATAAAAAGGTTATTACGTCATATTGTAATAATCAAAGAGACAAATAAAAGCGGAGTTCCTGATTGGCTAAAATGTTAACATCAGCAGGAAAAGACCGAAGAATCTGATTGGATGAAAACCAACCAACTAACCCATAAAAATCTACTCGTGTAAATAATATTCAGAATTCTTGTATTTTTACTGGGCGCCTCAGGTGGTATCATTGTTAGCAAGCTAGACGAGCAAAAACCTTCAGGATTGAGTTCGAGTCTCATTGGGTGCCCCATTCCTGCAGTCTTGTGCCACATCTGAGCAAAACGCTCTATAAATTACTACCATTTTTGTATTTGTGCTATGAAGTACTCTGAATACTAGCCAGGTTTATATCAGTAGGCAACTGGGCTCAATAGAATAGAAAGTCTGTCGTCAAAAAGACCCAAAACTTTTATCAACACCAGGGAGACATTCTAAGAGCGCATTTATATATATATATATATATATCCGAAAAATAAAACGTTACTTAACGCTACTTCATAAACGAAATAAAAGAGAAGTAGATGCAGGGACGAGCTCATTAGTGATGTTCTCCTATGGACCCCCGCACATAGCCGAGCTAAAGCGAGGCGACCATCTCGAACCTCCATACAGCAACTCTGTGGGGATACGGGATATAGCCTTGAGAACCTGTCAGAAGCGATGAACGATAGGGAGGAGTGGCGAGAGAGGGTCAGGGATATCCGTGCTGATGGCACGACATGATGATGATGATGATGATAGATACGATAAAATGATTCCCTATTTTGGCGGACAAAGCTGCTGGTGACACCAAGGATGAGAGTACCAACTTAGTCACGAAAATCTTGTTTCACTCCTGGTTGGCGGCTGATGAGGACAGGGTTTATAGCATATGCAATCTCGCGTTGAATGTAAAAAAATAACACACACACACACACACACACATACATATATATATATATATATATATATATATATATATATATATACGACGGGCATACGATAAGTTTCCAGACTTTTTTCGTATGGGCATTTAAAATTATCGAAGACTTTTGAAAATTCACAATGTTATTGCTATTCATCTTATGAGATGACTGACCAATTTTGATGGTTTCAGGTTCAAATGAACAGCTACAGCAGCAATTGGAATACATCCTACTAAAGTCTGGTTGTCACAGCTCGTGAATTTCAAAAATGAAATCTGACACTTTAGAAGAACGATATGCAATAAAATTCTGCTTTAAACTTGGAAAAAAAATACCACAGAAACGTATGGAATGCTTCAGACTGCTTTTCGACCATCTTGCATGAATCGAGCATCAGTTTTTGAGTGGCATAAGAGATTCAAGGAAGGCACGGAGTCAGTGAGGGATGATGAGAGGTGTGGCAGGAGCAAGAAAGTCAATACACTAGAGTTTGAAATAGAACTGATTATTTGTATAGAAATGGATTTGGTATAAAATAACCTACAAAAGTTGATATGCCATGAAACCCAAATATCCAACAAACCAACCAATTTGACATGTTTCGCTGAACTGCTGGAAGAATTATTCTGGGGTGCCCTTCAGCACCGTCGTTACGGCCCTCTTGATAACCTACACGCCTTCAAAACAGGTTCCTTGATGATCCCCAAAAACATTGTGAGTAGGTATTATTTACCCACCCCTCCGCTCGGGCAGGATATGACACAAGGTCAATTTTTAAGCGGAGTTTAACAGGTTTTAAATTCAGAGTTTTCCTTCTCCTAGACTAGTTGCCTCACCAAGGCTGAAGAACCTAGTCCGTCCTACTATTTACCCATAGCTGGAGGGAGAACATTGGAGGGAGAACATTGTGAGTAGGTGCATTATATGGTGAAGTAGCCTCGATTTGTCCTGGCATAACTCTCGTCTCTTCTCGCGCATTAAGCGAAGCTGACGTCACAAAACTTCTTCGTAGACTTGCTGATTGATCGTCTGGCACTGTGACAAGATCTCACTGTGGATAATGCCCCTCACATAAAAAGAATTGGTTCAACATGATTTTTGACTTTTGACTTTGAGAGTCTCGCTTTCTTCGGCCTCGGCAACATCGGAGATTTCCACTGACGGACGTTTGGTTTCCGGTTCATACACAAAAATCCATGTCTCATCACTAGTGATAATTCAATGAAACAAGTCTGGTTCAGTTTGAAGACGTTCGATGATATCCACACACACCTGCATGCAGTATTCCTGATCATCATTCAGAAGCCTTGATACCATTTTTGCAAAGACTTTCTGCGTGTCTAGATCTTCGGTGGTAATCTTCCAACAGCTGTCACTTTTCATACCAGTTAATTTGCAATCATTCGAATTGTCCACTGACGATCACCACACACGACCTGCTTTACCTGCTTGTCGTTGATTTCAGTCTTGCTTGTTGAAGGCCTCCCGCTCCTGGAGTATTCTTTCAGCTTCTTGAACCTCTTGTACCTCTCAAAAACACATGTGCGCAACATGATGTTATCTTTGTACATTTACTGAAGCATTTCAAGTGCATTTGACAGAAGAAAAACTTCAGGTTTATTCGTTCCTCGGTGTTCATCGTTCGTAGCTTCGTGTTCATCGCAGAACAGCTTGAAAAAGAGGTGTGAAGAAATACACGTAAAATATGCAATGGTTACTGAAAGCTAAAATTACAGTTATATAAGTAAAGTAAGTAAAGTGAAGTTATCTCCCTTAGTCGAAGGCTCCCTTTTCAATAGCTACTACACCAAGGTGTAGTGGAGAGCACTATTCCTTTCCCTGGATTGCTCCACTTTACTCTTGATCCTTACCTTATAATGCTAAGTGTTAAGCAAGGTAGCATCAAGTACCATTTTTTGAGTCTTTGGTATAATTCAACCTGGAATTGAACACAGGTCTCCCGGACATTGGCATTTCTTACCAGACATTGGCATAATGATTAGAATGTTCGCCAATGGCCCGCTGCGTACTTATATTAAAATAAATTACTTGGAATAGAACTGTTTTGATATTTCAACTGCATGATTACGTTAAACTGAATTGTTTGATATAGAACTGTTTTTGACATTGAAACTGTACTTACGCTAAACTGAATTGTTTGATTTAGAACTGTTTGATTTAACTGAATAACTTGAAATAGAAATATTTTTGACAATTAAACTATGTACTCAAGGTAAACTGAATCGTTTGAAACAGAACTGATAATTTGTATAAAAATGCATTTGGCATTAAATAACCTACAATAGTTGATATGCCATAAAACCCTAACAACTAACCAAATCTATTCTCATAGGATAATGTTTCATATCTGCGATTGTAAACATTTACAGGAAAGTTGCTCAGACGAAAAGAAATATACGATGATGATACATTTTGGCAAAGTGAGAGTAAAATAAGTATGGCTGGGCGTCATTATTAGATTTGGTGTCTTTGTTTAATGGCATATCAACTTTTATAGGTTATTTAATGCCAAAACCCTCCCTGCAGAAGAACAGTAGAGATGCTATTCAACCGGTATCTGAGGGTATAGGGGGGGTCCATACCATTCCCAAGGTAATAGCACGACTGGAGTTTGAACTCGCGTATTCTAGGTCGCACTCTACCACGAGGAGACCCCACACTATAATTAGTTGTAATTGAAATTCTTAGAAAATTAGGAATTCGTGAAACTTCGTAGTTTTGGTTTCATTGGGTTGGGTTTTATGGCATATCAATTCTTGTAGGTTATTTAATGCCAAATGCTCTTTATACATATGTATTAAATATATATGATTTGGTTTGGTTGGGTTTTATGGCATATCAACCATTGTAGGTTATTTAATGCCAAATCCTCTTCATACATATATATCAAATATATAGGATTTAGTTTGGTTGGATTTTATGGCATATCAACCATTGTAGGTTATGCCAAATCCTGTTTATATGAATATACTAAATACATTCTATGTAAACATATAATTTTTAGATAACATTTTTTTAACAAGCCAGAATTAATTTGTTTGAACACAGTGAAACTGTTTCAAGAATTTCTATGTAACACTAATTTTAGTCAACAGTCAACAGTTAAATAGTAATTCATATATGATTAGTAAGGGAATAGTTTGTAGGTAATCTTATCTTTTAAATGAATTAGTTGTTAATTTGTATACACAAAATTAAATGACTTCAAGTATTGCTATTTAACACTATTAATTCTATTCAACACTTGCCCAGTCGGCTTGGGCTGTAGAATACACTGACTGAACCAAACGAGTGTCCTGGATATGACACTAAATAATCTGATGGTGAGATTCCAGCAGTGCTGGAGCTTTGGAGAATGCGGAGTACCCCTTCATTGCCATCGCTCCCAGGTTCACTCTGGCCCGGAGTGGTAGCACCTGATAGGGTCCTATCTATGGGTTAAATAGAACTAACAGCATACTTATCCTATTTACGAAGAACTCCACTCGGGCAGGATATGACACAAGGTCAATTTTTAAGCGGAGTTTAACAGGTTTGAATTCAGAGTTTTCTTTCAAGACTAGTTGCCTCACCAAGGCTGAAGAACCCAGTCTGTCCTACTATTTACCCATAGCTGGAGGGAGAATAATTGGATTCATACCTTTCCCAAGGGTATTAGTGCTACGTGAAATGCAATCAGTCTCGTCCAGGATTTGAACTCGTGTCGCCGTGTCCATTTCCTACGACGATAACCATTACTGCATACTTATGCTAAACTGAATTGTTTGAGTAAACTGAATAACTTGAAATAGAAATGTTTTTGACAATTAAATCGTACTTAGATTTAAACTGCGTGCTTATGCTTAACTGAATTATTTCAAATAGAACTGTTTTTCAACATTAAAACTGTATTTACACTTAACAGACTTGTTACATATAACTGCTTGAATAGTTTGAAATGGAAATGTTTTTGACAATTAAACTGTGTACTTATGCTAAACTGAATTGTTTTAAATAGAACAGATTATTTACATAAAAATGGATTTGGCGTTAAATAACCTACAATGGTTGATATGCCATAAACCAAACCAAACCAAACCAAACCAAACCATCTATTCAACACAATTCATTCATTTGCACTTTGTCAAATGCTTCCAGGCATTGCTATGTAATAACAATAATTCAATTTTTGCACACAGTATTCTTCACAAATAATTTTATTTGCACTTGGTTGGTTGGCTGATTGGTTGCTTGGTTTAACGGCATATCAACTATTTTCGGGTCATTGAATGCCGAATCAAATTTCATACATTTCTGTTTAGTCTAAGTATAGTTTTTTGTTTACAAACAGTGTAATGTCAAAATAGTTCAGTTAAATGTGAAAACAGTTCTATTTCAAACAATTCAGTTTAGCATAATTACACTGTTTGGCTCAATTTAAAAACAGTTCTATTTCAAACAGTTCAGTTTAACATAAGTACGCAGTTTCTGTGTCAAAATAGTTCTATTTAAAACAATTCAGTTTTGCATAAGTACACAGTTTAGTTCTATTTGACCCATAAACAGGAATCTATCAGGTGCTACTACTTCAGGTCAGAGTGAACCTTGGAGCGATCACAATGAAGGAGTAGTCTGCCTTCCCCCAAAGCTCCAGCATTTCTAGAACCTCACCATCAGATTGTTTAGTGTCATATCCAGGACACTTTTTGGTTGGGGTGGGGGTCTTACCCCTCAGCAGAGAAGCAGTCGGTGTATTTTACAGTCCCAGCCGACTGGGCGAGAATGATTATTTTTTAAACCACATAATTTTGTATAAATTATTAGAATCAGTAAAAAGCGCTAGAAACCATACAACAGCGTGTAAATTATTTGTATTAGATTAGAATACTTGCTAATCATAACTATGAGTAAAAAAACGATTATTATTAAATAAAATTATTAATGTGAGATGGGAATACTTGAAACCATGATAACTATGTGCAAACAAATCACAGTTATTAAAATGGAGCTGTTACTTGAAACCAAATAATTGTGTATAAATTAGACCAGAATACTTTAAATTGTATACATATGAGCAAATTGCTTGTATTCGATAAAGGAGAACTTCGGCGTTCTTGCCAGTCCACGTGACATGAGAGATAGATGATGATGATGGTGGTGATGATGATGATGATGATACATTTTTAACTGGCATTCCCACAATGTAAGAGAAAACTAACAACATATGACTGTGTCACTCTGTGTTAGTCGTAATGTTACTTGGGCCCTGTAACTTGGGCCCCGTAACCATGCCTGACCCCAAAGTCATCATCTGATTAGAGTTTTGTTGGCTGCGTAGCTGGGGGTGTTGGGGAGTTATTTTTTTGTTTGTTTCTTTATTTCATTTTATTTATTTATTTTTTTGTTATTTTTTTTTTTTTGCAGCATGTGTTGAAAATTATAATTATATGAAGAATATGGTCAAAAGCGACACATTTTTTCTTCTCTCTCTCTCTCTCTCTCTCTCTCTCTCTCTCTCTCTCTCTCTCTCTCTCTCTCTCTCTCTCAGACAACTGGTAGTTGTTGTGAAAATGTTCCGTTTTGTTGTTATTTTTAGTTTTGTTTTGTTTTGTTTTTTGTTTTGTTTTGTTTTTTTTATAGGTAGGTAAGTAATTCCGTAGGTAATGGGTGGGTAGGTGATATTTTAATGCGTCAGACGTCAGAAGAAAAAAATAGACATATGGTCTGTCTGGGTGGGAAGTGAAGTGAATGTCTCAGTTTGGCTGACAATAATATTGGCCAGAAAATCTTTGCTGGGAGCGAAATGCACTTGTCATTTAGAATAAGAAAGAAAGAAAGAAAGAAAGAAAGAAAGATTAACAAAAATAGAAAGAAAGAAAGAAAGAAAGAAAGAAAGAAAAAAAGAAAGATTAACACAAATAGAAAGAAAGAAAGAAAGAAAGAAAGAAAGAAAGATTAACACAAATAGAAAGAAAGAAAGAAAGAAAGATTAATACAAATAGAAAGAAAGAAAGAAAGAAAGAAAGAAAGAAAGAAAGAAAGATTAACACAAATAGAAAGAAAGAAAGAAAGAAAGAAAGAAAGAAAGAAAGATTAACACAAATAGAAAGAAAGAAAGAAAGAAAGAAAGAAAGAAAGAAAGAAAGAAACATTAAAAAAGAAAGAAAGAAAGAAAGAAAGAATGATTAACACAGAAAGAAAGAAAGAAAGAAAGAAAGAAAGAAAGAAAGAAAGAAAGATTAAAACAAATAGAAAGAAAGAAAGAAAGAAAGAAAGAAAGAAAGATTAACACAAATAGAAAGAAAGAAAGAAAGAAAGAAAGAAAGAAAGAAAGAAAGATTAACACAGAAAGAAAGAAAGATTTAAACAAATAGAAAGAAAGAAAGAAAGAAAGAAAGATTAACACAAATAGAAAGAAAGAAAGAAAGAAAGAAAGAAAGAAAGAAAGAAAGAAAGAAAGAAAGACAGAAAGAAAGAAAGTAATCGCCAAAAGAAAGAAAGAAAGAAAGATTAACACAGAAAGAAAGAAGGATTAAAACAAATAGAAAGAAAGAAAGAAAGAAAACTTGAGAAAAAGAAAGAAAATAATCATCAAAAGAAAGAAAGAAAGAAAGAAAGAAAGTAAGATTGATGGATAGATGGATGGAAAGAAAACCCGAAAGAAAGAGTGAAAATAAAATAAAATAAGAAAGACAGAGAGAGAAACAGAGAAAGAGAGAGAAAAAGGCAGGAACCAAAAAAAATACCTTAGAAAAAGTAAAAGAAATTTAAAAAATCAGATTAAGAAACAGACAGAGATGGAAAGAATGACAGAGAGAGAGAGAGAGAGAGAGAGACAAAAAAGCCTGAGAAAGAGTAAAAAAAGGAATGATAAAGCAAACAGAGAGGGAGAGAGAGAAAAGAGAAGGAAGAAAGAGACAATATGAGAAAGAATGAGAAGGAACGAAAAAATAGAAAAAGACAGAAAGAATAGAAAAGAAGAGATGGAAAAGAGAAAATAATAGGGAGAACGATATAACAAAGAAAGAGAGAAAGTAAAAAGAAGGAAGGGAAATAAGATGCAAAAGAGAGGAAAAAGGGGAAAGGGAGGAAAAAGAGAGAGAGAAAAAAAGGCAAAAAAGAAAGTAAAACAGGGACGGAAAGAATAAATAAATAAAAAAGAAAGAAAAAAAGAAAGAAAGAAAGAGAATAAAAAGAGAAGAAATAAATTTTTAAAAAGAAATAGAACAAAAGGAACAAGAAGAAGAAAAAAGAAGATAAGAGAATGAAAAGAAGAACGAAAAAAGGGATGAAAAAGAAGGAGAGACATGAGAAAGAGAGAAAGAAGAAAGTGAAAGAGAGAAAGAGGAAAAAGGAACGAGAAGAAGAAAGAAAAAAGAAGAAAGAGAATAAAAAGAAGAACGAAAAAAGGGATGAAAAAGAAGGAGAGATCTGAGAGAGAGGGGGAAAGAAGAAAGTGAAAGAGGGAAAGATAAAAAAGGAATGAGAAAAAAAGAATGAAAAGAAGAACTAGAAAAAAAGGTATAAAAGAGATGGAGAGACCTAAGAAAGAGGGTGAGAAAGACAAAGAGAGAAAGAAAAAGTGAGCGAAAGAAGGAAGAAAGAGGGAGAGATAAGAAAAGGGAAGAGTTGGGGAGTTAAAAAGAGGCGAAATCGCAGACAGAAATAATCAAATTACGTGAAAAATGATGAATTTGATGGTTTCATTCAGTCGTCTTGTCACATTTGGGTATGGCAGACATTTGTTGGGAATTGTAAAGGGAAAAGAAAGAAAGAAAGAAAGAAAGAAAGAAAGAAAGAAAGAAAGAAAGAAGATTTACACAAATAAAAAGAAAGAAAAACATAAGAAAAGGAGAGACTGGATAAAGCAAAGAAAGGAAAAATAGGGAAAAAGAAAGAAAGGAAGAAAGAAACTAAGAAAAAAAGAAACTGATCTGAGATTTTGACCATTCTTCTAGGGAAAAAAGGTGATGAATTCAAATGTTTCTGAGTCAGTCCTATCGCCAGTCATCTTATGACACTAGCTTGTGACAATGATGTAATTATTATTTGATTTCAAGTTTGGTTAAGTCTTATGGTATATCAAACTTAGCAGGTTATTTAATGCCAAATCCTCTTTATACATATATATTAAATATACATGATTTGGTTGGGTTGGTTTTTATGGCATATCAACCATTGAAGGTTATTTAATGCCAAATCCTCTTTATACATACATTAGATATATGATCTGTAAACACATTATGTTGATAACATTTTCAGACAAGCCTGAGCTCATATTTTGCGCATAGTTAAATGGCTTCAGTGTTTGGTTTGGTTTGGTTTGGTTTGTTGGGTTTTATGGCATATCAACCTTTGTAGGTTATTTAACGCCAAATCCATTTTATGTGAATAATCTGTTCTATTTAAAACAATTCAGTTTAGCATAAGTACACAGTTTGTCAAAAACATTTCTATTTCAAACTATTCTGTCAGTTATATGTAACAATTCTGTTAAGTGTAAATACAGTCTTAATGTCGAAAAACAGCTCTATTTCAAAAAATTCAGTTAAGCATAAGCACGTAGTTTAAATGTAAGTACGGTTTAATTGTCAAAAACATTTCTATTTCAAGCTATTCAGTTTACTCAAACAATTAATTTTAGCATAAGTATGCTGTTAGTTCTATTTAACCCATAGATAGGGCCCTTATCAGGTGCTACCGCGCCGGGCCAGAGTGGACCTAGGAGCGATGGCAATCAAGGGGTACTCCACATTCCCAAAAGCTCCAGCACTGCTGGAACCTCACCATCAGATTGTTTAGTGTCATATCCAAGACACTCGTTTGGGGGGGGTCTTAGCCCTCTGCAGTGGTTCAGTCGGTGTATTCTACAGCCCCAGCCGACTGGGCAATAAATGGCTTCAAGTATTTCTATCTAATACGAATAATATTATTAACTATCAATCATTTGTTTGCACACAATTAAATGGTTTCAAGCATTGCTATATAACAGTTACAATTTAACATCAGTCATTTGTTTGCACACATTTTAACACACACACACCAATATATATATATATATATATATATATATAAATACGAGGTGCATACGATAAGTTTCCAGCCTTTTTTTATGGGCACTTTTGTTGATAGTACACACATGAAACTCTAGTCCCCTTCGAAGTAATCTCCTCTGGCTGCAATGCACTTATTGTACCGTTCCAACAACTTATGGAAGACCCCATGGAAGTCCTTTTGTGTGAGCGTGTCAATGACCTTCGTCACAGCCTCTTTCATCTCCTCAATTCTCTCATAACGACAGCCTGTGAGCTTAGGGAATAAGCAAAAGTCACAGAGAGCAAGGTCTGGACTATAGGGAGGCTGAGGAACTGTCTTGATGCCCATCTCGCTCAAATAGTCTGTGACAAGGATGAAGTTGTGGACTGGTACATTGTCCTGGTGGAAATGCCACTGACCTGATTTGAAGAGTGCTGGCCTCTTCCCAAGGAATCTCTTTCTGAACTCCCATGAAACCTCAACATAGTAACCCTAACCCTAACCCTTTGGCGAATTAACTATGCTGTATTGACTTCCTTACTCCTACTACGCCTCTCATCATCCCTTACAGACTCCCTGGCTTCCTTGAATCTCTTATGCCACTCAAAAACTGATGCTCGATTCATGCAAAATGGTCGAAAAGCAGTCTGAAGTATTCCATACGTTTCTGTGGCATTTTTTCCAAGTTTAAAACAGAATTTTATTGTATATCGTTCTTCTAAAGTGTCCTGAAATCCAGATTGCATTTCACCAGCTGTGACAATCAGGCTTCAGTTGGGTGTATTCCAATTGCTGCTGTAGCTATTCATTTGAAGCTGAAATCATAAAAATGGGTCAGTCATCTCATAAGATGTACAGCAATAACATAGTGAATTTTCAAGAGTCTACGACAATTTTAAATGCCGATGCGAAAAAAATCTGGAAACTTTTCGTATTCACCTCGTATATATATAAATCATCATCAAGTCGTGCCGCCAGCACGGATATCCCTGATCCTCTCTCGCCACTTCTCCCTATCATTCATCGCTTTTGGCAGGTCTTCAGGGTTACATCCCGTATCCTCACATAGCTGCTGCATGTATGTTTGAGCTGGTCGTCCTGCTTTTGCTTGGCCATATGCGTGGGTCCATAGGAGTACATCACTGATGAGTTCGTCCTTGCTTCTCCAGCAGTGTCCTGCGTGTCTGGTTCGTCTAACTTGTATGATTTTCGTGATGGGAAGCAAGTGTCCGTATAGTTGGTGTCTTGTGGGCTGTTGACACCAGGATTTGTTCAATATTGCTCTCAACATTCTTGTGTAATTGCCGTCTAGTTTCTTCTTCAGCCGTTTAGTTAGCGTCCAAGTAGTGCATCCATATAGTAGTATCGATACAACCGCTGCCTGGAAGAAACTGCGTTTCATTTTATCGGTCAGGTCTGATTTCCATATGATCGAGAGCCTATCGATAGCTGTCCATACCTTCGTTAGTCGTGTGTCGATGTCTTTTTCGGTTGATGAGACGCTACTTCTTAGGTAGGTGAATTTGTCTACTAGTTTCAGAGAGGCTCCGTCTAGTGTGTTAAAGTCGCCTGTTTGGTTGTAACACATATATTCTGTTTTGTGTGCATTGACATGGAGGCCAATGCCTGCGGCGGCTCGTTCCAAACTATGCAGTAGTGTCTCGGCTTGGTTAGGCGTATTCGCTAGTAACACTATGTCATCGGCGTAGTCGGCGTCTGTAATTGTTTTGCGGGGTACCTTCTACTTCTTTTCTTCGTCAGCTCGAAGCCATTTTCTCTGATTTTGTCGATCGAAGTTCTAAGCACAGATGATAAAGAGGTATGAGGCTAGCGTGTCTCCTTATAGTACTCCCGCGTGGCAGCATTTCTTCATTGATACATATTTTATTGAACATAATAGACATTTTTGTCTACATATTTTTTGTTAATCCTTTCGAACTGCCGAATTGATCTTATGATATTCGTCGGGAATTGGTTGATAAATCTTCCATAATTAGTTATTTCCCAAGTATTTTCTGCCCAACTTTGGGCCATCATCAGGGGAGGGTCTATTACAAAAGTGATGTAACTTTTGTATGTACATTACAACTTTGTAAGAACGAGCGTCTGTACTGTTGTATATTGTAGCGTTTACTTTTTGAATCTGTTCTATAAATAACGTCAGTAGCTAAAGACATTAACGTACATTATCACTGGTTTTAATATTAATTCTATTGAGTTTGGGTTTTATGTTCCTAACATGTAGTGCCTCGAGAATCTGTAGTTTTTGCTTGTTATTTTGATGTTCTAATATTGTTGTATTTTCGGTGAGAATTTTCCGTAATTCTGTTGTTGGGCATGAATGTTTTTTTTTAATGTTGTGCTTTGGAACTTGTATCAGAAAGGTGCATTGTAAGTCTTCTCGATAGAGTAGTTGAGGTTAAACCATCATATATACTGTTATTTTCAGAGATACAATCTCCTAAAGGACATTTAAATTGATATATAACGTTGGTTTTTTGCAAAACTCCAAACAAGGAAGAGGGATTATTTTTAATGACTAAGTTGGAGGTTTTAAATTTATTATGATATATAAGTTTTGTTTTGTTTTTATTAGGATCAGTGGGGAGTATGTTTCTTTGAATCAATGTTTTTAATATCTTTTCAGCTGATTTATAATTGTAATGTATTTGCTTGCGGTAAAAAAGGATTAACAAAAATATATGTAGACAAAAAATGTCGATCATGTTCAATCAAATATAATAAGTATTTTTTCATTTGCTTGAAGCATTAGACAAATTATTTTATTTCATTGTATTGTATTTAGAGGACTATTGCAAATAATTATTTTGCATTGCAATAGCCCTCTAAATTAATACAATAAAAGATATATACATTGATCAATATACAGTTGATTTCAAAATCCTATGGTCACAAGCACAGATTGTTATTTTATTTTAGAGTTAGTTGATATGAACATATTTACTATTTTGAATATATCATTTAACTCTGCACTACGGAATTGATAGTAGGTAGTTTAATGTAAGCCCTTTCTAGTGTATGGGTGGTGCCAAAAATAGCTTGGTTCTGTTCGCATCCCCTCTTTTATTTTTTTTTTTTCGGATCAGTGGGGAGTATGTTTCTATGAATCTATGTTTTTAATGATCTCGTGAGCCAAATAAACGGGAGTATTTTTTTATTTTTTTTCTTCGAATAAGGGTATAAGGTAAGAGTTAAAGACTGACTGAATAGTTTTGAGTGGGGGTTTAATTCATGTTAGTTCGGAAGTATTAGTATAGGACAGATTTGGCGGGAGATTCGTGTAAGTCTAGTGAAGTGTAAATCATGGACACGGACGAGTATTAAAATAACATCTTACCTCGGTACCGATTCCGGAAGTAACCGGGCGAAACCGGATGAGGTAAAGATGGTATTATATAGCAGAGGAATGAGGAATGCTCTGTTTTCATTGGCTGTTTACTAAAAGACAGATGTCTATAAGAACGGCCGAAGTCCGGCCTTATTTTATTTTTTCTTTGCTTTGGTAGAGGCACGAGCGTAGCGCGTCGCGATCACGGAGGCGGCTTGGCTCTTTCAAAGTCATGCCGGAGTTACTGTCGGAGCCGATATGATGCAGAAATAACCCGAAATCGGCAATGAAGACAGCGCATCACTGAAGACCTCCCTGATGCATCTAAGATGTATGATTGAAATTAATATTTTTTCATCTGATTTATATTTGTAGTGCATTTGATTGCGGTAAAAAAGTTTGATAAATGTTTGTTGACTGGGTGGAGTAGTACAGTGTTTATTTGTTGGTTAACATTTTTAATCATACATTTAATCTGTTCATCAACAATATAATTAGGAATCCCATATTGATGAAAGCCTGTTTTATGTTTTCTATCTCTTTAAAAAATATTGTTTTGGAGGAGGAGATCAGTTTGGCATGGGATATCAGGTTATCAATAACTGCTTTTTTATATCTGAAGGGGCATTCATTTTTAAAGTTGAGGGTACAGGAATTATTATTAGAGGGGTTTTTTTTAAGCAGAGGTAGCGAAGTTATTATTGTTGTTAGTATCAATGAGAACATCTAAAAAGGAAATTTTATTGTTTTTGTTTAGTTCATGAGTAAAGTTAAGAACTGAATTTTTTTTTGGAAGGTGTCTTGTAGTATGTTGATTTCGTTAATATTATTAGCAAGAAAAAAGATATCAACATATCTTATGTATATTGGAGGTTTTTTAATGCTATTCCCGCCGGATATCATAAGATCAATACGGCAACTCAAAAGGATTAACAAAGAATATGTAGACGAATAAATGTCTATTATGTTCAATCAATATATATATATATATATATATATATATATATATATATATTAAGAGATGTGAATAAATAGCTAAGTGTTGACATAGGGCTAAATTTAAACTATAGATAATTAACATAAATAATGTCTTTTAAAAAAACATTGGATTAAATTGAGAATTAATGTAAATGAATAAAAATAAAATAAAATGTTAGATAAAAAATCTGAAAAACCATATAATATATACGTACTAATCATTAAAAGTGTAACTGATTAATAAGCTCTAAATAAATTTGATTTTTAAAAAAGTTAAATTAAATTAAATCTTGAAATTAATTTAATATAGTTTTTACTGTATCGTTACGTAAAGTTATTGAATAAAGTTATTTTTGGTTCGGTTTGGTTTGTTGGTTTTATGGCATATCAACCCTTGCAGGCTATTCAACGGCAAATCCATTTTTATGTAAATAATCTGTTCTATTGAAAACAGTTAAGTTTAGCATAAGTACACAGTTTAATGGTCAAAAACATTTCTATTTCAAACTATTCAAGCAGTTATATGTAATAATTCAGTTAAGTGTAAATACAGTCTTAATGTCGAAAAACAGTTCTATTTCAAATAATTCAGTTAAGCATAAGCACGCAGTTTAAGTGTAAGTACGGTTTAATTGTCAAAAACATTTCTATTTCAAGCTATTCAGTTTACTCAATTCATTTTAGCATAAGTATGCTGTTAGTTCTATTTAACCCATAGATAGGGCCCTATCAGGTGCTACCACTCCGGGCCAGAGTGGACCGGGGAGTAATGGCAATGAAGGGGTACTCCGCATTCCCCAAAGCTCCAGCATTGCTGGGACCTCCCCATCAGATTGTTTAGTGTCATATCCAGGACACTCGTTTGGGGGGGGTCTTACCCCTCTGCAGAGGTGCAGTCAGTGTATTCTACAGCCCCAGCTGACTGGGCAAAAAGTTTTTTTTCTAATTTAGTATTAAATCTGTAGTTTTAAGTTGAAAAATAATTAGAATTTAAAAAATTTTTTTTTTAATTAATTGACTATAATTCTAACCGACAATAAAATAAAAAACGGAAGCGGGCGAAATGAGGAGATAACTCTTCACCCCTCTTCTATCCCCTTCCACCTTCTTTCCTGTGTCTATTCTGAATTATTTTATCCATAAGATCTGAAGAAGTCCTGTTAATCTTTTTTTTTTTCGTCTTTTTTGATTTTTCAAAAACACATAACAGGATGGAAATAAATCTATAATCCTAATGTAACCGGTTTTTGTTTTTCCTTAATGAAATTATTGCTCTGTAATGTCTGTTACATTGAGCTCTTTACCAGGAAAATTTAAATGTTCACTGTTGAATAGTTTTCTTGTCCTGATGGAATTACTCCCAACTCCGGTTTAACTGGACCAAATAATACTTATATATATATATAAGTGAATAGTTTGTAGGTAATTTTATTGTCAAATGAGAACTAATTTGTTTACTCACTCATATTGCTTTTGTATATACACAGTTAAATGGTTTCAAGTATTGCTATCTAACACTAATAATTTTAATCAACAATAGTTAATTGTTTGCACACAGTGAAGTGGTTACAAGTATTGCTATTTAACACTAATTATTTTATTCATTACTATTCAATCATTTGCGCCCAGTTAAATGGTTCAAAGTATTGCTATCTTATACCAATAATTCAATTTAGGCACACATTTAAAGAGTTTCAAGTATTCCTATCTAACACCAATAATTCTATTCAACAATACCCATTCTTACGCACATAGTTCAATATTTCCAAGTATTTCTATGTATCACAACTGATTCAATTAAAAACCAGTAATTTGTTTACACTCAGTTAAATGATCGAAATGTTCTATTCCTAACGACTCAATTTAGCGTAAGTGATTTATTTGCACAGAGTTTAAATCTCAAACAGTTCAATTTGACCCATAGATAGGACCCTATCAAATGTTGCCACTCCGGGTCAGAATAGACCTAGGACCAATGGCAATGAATGGATACTCTGCATTCCCCAAAGCTCCATCATTACGGGAACCCCACCATCAGATTATCTAGGGTGATATTCGGGACACTTGTTGCGGGGGGATACTTACCCCTCGGCAGAGATACAGTCTGTATATTTTTCAGCCCCACCGACTGGGATCCCAATTATTCCATAGTGAAAATCGATGATGCGCAACGAAACGATAAGTGTAGATTAAAAGGAGAAAGAAATAAAACAGCTATTCATATAGTAAGCAAATACAACAAACTTGAGCAAAAGGAATACAAGATTAGACATGATTGGGTGGGAAAAGGGATCCACTGGGAATTGTGCAAGAGACTGAAATTAAACCATAATACCAAATGATATATAGCCAAACCAGAATCTCTTCTAAAAATGAGATGAATAAAATTCTCTGGGATTTTGAATGATAAATAGATCACCTAATCTCGGCCAGAACACCAGACCAAGTGATAATTATCAAAAAGAAGAGAACTTGATGTCTAGTTGACTTTGCCGTCCACAGAGGAAAAATAAATGAAAGTGAAAAGATGACAAATACTTAAACCTTGCCGGAGAACTAAAAAGCTGTGGAACGTGACGGTGACGGTGATACCAATTGTAGTCGGTGCACTTGGAATTGCCCCCAAAGGCTTAGAAGAAGGAGAAATTAGAGGAAGAATCGAAACAATCCAGACTACAGCATTGCTTAGTTCAGCTAGAATACTGAGTAAAGTCCTAGAGACCTGAGGAGACTTACTATCAATCTGACGCTGGTGTATAAAACTTACTATTATAATAATAATAATAATAATATTTCTTTCTGCAAATAAAATAAATATTTTTTTTTTGTTTTTTCTTTTCAGTTCCGTATGGGAAGATGACCGGTGAGTACATTTTTCATTTATTTCGATTTTCTTTTATCTTTTCTCATTTTTTTAAATCTTTATCTTTGTAAAAATCTTTGATTCTGATTTCAAAGAACCCTTTTAATTTATTGGTCTGATTCTTTTAGAAATTATTGTCACTCCTGAAGTCTCGAAAAACGACTTACTTGAATTTTCAAAATTTGTATTTTTCGAGGTTAGTTGTTTCCTACCGTCGAAACTTTTCAGCACGACCCCCACCTATCTTCGTATAACATACTCATAATTCTAGGCCAAAGATCGAGCTGTCGGTGGGGCGTAGAGTATGCTCCTACAGAGGGGTAATCCCCCTCCCCTCAAAAAGGAGTGTCCTAGGTATGGTTTCGATGTTTAATGCCATATCAACCTTCGTGAGTAATTTAATGCCAAATCCATCCTTGAGAAAGAACTATATTGGTTTGGTTTAACCCATAGTGGCGGGGGGATTAAAAGGGTTCACACCTTTTTGAAAGTGAACTTAATAGCTAGACTAGAGTTCGAACTCGCTTACTAAGATGTCAAAGTCCTGGACTTTATCTGCTAGGCCAGGAGCACTCTCCCTGTCCTGAATATGATGTTAAACTACATCTCCAGTTCTGGAAATCTGGGGAGTGTGAAGTCACTTATTCATTGCCATTACTCCCCGGTCCACTCTGACCCGGAGTGGAAGTACCTGTGAGGGTTCCATCTATGGGACAAATAGATCTGTTTAAAAATTATCAGTATTCGACATAACGGAACAAAAAAAAGAAAACTTCAGAAATATCAACACAAGAAAATGCGATTCTCTGTCTTCTAGGCATGAAATAACCCAAGGCGTGTTGACATGCCGTTAAAATCAATCAATCACTCAATCAATCAATCAATCAAATCAGGCCTCTGATAAATCAGTTTTATAGTTTAGTGGTGGGTGAAGCACCCGTGGGTGTTAGTGAACATATTAACAAAACGAACCTCTGGAAAGAGGACAAAAGGGTTGCGAATGTCAGCGGGCGAAGAAGATTTTAACTTTTTCAAATATTACTTGGAAAATAGATGAGGCATTTAATAGATAGATAGATAGATAGATAGATAGATAGATAGATGAAGTGCATGATAAACAGATCGATAGATGTGAATTTATACAATGCGTTTTAATTTAATAATCTCTGTATTCATATAGGTATATCATGCATCATATGCATCTAAATGAAATATATGTATACAAACAAATAATAATATCAACATATATGTAGTTATCAATATCTCCGCACGGGCAGGATGTGTGACCCAGTCGGCAGGGGTTGTAGAGTAAATACACCGACTGAATCCCTACAGAGGGGTAAGACCCACTCCCAACAAGTGTCCTGAATATGACATTAAACCATCTGATGACGAGGCTCCAGCCTTGGGGATTTGAGGAATGTTGAGTATCCCTTCATTGCCATTGCTCCCAGGTCCACTCTGACCCAGAGTGGTAACACCTGATAGGGTCCTATCTATGGATCAAATAGAACAAACAATGTGAGCAAACAAATGACTTATATAAAATTGTGATTGTTATATAGCTATAATGGAAACCATTTAAGACTCTACCAACGAGTGTCCTGGATATGACACTAAACATTCAGATGGTGAGGGTTCAGAAATGCTGAATCTTTGGGGAATGCGGAGTATCCCTTTATTGCCAGAGCTCCCTGGTCCAGTCTGGCTAGGGGTAGCAGCATCTAATAGGGTCATATCTATTGGTCAAATAGAACTAAAATGTGTATTTAAGCTAAACAGAATTTTTTTAAATAAAACTATTTGTATGTATAAAATGGATTTGGCATTGAATAACCTACAATTGTGAATATGCCTTAAAACTCAACCAACTTAATGGACAGGAGGTGACATGAGGTCAATTTTTTAAATGGAGCTTAACAGGTTTGAATTTAGAGTTTTATTTCTCCTTGACCAGTTGCTTATGGAGTATACTATCGCTGGATCTTGACAAACAACGAGGAACACGTATATATAAAAATATAATTGTATATTTTTTATTCTTTCGATGGTGACGCTTGTGTGGAGCAGGAGAACAGTCGGAGAGAGTTCGCACACACAAAGGAGCTGTCGGGAGTCGGAACAGCTGGCGGGAACAGATTTCAGCCAAAATTCTAGACCTTATATAGTCTTTAAATTCCCACACGGCCACACCGCTTCACCCACACAAAATTTGCTTTTCATTGGCCATGGCTGACTCCCACACAGAGCTTGTTCTCCATTGGTCACGGCTTACACCCACGCATTTCTGTTTTCCTGGTAGTCACTTTATTGATTTTATCTGCGACCGGATATATCTGTCAACAACATCTACCGGGTTCATAACCGGTCAGTGCAATATATTACACCTAGCTAAGGCTAAAGAACCCCGTTGACCCTTCTATTCGCCCAAAGCTGGAAAATAATTGGATTCATACCTTTCCCATTGGTATTAGTGCTATGTGAAATGCAAACAGCCTTTTCCAGAATTTGAACTCTGTTCGCCGTGTCCATTACACTACAGGCACCTCCAAAATGATATATTGTTTGTTTGTTTGTTTGTTTGCATATCACCCTTTGAGGTTATTTAATGTCAAGTCTCTTTTTATAAAAATAATCAATTCTATTTCAAACAATTTAGTCAAGCCAAAGTATACAGTTTAATTGTCAAAAACATTTCTATTTCAAGCTATTCAGTTTAGTTAAACAGTTCTAATTCAAACAATTCAGTTTAGTATAAGTAAAGATTTTGTCATGCACAGTTAAATATCAAAACAGTTCTATTTTAAACAATTCAGTTAAGCGTAAGTACAGTTTCAATGTCAAAACAGTTCCATTTCAAACAATTCAGTTAAGTATACAAAAACAGTTCCATTTCAAACAGTTCAGTCTAGTATACAAAAACAGTTCCATTTCAAACAATCCAGTTTTGCATAAGTACGCAGTTTAAATGTAAGTAAACAGTTTAATTGTCATAAACACTTCTATTTCAAGTTATTCAGTTTAGTTTAACAGTTCTTATTCAAACAATTCAGTTTAGCATATATTGGACAGTTTAGTTTTATTTAACTCATAGATAGGACCCTATCATGTGCTACCACTCCGGGACAGAGTGGACCTGAGAGCTATGGCAATGGCTCTACATTCCTCAAAGCTCAATCGTCACTGGAACCTTACCATCAGATTTTTTAGTGTTATATACCAGGACACTCGTTGGTGGGGGGTACCCATCTGCAGTGGTGCAGTCGGTGTATTCTACAACCCCAGCGGACTGGACAACCAAGATGATATATGAATATTAACGTATGCCTGTGGAGCGAGAGAGGTGTTGATGGTTATCGGCACGGACAATGAAATTGGCTGTACGAGATCAAAATCCGCTCTTGCTTGTTTACATGTTTTGTACAAATATCTTTCAAAAAGGCATGAACGCGTTGTTTCCTTTACTTGCTATCGGCCAAATTGTAGCATTCTTTATCCCAGCTAGGAAACTAGTCTCCGAATCAGGAACAACTGTGTTGTGATGCTGACCAAAGAAAGACACGGGGAACACAAAAGGGGTTGATAGAAAATCATATATATTCAAGTAACAGAAACAAGATACAAGTGAACCTGGTTAAACAGTAATTAGTTGATAGGCAGCTGAGAGTCCAGGGGGTAATGACTATCCGTCCACGACGCAAATTGTATCGCACGTGATTGTGTCACGTAGATTGATGAACTCCGTCTGACGCTCTCGTTGACGTATATCTATGGAGGAGTCCATTATGTAGGGAGTACAACAAAGTGCTCAAAACCTGGAGCCATAATGTTAGTACCTGTTAGGGTCCTTTTTAGATCTGTTTTGTATTAAGAATAGTTACTTTAAAATACAATTATTCACTTAGGATAATTATTATTAGTTACTTAAAACCATATAGCCGAGGGGAGGTTACCGTGAAGCAACGGCTAAAGTGCTGGACTGCAGCCTCAAAGTTTGCAAGTTTCAACTCCAGTCATACTTTTACGTTTACTTTCAGACTAATACCATCCGAAAATATATGAACCCCTTTATCCCACAAGGTAAAGGTTAAATAGTACCACAATCGCTCTTCTACAAGGATATCTTTGGCATTGAATAACACATGAAAGTTGGCATGCCATTAAACAAAAAAACTAAACCAATTTTATATTGAAGTAGCCTCAACTTGACTGGTGAGCGTTCCCGTAGCACAGTAGCTAACGTGTTGGATTGTGACATTGTAGGAAACGAGTTCGAACTCGGGTTACGTTATTATGTTCACTTTCGAACTAAACCCCCTTTGAAAAGGTATGGACCTTTTTAATATCCCACTTAAATAGGTTTCTCTATTCCAGCAGGGAAACTAGTCTCCGAATAAGGAACAAGTAGTGAAAATCAGAAGCATGGATAGAGAGTATTGATTATGGGGTGTAGTATACATGAACCATCGAAGAATAAGATCAATAAATTCAAGATCAATAAGTCCTGATACAATATATATATATATATATATATATATATATATATATATATATATATATATATATATATATATATAAGTATTATTTGGTCCAGTTAAACCGGAGTTGGGAGGAATTCCATCAGGACAAAAAAACATTCAACAGTGAACATTTAAATTTTCCTAGTAAAGAGCTCAATGTAACTGACATTACAGAGCAATAACTTCTTTAAGAAAAAACAAACCGGTCACATTAGGATTATAAATTTATTTCCATCCTGGTATGTGTTTTTAATGAAATCAAAAAACATGAAAAAAAATTAATTAACAGGACTTCTTCAGATCTTATGGATAAAATAAGAATATATATATATATATATATATATATATATATATATATATCAGGGGCGGAGACGGGACTAGTGCTACTTGTGCCCGGTACGACCAATAACTCGGTCAATGTTATTCAAAATGGATTAAAAATCATCCATTAATTTCAAGCAAACATACTTAATCTGATCTCAATTAAATTACGTATCTATTCAGGTTTCGATAACTAAGTAGCCAAAAGTTCATAAATATATCTGGGAATAATACAACGATGCTGTTTTGAACGGATGGTCTTTGTCCGGCCACCGTCAGATTCATTGAACATCCCATAAAATCGGCTATAATGTTGAACGCCCGATCCGTGCCAGGCACTACACCCTTTTAATAACAGTAATGTTAGAGAAATACGCTTTTGGCTGTAGCCAATAGCAAGAGCAACCCTACCACTGTGCTCAAAAATCTTAGCACGTGCTACTGTTGATAGATATATTGGGAAGAGGGAGAGGGACAGAGAGAGAGAGGATAGCAGATTAGAGCAGTCGCCGACGTCATCATCATCGCTATGGTAAATGTTGGTTAAACGGCGTGTTTTAATTCGTTTTTTCACTAACAGATGTCTATTTCTTTAATGAATGTTGCATATATTACATTCTATAACTAAAATGTGTTTATTTGAATACATTTTCAACAAATAATCTTCATTTTAAGCGAAATTGAAACTACTAGCTGTGTCTGTGTATATTGTCATCAGTTTCTTTATTCTAATAAACATATTTTTCTCGTCATAGTAATGAACATCTTCTCTTTTCTTCTATACTTTTGAAAGGAAAAAAAAATTATCTTATCTACTGTATTAACAAGACTACAAATTATATATTATCTTGATTGCTTACAAAAAAAAACACCATGCAAGGTACGTTTGTCAATCTGTGCTATACAATGGAGAATCACGCAATAGGAACTATGATGATTTACTTTGGGTCCACGGACCACGGGTTGGGAACTGAAGTTGACAGAGTGCGGGGGGGCACGAGTAGCAAAAATAGGCTAGAGTCGCCACTGATATATATATATATATATATATATATATATATATATATATATATATATATATATGGAAGTAAATAATGGAAAAGAATCCGATAATATAGAGAAAAACTGAAAAACAAAGTAATCCAAAGTGATGAATTTATTGTGAAAGAAAGTCGACGCGCTAACGTTTCGGTTTTAACAAACTATCATCAAGACCTTAAATATGATGATACCAAGTGTTGATTTAATGATTGAACGGTAGTATGTTCTTTCTTTGTATAAATAATTTCTTCCCTTGTTTATATATTTTATTAAACACTTTTTATCCGGCAACACTTGTTATCATCATTTTTTAAGTCCTAAGGATGGTTTATTAAAACCAAAACGTTAGAGCGTCGACTTTTTTTCACAATAAATTCATCACTTTAGATAACTTTGTTTTTCAATTTTTCTTCATACGTATATATATGTGTGCGTGTGTGTATGTGTGTGTGTGTGTGTGTGAGAGAGAGAGAGAGAGAGAGAGAGAGCACAAGCACAAGCACGTAAGTTTTTTCAGTCTGAAATTTTTTATAGACAAGAAAGTATCAATATTATTTTCTCATAAACTGCAATTTTTTTTCACAAACCTTTTTTTAATTTTCCGGGAATCCACCTTTTTCTTTTTATGATAATCTGCAATCTTCTATCGCTTCTTCCAAGTGGAAGTTCCCGCGATGTAGTGGTTAACGTGCTGGATAATGACATCGCAGTAAGCGAGTTCGAACTCCAGTCGTGCTATTACGTTCACTTTCGGACTAATACCCTTTAGAAAAGGTATAAATCACTTTACCTTTGCTCAACAGACTGATATGGGTTAAACAGTACCACTCCTTTCCATCATTTAGAGTATTCAGACACTAGTCGTTATCTTTATGGCCATATTCTCAACGTTTCGACCGATGCGTCCTTCGGCCTTCTTCAGTTGTTCATTAACCTAACTTAATGAATTTCTTAGAGAGAAATTATCTGGGGGTTGTGGGTTCAATCCCGACTGCCGGTAAAAGTAACAAGGAATACTTATTATGGCTTAACACTCGAACCCTGTTACGGTTAACGGAATTGGAACAATCTACACCCGTGGATTGCATAAAGGGTTCGGTTCGAAGTTCCGTGTAGGCTCCCGATTTCGACAAGAAACAGCTGAAGAAAGCCGAAGGAAGCATCGGCCGAAACGTTGAGAATATGACAATAAAGATAATGCCCGTGGTGTAATGGTTATCGTCGTAGGAAATGGACACGGTGACACAAGTTCAATTCCTGGACAAGATTGATTGCATTTCACATTGCACTAATACCCTTGGGAAAGGTATGAATTCAATTATTCTCCCTCCAGCGATGGATAAATAGTAGGACAGACTGATTTCTTCAGCCTTGGTAAAGCAACTAGTCTAAGAGAAGGAAAACTCTGAATTCAAACCTGTTAAACTCCTCTTAAAAGATGACCTTGTATCATATCCTACCCGAGCGGAGGGGTTGGGTAAATAGGATAAAGATAACGACTATTGTCCGAATACTCTAAATAATAAAGATTATCAAGCTTTATCTCAGACATTTTGACTAATACCCTTGGGTAAAGTATAAGCCTACTTCCCCCTCCCCAGTACCACTACTGACCGTCTGCAAAGGCGTTTCGGGTGGTGTAATGGTTAACAGTCTAGACTTGCAAACCTTCTGGGGTGAGTTTGTGTCTCACTGGGTGTCCCATTCATACGGCTTTGTGTCGTATCTAATCAAAAAATCTTTGTAAATTACTACTGTCCATCAGCAAGGCTTAAATGTGGTAGTAAATAATCCGAAAAGGTTGATATGGCATTAAAAACAAAGAAACTTATGCCGTTTCTTCTAAAAAATATATTTGAGAATTTTCTTCCATTTGTCTTCTTATCATAAAAAAAAAGTTGTGATCAAAAAAGGAAAACTGATTCAAATTTTAGGGGGGCGGTGTTGGTTTGGTTTTTTAGAAGTTGGTTAGTTGTGTTTTATGGCATATCAATCCTTATAGGTTATTTAATGCCAAATCCTCTTTATACATATATATTAGATATTTAGGATTTGGTTTGGTTGGGTTTTATGGCATATTAACCATTGTAGGTTATTTAATGCCAAATCCTCTTTATACATACATATTAAATATATATGATTTGGTTTGGTTGGGTTTTATGGCATATCAACCATTGTAGGTTATTTAATGCCAAATCCTCTTTATACATATAAATTAGATATATATAATTTGGTTTGGTCGGGTTTTATGACATATCAACCATTGTGGGTTATTTAATCCTAAATTCTCTTTATACATATATATTGAATATATGATTAAAAAACTAATAATCTGTTGGTAATATTCTTAAACGAGCCAGAGTCCATTTGTTCGTACACATATGGTTTCAAGTATTGCTATATAGCACTAACACCTCAATTTAACAACAGTCATTTGTTCGGTCACAGTTAAATGGTAGGTTGGTTGGTTGGTTGGTTGGTTATTTTGTTTTGCGGCGTATCAACCCTTTTCGGGTCATCTACCGCCGAATTAAGTCATTTTGATAAAAGTTTCAAATAATTCAGTTGAGTATAAGTATAGTTTTTTTACACCTAGTTAAATGTCAAAACAGTTCTATTTCAAACAATTCATTTTAGCATAAGTACGCATTTTAAAAACACAGTTAAATGTAAAAACATGGTGTGGTTTGGTTTTATGGTACATCAAGCGTTATACATATAAACAGTTCTATTTCAAATATTTCAGTTTAGCATACATACACATTTTAAATTTCAAAACAGTTCTATTTCAAACTATTCAGTTTAGTTAACAATGTTAAATGGTTCCAAGTATTGCTATATACCACTAATAATTCAATTAAACAGTCTTTTATTTACACACCGGTAAATGTAAAAACAGTTATATTTCAAACAATTCAGTTTAGCATAAGTACACAGTTTTTGTTTACACATAGTTAAATGTAAAACAGTTGATTTCAAACAATTCGATTTGGCGTAATTACACAGTTTAGTTCTATTTGACACATAGATAGGACCCTGTCAGGTGCTGCCACTCCCAGGCCAGAGTGGACCGTGGAGCGATGACAATGAAGGGGTGCTCTGCATTTCCCAAAGCTCCAGCATTACGGAAGCCACATGATTGTGTCATACCTTCTGGTTTTTGACCCGTGGAGACTTTTTCTTTATCCCTCCCAGCGAATTCTAAAGTGACATGTCTATATTATCAAAACTAAAAGTAAGCCCTTTTCCTATTTTGTTTCTCTTTTTGTTCATTGAAGAATATGTGTAGAGTTTAAACTTTTTGAACATGTTTGTGTATTTTTTTCTTTTAATATCATTGATATGTATTTTATGCGTACAAAATATGTATGTATAAATAATCTTATCTTGTCTTTTGTTCCGTTATGTTCCGTGTAAGTATATCGTGGATACACTAATGGTCCTTGGAGAGTGGGGACTCGTCTAGAGATCATCCTGTATTATAATGGAACCGAATAAAACGTTTTACCACCACGTGCTCAAACGTGTTAAAGGCCGTATCGTTATGTCTTAAGTAGTCGTCGGACCCTATTATTACATCGCCATGATGATGATGAACACAGGAAACTCTGTCTTAGTTTACTAACACAAAGATTTATTAACTACTTCAATTTGTTAGTAGTCACCGGGAGAAAGAAAGAGAGTATGAAAGTTGAGTCATTAGCTGGGCTAAGAGAAACAACATGTTATGAGAAAAAAAGAGAAAGCAGACGTGTAACACTATGTAGGTGGCCCGCCAAGCAGACGATTCCTTTGTCTGTTTTGGCGCGAAACCAGACAAAGGGTTTTGGACTTGAGATCTCGCCGTGACCGGAAGTGGAAGGGGACGCGAAAAGAGAGTTGGTTGGACAAAGGAGCTCGAAGTTGGCAGTTGGCGACGGGACACGGACAGAGGCAGTCGACACCGGACAACGGCGTAGAGAGGCCAGTCGGCAGGAGATAGGGTCCAGCGACAGTGAAGAAGATCGAGTCAAGATGAGTCGGTATTCCAGTTGCTTTGTGGAAGTTTCGCTAGAAATCCATGCTAGCGTTAGTCTATATATGCTATCCGGAATGCAGAGATGTTACATAGCTTCCCTTCTGCACTTGAGTTAACCCCAAGCGTTTGTTCGTTTGTTCTTTTTTTCTCCTGTTCCCTCGATTGTATTTGATGTAGCGGTAAAGAAATGTGCGTTACCCCTATCGGAACCGCTAGTTGATCACCGGCCGTAAAGAAGTGGAATGGTTAGAAGAGGTTGATGTAACGTTGGGGCCGAGGGGGAACGTCACAGACGTAGACCTTGAATTTTCTTTCTATATTTTCTTGTTGTTTGTTCTAACATGTTTGTTCGCTGGTTTTGTCTTCACGGGATCGTGTCTGGTGTGTGACCTCTTTTCGGAGCCCCCCGCCTAGCGGCCCGGATTTTTTTTCGTCTGTCCTTACATCTTTCTGATCGGTGTTCAACTCCCTGCCTTTACCTCCTCACGTCTTCTATCCAACTCCCTCAAGCTTACTTCCGCCTAGTGTCGGAGGGAAGACCATGTCCGTTTCTGGTGGCTCCACACCTGATGCTGAAGATTTGGGACCTCTGGTCTCTTTTCTATCCATTTTTAATTAACGTAGTCACTTACCCGTGACTGGCTGACCCACAAATGACTCAAGTCACTCAGAGGTCAGCTGCCCGCTTTCGGTAGACTCTATGTCTGCTTCTTCTTCTTATTATTATTATTATTATCATTTTCATCTCTCTCGCACGCGCACGCTCTCTCTCTCTCTCTCTCTCTCTCTCTCTCTCTTTCTTTCTCTCTCCTTTCCCAGAAGTTCTCTTTATTTCTTGGACCTACCATATCACGTTACATTCCCAACCACCAAGCATTCTAACAGTGCGAAGAGAAACGCAGTCTCGTTCGGGATTTGAGTCTGCACCTAAAGTTCATTTTCTACGACGGTAACCGTTTTGATACGGGTTTCTCAGTTGCAGAGTCTGTTCACGCTCCTCACCTACGCATCAACCCGTCTAGGCTTAATTTATGCGAAGGGGTTAAGGAATTGCGTTCATAGTGCGTTTATACTTACATTTTTTATGTATAGTTATTTCTTAGATTTTTGGGGGATAGGGTTATGTATAGTTATTTCTTAGATTTTTGGGGGATAGGGTTTGTCTTTGGGGGGGGGTGATTTGTTCACGGTTGTATAATACCAAATATTCGAATCTAATGTGGTGTCGACTGCAGGTGACAGGTGAGTTAAAGAGATGACAATGAGTTCATAGAAAAAGGAAAAAGTCAGACTCGTGGTCCATGAAAAAATACCGCTCATTACCTTACTTTGGTTTCTTCTCTTTGTTTAATGGCATATCAATCTTCGTGGGTTACTCAATGCCAAAGTAATCCTTGTGGAAAAACAGAGGTGTTACTATTTAAACTATATCTTAGAGGATAAGGGGCTTCATAGCTTTTCTGAAGGGAACGTAATAGTGTGAGTGGATATCGAATTCGCTTACGGGGTGTCCTCGTGGCGTAATGGTTAAAGCACTGTACAGCGGAATCGTAGTAAGCGAGTTCGAACTCCAGTTGCGCTATTACGTCCACTTTCGGACAAATATCCATGGGAAAGGTATGAACCCCATTATCCTCCCAGCTATGGGTTAAATAGTACCACTACTGTTCTTCTAGAAGGACGGCTTTGGCATTAAATAACCTACGAAGGTTGATATGCTATTAAACACAGAAACCAAACCAAACTCATTCACTTCGAGGCCACAATCCGTCACTTTAGCTACAAGTCACGGTGATTCCTCCCATTTCATATATTTCTCTGATCATTTAAAATTGTTTGGCAATTTTGAGCCGAAGTCAGTTTAGTGATGATAACTTCCAATTAGAGATCGTACATTTTCTTTGTTTGTTTAAAGAACAAGGGTTTATTATCTGTCAGATATTTCTTGAACGCCTTGTTTGATCAACAGTCAGATTTTAAAAATGATCTCCCTGGTTGAATCATTTCTATGCTCAGATAAATAAGGGACATCTAAGGAAGGCCAGAGGATACAGCAACCGAAATGTTGTTACAACTAACAACAATTTAGATGAGAACTAGAGTCCGAAAAAAATTACACACAAAGTATTTCGTAGATAATTCAATGCTAGAGCCTTGGAGAACAGCGCTGATATTATTGAACGCAATGCTGAGGGAATATGGGGTTCATGCCTTTCACGAGAGTATTAGTCTGAAAGTGAACGTAACAGACCAAATCCAGCGATTGCATTTCACATAGCACTAATACGCTTGGGAAAGGTATAAATCCAATTATTCTCCATCCAGCTATGGGTAAATAGTAGGACAGACTGGGTTCTTCAGTCAAGGAGAAGGAAAACTCTGAATTCAAACCTGTTATACTCCACTTAAAAATTGACCTTGTGTCATATCCTGCCCGAGAGGAGGGGTTGGTAAATATGGTTATTTAATGCCAAATCTATTTTTATGCAAATAGTTCTATTTCAAACAATTCAGTTTAGCATGAGTACACAGGTTGTCAAAAACATTTCTATTTCAAACTATTCACTTTATTCAAACAGTTCTTATTCAGCTAATTCAGTTTTGTATAAGTACAGAAGTTCTATATCAAACAGTTCAGTTTAATATAAGTACAGTTTCAATGTCAAAAACAGTTCCATTTCAAACAATTCAATTTAGCGTAAGCACACAATTTAAATGTAAGTACAGTTCATTTGTCAAAAACATTTCTATTTCAAACTATTCAGTTTAGTCAAAAAGTTCTAATTCAAACAATTCAGTTCAGCATAATTATGCAGTTTGGTTCTATTCAACCTATAGATAGTACCCTGTCAGGTGCTACGATTCCGAGCCAGAGTGGACCTGGGAGCAATGGCAATGAAGAGGTGCTGCGCATTCCCCAAAGTTCCAGCATCACTGGAACCTCACCATCAAATTGTTTAGTGTCATATCCAGGACTCTCATTGGAGTGGGGTGAGGTCTCGATATTTTTATACACAGGGTGTCTCAGAATAGATGCAATCCATTAATATGATAATGATTTATGACTGGGATAGGTGCAATGGCAATCATTTTGAACAAGTCCTGTAAAAAATGTATCCTTTGAGCTAGAGGCATCAAATCATTGTTTTTTTTTTTAATATTATCATATCAGCTTCTAGGACATGCAATCTTTTTTTGTATTTCTTTTCTTAGTAATAAATTATTATCATATTAATAGGTTGCATCTATTTTGAGACAGTTTTGAATGATTTTGTCTCCAAATAAGTAGTGACAAAAATATTTTTCCTCTCTTGTCCAAGACATTGTGATTGAGGATTAATAGTTGTTATAGTCTACTATTATAAAATCTGAAACAAAAATTTGCACAACATTATTATTAGTAGAGTTATTAGCATTCACATGGATCCCATGTATATTGAGACAACCCTATATTAGCAGTCACATGGGTCCCATGTATGTTGAGACAACCCTATATTAGAAGTCACATGGGTCCCATGTATATTGAAACAACCCTATATTAGCAGTCACATGGATCCCATGTATATTGAGACAACCCTATATAAGCAGTCACATGGGTCCCATGTATATTGAGACAACCCTATATTAGCATTCACATGGATCCCATGTATATTGAGACAACCCTATATTAGCAGTCACATGGATCCCATGTATATTGAGACAACCCTATATAAGCAGTCACATGGGTCCCATGTATATTGAGACAACCCTATATTAGCATTCACATGGGTCCCATGTATATTGAGACAACCCTATATTAGCATCACATGGATCCCATGTATATTGAGACAACCCTATATTAGCAGCCACATGGGTCCTATGTATATTGAGACAACCCTATATTAGCAGTCACATGGGTCCCATGTATGTTGAGACAACCCTATATTAGAAGTCACATGGGTCCCATGTATATTGAGACAACCCTATATTAGCAGTCACATGGATCCCATGTATATTGAGACAACCCTATATTAGCAGCCACATGGGTCCTATGTATATTGAAACAACCCCATATTAGCAGTCACATGGATCCCATGTGTATTGAGACAACCCTATATTAGCAGTCACATGGATCCCATGTATATTGAGACAACCCTATATTAGCAGCCACATGGGTCCTATGTATATTGAGACAACCCTATATTAGCAGTCACATGGGTCCCATGTATATTGAGACAACCCTATATTAGCATTCACATGGGTCCCATGTATATTGAAACAACCCTATATTAGCAGTCACATGGATCCCATGTATATTGAGACAACCCTATATAAGCAGTCACATGGGTCCCATGTATATTGAGACAACCCTATATTAGCAGTCACATGGATCCCATGTATATTGAGACAACCCTATATAAGCAGTCACATGGGTCCCATGTATATTGAGACAACCCTATATTAGCATTCACATGGGTCCCATGTATATTGAGACAACCCTATATAAGCAGTCACATTGATCCCATGTATATTGAGACAACCCTATATTAGCATTCACATGGGTCCCATGTATATTGAGACAACCCTATATAAGCAGTCACATGGGTCTCATGTATATTGAGACAACCCTATATTAGCATTCACATGGGTCCCATGTATATTGAGACAACCCTATATAAGCAGTCACATGGGTCCCATGTATATTGAGACAACCCTATATTAGCATTCACATGGGTCCCATGTATATTGAGACAACCCTATATAAGCAGTCACATGGATCCCATGTATATTGAGATAACCATTATTAGCAGTCACGTGGGTCACATGTATATTGAGACACCCAATATATTTGCCATCTGGCGGTTTTTTCTTCCAATACTGTACGCATAGTACAAAAAGTTGATCGGCTGAAAAATTCATAAAATGATGTCATATCTGCTGTCAACGTTTATATATTGAAATATGAATCTCATTTTGTCATATTCTATAAGAGTATCTTGGTCAGTCTATGAACTTTTCAGCCAACGTTTATATATTGAAATATGAATCTCATTTTGTCACATTCTATGAGAGTATCTTGGTCAGTCTATGAACTTTTCAGCCAACGTTTATATATTGAAATATGAATCTCATTTTGTCCCATTCTATGAGAGTATCTTGGTCAGTCTATGAACTTTTCAGCCAACGTTTGTATATTGAAATATAAACTTCATTTTGTCACATTCAATGAGAGTATCTTAGTCAGTCTTTGAACTTTTCAGCCAACGTTTATATATTGAAATATTAACCTCATTTTGTTACATTCTATGAGAGTATCTTGGTCAGTCTATGAACTTTTCAGCCAACATTTATATGTATTGTTTATTAAACTGTCATCTGTTTGTTTCTTTTTCAGTTACAGTTCAAACAGTATATTATTCGGAGCGAAATGATGAGCACGGTTCGACAGCTTCCATCCAGTATTTACAGCTTAGTATCATGTACAATGTATCCTAGTCACCGTATGTAAAACTTTTACACTTACCAAATGTATTACTGAAGAAAGGCCAATAAAATTCCTCCGTCGAAAGACGAGACAAAATTATCAGTTGTTTTTCATACAGACTTTTATTCTTTCTTTCTTTTTCTTTTACTATTCTTCTCTTTCTTTCTTTCTTCTTTTGTTTCTTTCTTTCTCTTATACAATATTTTCTTTCTTTCTTTCTTTCTTTCTTTCTTTCTTTCTTCGTTCGGTTCTTTTTCTTATGCTATTTTTCTCTTTCTTTCTCTTTTCCTTTGTTTCTTTTATGATATATTTCTCTTTCTTTCTTCGTTCGTTTCTTTTTCCCTTTCTTCCTTTCTTTCTCTTATGCTATTTTCTCTTTCTTTTTTTCTTCCTTTTTTTCTTTCTTTCTTTCATATTTTTTTCCTTTCTTTCTCTTATGCTATTTTTTCTTTCTTTCTTTCTTTCTTTCTTCATTCCTTTCTTTCTTTCTTCCTTTATTTTTTTTCTTTCTCTTATATAATAATTTCCTTCTTTCTTTCTTTTTTCTTTCTTTCTTTCTTTCTTCGTTCGTTTCTTTTTCTTATGCTATTTTTCTCTTTCTTTCTTTTTTCCTTTGTTTCTTTTATGATATATTTCTCTTTCTTTCTTTATATCTTTCTTTCTTTCTCTTTCCCTTTCTCCCTTTCTTTCACTTATGCTATTTTCTCTTTCTTTCTTTCTTTTTTCCTTTCTTTCTCTTATGCTATTTTTCTTTCTTTTTTCTTTCTTTCTTTCTTTCACTTGTATTTTCATTTTTTCTTTCTTTCTTTCTTTCTGTCTTTCTTTTATACTTTCTTTCTTTATTTTTTTTAATCTTATGCTTTCTTTTTTCTTTCTTTCTCTTATACCTTCCTTTTTCTTTCTTTTTTACTTTCCTTTTTCTTTCTTTCTGTCTTTCTTTTTTTATGCCTTCCTCGTTCTTTCTTTCTTCCTTTTTAACATTCCTTTTTATTTATTTATTTCTTTTATACTTCCCTCTTTCTTTCTTTCTTTCTTTCTTTCTTTCATTTTTCTATCTTTTATGTTTTCTTTCACCTTATTATGCCTCACTTCTTCTCTCTTCTTCTTAGACTTTCCCTGTAATTTCTTTCTTTCTTCATTTCTTTCATGCTTTCCTTTTTCTTTCTTTCGTTCTTTCTTTCTTTTATTCATTGCTTTTTCTGTCTTCCTTCCTTTCTTTCTTTCTCTTTAGTCTTCTTTTTTGTTTATTTCTTTCTTTTAATACCTCAAACTCTACTTTCCTCCATGTTGATGGCTGGTGGGTTACTTGGTGTTTATATCAATGCTTGAGAGTCATTTAATGTCAGATCCTGTTTATATATATATATATATATATACACACGAGGTGCATACGATAAGTTTCCAGACTTTTTTTCGTATGGGCACATTTATTGATAGTACACACATGAAACTCTTGTCCCCTTCGAAGTAATCTCCTCCAGGTGCAATGCACTTGTTGTACCGTTCCAAAAACTTCTGGAAGTCCCCATGGAAATCCTCTTGTCTCAGCGTGTTAATGACCTTCGTCACAGCCTTTTTCATCTCCTCTATTGTCTCATAACGACAGCCTCTGAGCTTAGGGAATAACCAAAAGTCACGGGAAGCAAGGTCTGGACAATAGGGAGGATGGGGAACTGTCTTGATGCCCATCTTGGTCAAATAGTCTGTGACAAAGATGGAGTTGTGGACTGGTGGAAATGCCACTGACTCGATTTGAAGAGTGCTGGCCTCTTCCAACAGAATCTCCTCCTGAACTCCCATAAAACCTCAGCATAGTAACTCTAACCCTAACCCTTTGGCCAATCAACTCTGGTGTATTGACTTCCTTACTCCTTCCACACCTCTCATCAGTCATCTCATTAGATGTATTGCAATTTTCAAGTGCCTTCGACAATTTTAAATGCCTGTACAAAAAAGTCTGGAAACTTATTGAATGCACCACATACTTCTCTGGATTGCTTTAAATACCCTTGATCCGTACTTAATAATGCTTAGTGTTAAGCAAGAAGGCATCAAGTACC
The DNA here is from genome assembly GCA_963585895.1 of Sepioteuthis lessoniana. Lineage (NCBI taxonomy): Eukaryota > Metazoa > Mollusca > Cephalopoda > Myopsida > Loliginidae > Sepioteuthis > Sepioteuthis lessoniana. The sequence goes on from OY757942.1 coordinate 51,297,010, forward strand.
TTCTTTTTTTTTTTGTTATTCTTCCACTGATATTTCTTGCACTGCCGGCACTAGGTACTGAACCTATAGTGTTCAGTTGTTCTTGTACCATTGTCTTTCTGTCACAGACTCTTCATGCACTGCTGGAACCAAGCACTGAACCAATATCAATCAGTCATTCTTGTATCATTGCTATTTTTTCACTGAACTTTCACGCACTTCCTACACCAAGACTGAGTATAAATGCTTTGTCGTACTTGTTCGGTTCTTATTTTTTTTTCACTGACTTTATCTTCCAGCAGATAAATAAAAGAAAAAGAAATCAAGTATTTCTATGTAAATTTAAAGCAGGTGTTCGGTTTCAAATAACTAATAATTATCATCATCATCATCATAATGTCGTGCCGCTAGCACAGATATCCCTGACCCTCTCTCGCCACTTTTCCCTATCATTCATAGCCTCTGGCATGTCTTCAGGGCTACATCCCGTATCCTCACATAGCTGCTGTATGTATGTTCTAGCTGGTCGTCCTGCTTTTGCTCGGCCATATGTGGGGGTCCATAGGAGTACATCACTTATGAGCTCGTCCCTGCTCCTCCAGCAGTGTCCTGCGTGCCTGGTTCGTCTAACTTGGATAGTTATCGTGATGGGAGGCAGGTGGCCGTATAGTTGGTGTCTTGTGGGGTGTTGCCGCCAGGACTTGTTTAATATTGCTCGCGATATTCTTGTGTACTTGCCGTCTAGCTTCTTCTCCAGCCGTTTTGTTAGCGTCCAAGTGGTGCATCCATACAGCAGTATCGACACGACTGCTACTTGGAAGAAACTGCGTTTCATTTTATCGGTCAGGTCTGATTTCCATATGACCGATATCTTATCGATAGCTGTTCATGCCTTCGTTAGCCGCGTGTCGATGTCTTTTTCGAATAATTATAATCATTACTAAATGATGGAACAGTTCTATTTGCGCTATAGATAGTGCCCTAGCAGATACGACCAATCCTGGTCAGAGTGGACCTTGGAGTAATGGCAATGAAGGGGTACTTCACATTCCCCAAAGCTCCAGAATTGAAGCCTCACCACCTGATGGTTTAGCGTTATACCCAGACACTCGTTGAGGAGGCTTTAACCCTCTGCAGTGGTGCGACATGCCTGTTCTACTGCTGCAGCCGACAAAGCGGCCCGCTGGGGTAGAAATCTTTTCTGGGCGGATATTTTTTTTTTAATTAGAAAAGTTTACGCGGGAAAAAACTTCGTCCATTAAACTTGTTATTGCAATTCGTATATTCGAGTTAACAGAGAAAGAAGAAAAAAACGTCGAGTAGTTTTGATAGAAAATAGGTTTTACGACACAAGATACAGTGGACGAACAATCAATTCTTAACAGGCGGCATTTACAAGTCTCGTTCCTCTCGTCTCGTCCGAGAGTTACGTATTCATTGGAAACAGACGATTACATTATCTTGCCTTTAAGTTGTATATGAGACTAGTCGTATTATAAACTCTGACGGTATAATGATGAATTATGTACCACAATGTAAAGGAAGAGATAGGCATGACACTTTATAAAAATATAACCCCCACACTTTATTTCTCAAAAGGGACCGTAGCTGACTTTTGTGTGAGAGAAATAGGAAAACGAAGACAGACTGCCATATTGACCTATAACTTCTTCTTCTCTTGACCATATCACGCTGTGTTATCTTCAAGGACTTACATCTTTGCTTCTTCTGCTTCCCGATCAGGGGCCACTGCGAGCCACTGCCCCACCGGGCGCCTGGCAGCCAGTCTTCGTGACTGACCATATCTAGACGCAAGACTTCAGATCGAAGTCTGACCCCTGCCAGTATCTCCCATGGGTCGTGTATATGTAATTTCACAACGCCCACGTATTTCGGTTGTCACCCACAGGACGTGCTCTCTCTCTCTCTCTCTCTCTCTCTCTCTCTCTCTCTCTCTCTCTCTCTCTTATTTACACAGGTGCGTCCTGCAGCCACATTGTTTACATAGCTGGAACACCCGGCTCTGTCAAAGGTTAATATGTAACAGTCGAAATATAAAATGACTTCTTGTTAAATCTGTCCTGATGAGAGATTGAATGAATTCTTCAAACTTGTCGAATTTGTTACTTTGGCATTGTCTTTTTTCCTTTCTTTTTTTGCTTTTATTTTTTTAATTATTAGTTCTCGGATTATATCATATTGTGGATATTCTTTTGGTTAAACAAAAAGAACAACAAAAAAAACATTTATGGACTTATAGATAGTTACTCAAAAAAATATACCAATATCATTTTAATAAAACAATTTTTAAAAGATATTTCAATAAAAGTTGAAAAATAATGTTTTTTACATTTTTTAATCTAAAATTTTTAAATTTGTTATCTATTTATAATCATCCATTTCAATACGATTTTCAAATTCAGAATTTAAAATTATACCCAGATTCAGCTATTTATCTAAATTCAATAAAAATTTTAAATTTAGAATTTTTATGTTGGAAAAATTGGTTTCACTGGAATAATACTGATAATTTCTTTCGATTTTTTTATTTAATGACATATCAATTTACGTGGGTTACTTAGTGCCAATGCCATTCTTGAAGAATAGTATTGTACTAATTAAACAAAGCTTGTGAACTAAGGGGGTTCATACCTTTCACAAGGATATTAGATAATAGCTTTGGTAGAGTTCGAACTTGCTTACTACAATGTTGCACATAAAAACCACCCCCATCGAAAAACTGCGCGTTCTGGAATCACTAATTAGCTCCAGGTGATCTCTTTATTCTATCTATTCATTTGGCCTCTGGGAGTTTTTTATTGGCCGTATCAGCTGCCATTACTGCTTGACAACGAGAGCAATTCAATTTCGATTTGTCATCGTCATGCTTGTTTTTGTTTTAGTAATTCACTTAACCTTTTTACTTAGACAAGGCACAAGGCCATATGAATGGGGCATCTAATGAGACTGGAACTCACTTGGGTCGGTTTGTTAGTCAAGCTTGCTAACCATTACACCACCACTGATAAATATTGCTTAGAATTATTAGTGCTAGATAGGAATACTTGAAACCATTTAACTTTGTCCAAAAGACTCATTTACGACTCATTTACAAATAAAGTTATATATATATATATATATATATATATATATATATATATATATATATATAATGGTTACCATCTTCGGAAATGAACACGGCGCCCCAAGTTCAAATCCTGGTTGAGGCTTCTTGCATTTCATATGACAGTAATACCCTTGGAAAAGGTATGAATCCATTTATCTTCCATCCATCTAAGGGTAAATAGTGGGGCAGGCTAAGCTTTTTAACCTTGGTATGGCAACTAGTCTAGGAGAAGGAAAACTTCACCATCTTGCGTGGCATCCTGTTCGTGTGAAGGGGTCGGTATATATATATATATATATACGAGGTGCATACGATAAGTTTCCAGGCTTTTTTCGTATGGGCATTGAGAATTGTCATAGACCCTTGAAAATACACTATGTTATTGCTATATATCTTAGGAGATGACCGACCAATTTTTATGATTTCAGCTTCAAATGATCAGCTACAGCAGCAAGTGGAATACACCCTACTAAAACCTGATTGTCACAGCTGGTGAATTTCAAAAATGCAATCTGACACTTTAAAAGAACGATATGCAATAAAATTCTGTTTTAAACGTGGAAAAAATGCAACAGAAACGTATGGAATGCTTCAGACTGCTTTTCCACCATCTTGCATGAATCGAGCATCGGTTTTTGAGTGACATGAGATTCAAGGAAGGCAGGGAGTCTGTGAGGGATGATGAGAGGTGTGGGAGGAGTAAGGAAGTCAATACACCAGGGTTGATTGGCCAAAGGGTTAGGGTTAGGCTTAGGGTTACTATGTTAAGGTTTTAAGGGAGTTAGGAAGAGATTCCGTCGGAAGAGGCCAGCACTCTTCAAATCGGGTCAGTAGCATTTCCACCAGGACCATGCACCAGTCCACAACTCCATCCTTGTCACAGACTATTTGAGCAAGATGGGCATCAAGACAGTTCCTCACCCTCCCTATAGTCCAGACCTTGCTCCCTGTGACATTTGGTTATTCCCTAAGCTCAGAAGCTGTCGTAATGAGACAATTGAGGAGATGAAAGTGGCTGTGATGAAGGTCATTGACACGCTGACACAAGAGGACTTCCGTGGGGCCTTTTGGAACGGTACAACAAGTGCATTGTAGCCGGAGGAGATTACTTCGAAGGGGACAAGAGTTTTATATGTGTTCTATCAATGAAAGTGCCCAAACGAAAAAAGTCTGTAAACTTATTTAATGTTCCTCGTAGCTATTGAAAAGGGAGCCTTCGCGTTACCCTCGATGACGGTCAGCCCACTTACTTAAATAAAATATTCCAATTTAATCAAAATAATTTATACTTTTATATAAAGTATTCCAATTCAATGCGAATAAGGGTTAGGGTGTTTTCCAATGTTCCAAAAGACACGGGTTCAATCTCAGGTCGAGTAATACCAACGACCCAAAAAATGGTGCTTGATGCCTCTTTGCTTAACACTCAACATTATAAGGTATAGATCAATGGTTGGTGGAGCAATCCAGGAAAGAAGTAGCGCCATCCCTTTCAACTTCTTCTTGTAGCTATTGAAAGAGGAACCCTTGCGTCGCCCTAGACGATGGTCGGCCTACTTTCTTATATAAAGTATTCCAATAAAGTAAAAATAATTTATAGCTTTATATAAAGTATTTCTATCAAACACAAATGATTTACAATTATCTAGAATATTCCAATAGAACACAAATAATTTACAGTTTTCCGTAAAGTATTCCTATCTAATACAAATAATTTACATTTTTATTTGAAGTATTCCTATCTAATACAAATAATTTATATTTTTATTAATCCAGTTTAAGTCAATAGAGGAGAAAGAACTCGTGAATTAGTCAACTTAGCCGTAACAACTGATCACTCATTTGAAATCAAAGAAACGGAAAAATTACGTTCCTATCTAATACAAATAATTTATATTTCTATTTGAAGTATTCCTATCAAATAGAAATAATTTACAGTTTTATACAAAGTATTCCTATCTAATACAAATAATTAACGTTCAACATTTGGGCTGAATAATCGCGGAAAATAGCGCGTCTTATACAACAATAATTACAATAAATTCTGTATAGTGTTGAAATTGCTCGATGGGATTTACTTGTGTTTCAAACGAAACATCTTTCAGAATATACGCAGATTGATTATAGAGCTATAACGACTAAACACACCAGCTCTCATAGCAACAGAAAATAATATTCTAAACAACTTGTTTCCAACAAAATTGTGCAAAATCTCTATTCGTAGCAAACCAATGCAAATAATGGTTAGAGTGTTCTGCAATGTTCCAAAAGACCAGGGTTCAATCTCAGGTCGAGTCATTCCAACGACCAAAAAAATGGTACTTGATCCATAAAAATCTATTATTTTGTTTAAAAAAAGGAAAGAATGGATCGCGATAAATAATAAATTAGCGAGATCGGATCCAGTTTAAGTCAATAAATGAGAAAGAAATCGTGAATTAGTTAACTTTGCCGTAACAACTGATCACTGAGTTGAAATCAAAGAAACTGAAAAATTACGTTAATACCTGGACCTTGCTAAAGAGCGGAAAACCTTATGGGCAGTGACACCTGTAGTAAAATTAAAGTTAACGACCAAGGTGTAGGGGAGGGCGTTACTCCTTTCCTCGGATTACTCCTCTTTATACTTTATCCGTATCTTATAATACTGAATGTTAAGCAAAGAGGCATCAAGTACCATTTTTTGGGTCGTTGGTATGACTCGACCGGGGCTTGAACCCAGGTCTCCCGGGCCACTGACGAACACTCTAACCATTATACCGATTGGGTCCTTTGGTGCAATTATCAAGAACTTTGAAAAGAGATTGGTAGAAGGATTAAGGATTCAGGTATAAACTTCAAGGAGAATGAAGAAATTATGTTATATACCCGGAATGAAGAGGCAATAATATTTGTTTATATAAATATAACCTCGTATTTATTTCTACGAAGTCAAAATTGTTCTGAGAGAGAAAGAGAGAGAGAGAAAGAGAGAGAGAGGGACGGGTGAACAGGGAACCGCTACGATTTACACCACGTTTAGATAGATATATTCAGAGCCCTGCTTCTTCATGCTTCTTTCACAGGAACTTGATACAGGCCCGGCTTCTCAACATGGAGTCTGGTGGGGGGCACCTGACCTCCCTCTGGGCTAACGCCCTGACGGCATGATTTCTCTATTCTGCTGACTGTTCTCCCTGCCTGACTGACCGCTAGGGTCGAAAACTTCCGTCGTTATATATTTTTCTGACGTTCACACATTTCTTCCCACGCAATTCAGGAGGCATTTCTGCTAGTCTCTCTGAGTGTATCTATTACAAAAATCTGCGAGTCTCTCTGTATCCAGTATATCAACTAACCATAGCTTAGCTTAGCACAAAGGCAGATGTATAGGGCACCCAGTGAGAATCGAACTCAGCAACAAAAGTCTACAAATCTCTCTCATTGTATCAAGGACATTTACAAACCTTAGCCTAGTTTAGCACAACGACAAGTGTATAGGACACCCAATGAGAATCGAACTCTGCAGCATTAGTCTACTAGTCTCTCTCACTGTATCGAGGACACTTACTAAGCTTAGCCTAGTTTAGCACAACGACAGGTGTATAGGGCACCCAGTGAGAATCGAACTCTGCAGCATTAGTCTACTAGTCCCTCTCACCGTATCGAGGACACTTACTAAGCTTAGCCTAGTTTAGCACAACGACAGGTGTATAGGGCACCCAGTGAAGAGTGAGCTCGCTAACAATGGTCTGCCAGTTTCACTGACTTTGTATCGTAATAATTAGTGTATAAGATATACTATTTTTCCAGATTTTTCACTTCGAAGTTATGGGTGCGTGTTATATACGAGAACTATATAATCAATTTTTTTACCAGCCACATGCCTCACCTTACAGGGAAACAGACGATCAAAAGTAAGTTTTATTAAAAGTCGAAACTAAAGTGTTTTAAACCGTTACCGAGAAATATCCACTGGAATGTGTGATTGCTTTTAAATCAGTTTCACCGAATGCAAGCCGATTTTCGTCGGAAGCTCGTTCCATTTTTGCGTGAACAATCCCGCGTATTTTTTCTCAATACTATGCAAATGTTATGTTGTAAGACATGATAATTTAAACTAAATAAAATCTCATCTTTAGTCTTATACGAACTAAAAAAAAAATAGGGGAACAAATGCTATATTTAGCGGCAACGAGGATCTAAAAATCAGTGCGTATTATACACAAGAATTTTTTTCCTCCAAAATGTTTTCGTCTTAAGTTAAAAATTTCTGTTAAAAAATATTTACAGTAGATTTAAAATATTTACAGTAGATTTAAACATCAGACATTAATGCAAGGGAAAGAACTCTTCCGACGTCTTCTTATTACTTCCCTTATCCTCTCTACCACCATTTTTTTTTTTACTGTGTGATTATTGGTTATTTTAATTATACATAAATCCTATTCAATGGGTAACAAAAGAATGTTTGGTTAAGCTTCTTTGTTTAAAAACATATTAACCTTCGTGGGTTATTCACCGCGAAAGCCGTCCCTGTTGTAGAACAATAGAGATACAATCTAACCTATAGCTGGGAGGATAAGAAGGTTCATACCTTTCCAAAGGGCAAACGAGAATGTAATTACACGACTGGAGTTCGAACTGTTATATACAAGCATGTGGTTGCAAGAAAAATAAGACTGATGAGAAGATTTAGTTCATTTTGTTTATTGAATAAATAAAATAAACAAGCGGATGAAATATCTGGCCGGCTGACGGGGGTTATCTATTCGGCGACAAGCATTTGCTTTGATCTGGCCTGACGGTGTTGTCGGGTGACGCTCTTTGCACAGCCGAGCATTCAACTGCCGTGTGACCCCAGCTTAGCCTATTCATATGTTTCTGACTTCAAACACCGGTTCCAGAAAATACTACTTGTGGAAAAAATATGATTGGTAGAAAAATAGACCTTTTTTTTATAACTGAGAATTTTCTGGAGATTTTGGATAGACTATGCGCGAAGCCTATGCGCGGAAGCCATGATTTTCTCAGTTTGACACTGGCCGTTGTTGAGTCAACATCCGGTAGCTGTTATTTTCTTCTGCAGTGTCGATGTCTGTCGGTCTGTGTTTTATGTGTTTTAATAGTTAGGTGTGTGAAGAGTTAAGTGGGTGAATCAGAAAAGATTTGATGTATTTTACTATCAGAGAAATCATATAATTCGGGGTCACAGTCGAGACATTACACTACAGGTCTCCTCCACCTACAAAAGGATAGATGGATTAACTTGACAGATATTCCATAGCCTATCTCTAAGCACGGTGTAATTATTTTGACCAACCTTCTCATTGTATCCATGGCCCACTCGGCTGGGACGGTAGAATACACCGACTTCATCTCTGTCGAGGGGTAAGACCGCCTTCACCCCAGAGAGTGTCTTAGATATGATACCAAACAAACTGATTGTAAGACTCCAGTAATGCTGGAGCTTTGGGGAATGCAGAGTAATTCCTTTATTGCCATCGCTCCCAGATCCACACTGACCTGGAGTGGTAGCACCTGATAGGGTCCTACCTATGGGTCAAATAGAACTGTTTGACATTCAAACTGTGCGCAAACAAATGACTTATGCTAAATTGAATTGCTCTAAATATGTCAATTTGATCATTTTAAACAAATGACTGATGTTTAATTGAATTGTTAATGATACATAGCAATACTTGGAACCATTTAACTTTGTTGACTTATGCTAAATTGAATTGTTAGAAATAGAATTGTTTGATCATTTAACTGTGTGTAAACAAATGACTGATATTTAATTGAATTGTTAGTGATACATAGCAATACTGGGAACAATTTAGATTTGTTGATTTATGCTACATTGAATTGTTAGAAATAGAACTGTTTGATCATTCAACTGTGTGAATCTTTTCGCTTTTTGATGTTGACTGTGAAGAAGTACCATTGCCACTGCAGATAGACCTTATTGATCTTCAACATTCATATGATTTGAAACCGTCTAATTGCTTGAATTATTTGTATTTGATAGGAATACTTGATATATATATATATATATATATATATATATATATATATATATATATATATATATAGCCAAATTGGTTGCAGCTGTAGAATACGCCGACTGAATCTCTACAGAAGTAAGAACACAATGAATGTCCTGGATATGTCACTGAACAATCTGATGATGAGGTTCCAGTAATGATAAAGCTTTGGGTAACACGGAGTACCCCTTCATTGCCATTACTCGCAGGTCAACTCTGACCCGGAGTGGTAGCACCTAATAGGGTCCTATCTATGGGTCAAATAGAACTGTTTTTTCAGTTTAACTGAGTATAAATGAATTTGGGAGGTGTCCGTGGTGTAATGGTTATCGTCGTAGGAAATGGACACGGCGACACGAGTTCAAATCCAGGACGAGACTGATTGCATTTCACATAGCACTAATACTCTTGGGAAAGGTATGAATCCAATTATTCTCCCTCCAGCTATGGGTAAAATAGTAGGGCAGACTAGGTTCTTCAGCCTTGGTGAGGCAACTAGTCTAGGAGAAGGAAAACTCTGAATTCAAACCTGTTAAACTCCGCTTAAAAATTGACCTTGTGTCATATCCTGCCCGAGCGGAGGGGGTGGTAAATATGATAAATGAATGGCTGTCTAATGGAATTATTAGTGATACTTGGAACCATTTAACTATGTGCCAATAAATGAGAAATGTGTCATAGAATAATTGGAATACTTTTAACCACTTCACTGTGTGAAAAAATGATTGATATTGAATAGAATTATTAGTGTTAGATAACAATGATTGAAATCGTTTAACTGTGTTGAAAAATTAGCTATATCAGTGTGCTGTAGTTGTGACTGTGTATTTATGGTATTTTTGGTCCCCGATAATTTAATGTTCAAGTTTGTTATTTAGTGTTTAGAAAAAAGGTAAAAAAGGCATAATGTTGTATTTTAGCCTTTGACCCAGCCAAAAATGCCATTCCTAGGGGATGCACCTGGAGGAAGTGACACATTCTAATGGCAGTTATGAACGGAAATCGCGTGGGCGGAAATTGGCTAATGAAATGGGACGAGTTAAAAAAATTCCCACGGTACACTCATAGACTGATGCACCGGAAGGGAGTGACCTCTGAACTGCATGACAGTTATTTCCGCTTGACGACGATCCAACATTCGGTTCCAAAGACCGAGTGGGCGACCGAGTGGGCGTTGAACTATTATATAACTCAGTCAAGACAGAGTTCGAGTTCCAGTAGAGTTGGAGACGGAGTAGACGAGATGTAGTAGGGAAAGTCACATCAGGCCGAAGGGGCTTGGGGCTCTGATGAGTTGGGGTCCAAGGAAGTTGCTGATAAGATGCAGTAAAGAAAGCCATCACCCAGCAGAGTGGGCCCCTGGACCTCCGGTTGAGCATCTGGAGAACGAGAAAGACACAACGTTGACGGCCATAAGAGTGGGGGTCAAAATATTTCCGTTTCTGTTCGGTCTCAGCTCCCTCTCTCATGCAAACCTTGAGTAACCCTTTTCGAACCCTTGCAATAAAGTGAGAGGTAAATATTTTGTTAAAGAAGTCTTCCAGCGTCTTTATTATTGTGTCGTTATGATGCTGTAGATGACAATATAACAATAATATAGGCATAATATAGGCATATGGATAAAGTAGTAATTGAAGGACGCCAATGAAACAAATGAGTAAAAGATATGAAACAGATGAAACGGCGCGGACAAAAGGAACATTTAAAACAAGGCGACGAACAAAAACAAATTTATATTCTACAAAAATAAAACTTACATTGATACATAAAAATTATCACTAATTCTATTAACAAAATAATAGTGTGTGTATATGTGTGAGTTTGTGTGTGTGTGAGTCTTAACACAACTAAGCTACAAAAGGATTACATATTTAAAATATCCTCCTTTTATAATTAGAAACAGGCAGTTTCTCTGAGACTGGAAAGCGTCTCATAGTCAATGTATATGAATGTCTGCGAGGCCCATCCATGTTGTTGCTTTTCACTCCTGTTGATTCACACTGGAGGGAGTGTGTTGCCGCTGCGAAGAAATTTGGTAAAAGAGAGAGGGTGTTTGAAAACGACGTATTTATAGAAAATACGCGTCTTGTAGGTGGCTCCAAACGCAAGACTAAAATTTACGCGCGGATGTAGTTTTAAGCATGTCACGTGGTTCTCCTGGCCAATGGTTTCCCGAGACTGAATATGTGTGCGTCCGCCATCTTTGTTGTGGGAACAAGTGGCATACCGCTCAAATTAAATTATAGGAGTGTAAAGTCCTATAGTGCAAACAAATGAATTATAAGTCACCGAAAAATGAAATTATCAATAAACTATTCTCTAACAATAATGTTTCGCCATTTCAACGTGCGCAAATAAATGACTGATGTTAAATTGGTATTGGCACAGAACAATAGTTGAAACAATTTAACAGTGTGCAAACAAATGATTGATAGTAAATAGAATTGTTAATATTTAATAGAAATACTTTAAACTGTCCGCAAAAAAATTAACACTGGTTCATTTAAAAATGTTATCAATAAAATATGTTTAGAAAATAAATCCTATATATTTAAGGCATACCTATAAAGAGTATTTGGCATTAAATAACCTACAATGGTTGATATGCCATAAAAGTCAACCAAACCAAATCATATATATTTAATATATATGTATAAAGAGGATTTGGCATTAAATACCCTACAATGGTTGAAATGCCATAAAAGTCAACCAAACCAAATCATATATATTTAATATATATGTATAAAGAGGATTTGGCATTAAATAACCTATAATGGTTGATATGCCATAAAAGTCAACCAAACCAAATCATATATATTTAATATATATGTATAAAGAGGATTTGGCATTAAATAACCTACAATGGTTGATATGCCATAAAACCCAACCCAACCAAACCAAAACAAAACAAATAAATATACGCAAAGAAATTTTATCGAACAAATAAAAAAAAATGCATTTCATAAAATGCAGTGGAATATGAAAAAATTTGGTTATGATTACAACCATTTACTAATTAATCAAATTTTGGTCTCAAATAACCCCTGGTGTAATGGTTATTGTCGTAGGAAATGGACACGGCGACACGAGTTCAAATCCTGGACGAGACTGATCGCATTTCACATAGCACTAATACTCTTGGGAAAGGTATGAATCCAATTATTCTCCCTCCAGCTATGGGCAAATAGTAGGGCAGACTATGTCCTTCAGCCTTGGTGAGGCAACTAGTCTAGGAGAAGGAAAACCTGTTAAACTCCACTTAAAAATTGACCTTGTGTCATATCCTACCCGAGCGGAGGGGTTGGTAAATATGAATAACCCATAAGGAGTTGATATTCCGTTAAAGATCTACTCTGTACTCTTGTAACCTCTTTCTCTCTCTCTCTCTCTCTCTCTCTCTGTCTCTGAGTCAAACGTACAAGTAAATCAAATTTTGGCATTAAAACCCCATAAGGAGTTGATATGCCATTAAACAAATAAATCAAATTACATCTTCTCCTGTCTCTCTCTCTCTCTCTCTCTCTCTCTCTCTACTCTTCCTCCTTCTTCTCTTCCGTTTCCTCCGTCTCTCTCTTCCTCCTCATCTTCCTCCTTTTTCTCCTCCTCTTCCTCTCTCTCTCTTCTTCCTCCTTCTTCTCCCCCTCTTCCTCACTCTCTTTTCCTCTCTCTCTTCCTCCTTCTTCTCCTCCTCTTCCTCTCTCTCTTCTCCCTTCTTCTCCTCCTCTTCCTCTTTCTCTTCTTCCTTCTTCTTCTTCTTCTCCTCCTCCTCTTCCTCTCTCTCTTCATTCTTTTTCTCCTCCTCTATCTCTTTCTCTCTCTTCCTCCTCCTTCTCCTCCTATTCCTCTACAGTAATCAAACTTTTAGGTAAATCAAATTTGACATTAAATATCCCATAAGAAGTTGATATGGTGTTAAACAAATAACCCACGCACCAAACCAAACCAAACCATATAAAATCTGTCTGGCTGTTTCACCCACACACCTCCCCCTCTCTCTCTCCCTCTCTCTCTCTCCCTCTCTCTTCTCCATTTCTTTCTCTCTCTCGAAACGTATAACTCAAATCTCTCTCTTTCTTCTTCTTCTTCTTCTTCTTCTTCTTCTCCATTTCTTTCTTTTTTCTCCTCTATTGTATTCAAACATTGAAAAGTACATCAAATTTTTACATTATATATCCCATAAGGAGTTGATATGCCCTTAAACAAAAACAAACTAAACCAAATCAAACCAAATTAAATTTCTCTCTCTCACTCTCTTTCTTCTTCTTCATCTCTCTCTTTCTCTTCTTCTTCTTTTTCTTCATCTCCCTCTCTCACTTCTTCTTCATCATCATCATCATCATCTCTCTCTCTCTCTCTCTTCTATCGTAATCAAATATTTATACGTAGATCAGATTTCGACATTAAATTCCCCATAAGGATTTGATATGCCGTTAAACAAAAGAAAATAAACCAAAGAAAAACAACAATTTCACAAAACACAAACAATCGCTTCGTCAGGTTATTTAACGCTTTAATTAACGTAAATTTACAAACAAATAAATGACATGTTTTTCGGCAGAATTTGATTCTTGAGTCGAATTCCTTATTTAAAGATTGGCCAAAAATGGTACGAACTTCCAGGGATCAACAGGCAAGTTCTTGTCGTTGTTTCTCTTCTGAAAATAATAAAAAATACAAAAACATAATTATCATGAATTTATAAATATGTGCGTGCGTGCGTGCGTGCGAGAGAGAAATGAAACGAATTAGACTAATATGTTGAAAAGATAAACGAAAGAAAGATTTATACTTGGTGTGGATGAAAATTTATCCTCTTTGCCAACACGGGTTTCGACTTAAATTGCCTATTCTGTTTAAAATTATTTTAAGTATAAAAATAAAATAATGATGATAAAAAATATGTTAAGAATGCAAGCTGAAAAGTCGCCTTCAGGTCAAATGTTTTGGATTTAAAAAAAAAAAACGAGTAAGACAGGAAAATATATTCGAAATTGATTACGTCATAAAATGGAATCTTTTTTTTTTTTTTTCCCCGAGATGGGAAACGGGGTTAGACAGTGCGAATGACGTCACGCACCGTAAGCGCGCGGAGGATTTTGAGAGATTTTGAAAAAGTTAGTTAGAGTTGAGACTAGACACCGAACGAGACGGTTGACTTTCGCTTGCTCGTGGAGACCTTTGTGGCGAATGCCACACGTGTTGGGGGCAGATGAAAAAGCCAGCATAGAAAGATTGTGCCTTTCTTTCTCCTTATGTCGAAGAACCTTTAAACTCAAAGGTAATAAAAAGTTTCGTACCTGAACTGAGAAGTCGTTACGTGTTTTTCGTGTTTCGAGATTCCTATGTTCTATGTGGTATGTGTTATATATTTCTGAACATTATATGTCCATTTCACACATAGCCGTATCAGGCTATGGTACAGTGTTAAGACGTTGCAAAAATTTTTTGTATTCGCTATGTCGTTTTTGTTTTGTTTTGTGTGTGTGTGTGGTGATGATTTTAACTAATGAGCAAATTATCATCATTGCATAATCAAGGAAATGAATATATGATTTGTAAGGAGGTGTCCGTGGTGTAATGGTTATCGTCTTAGGAAATGGACACGACGACACGAGTTCAAATCCTGGACGAGACCGATTGCATTTCACATAGCACTAATACTCTTGGGAAAGGTATGAATCCAATTATTCTCCCTCCAGCTATGGGTAAATAGTAGGACAGACTATGTTCTTCAGCCTTGGTGAGGTAACTAGTCTAGGAGAAGGAAAACTCTGAATTCAAAGCTGTTAAACTCCGCTTAAAAATTGACCTTGTGTCATATCCTGCCCGAGCGGAGGGGTTGGTAAATAAGGAATATATGATTTGTTAGCCAGATAGGTCTAGGACGTACGAGTAGGGAGTTATGATGGGTTACAATAGTTTTTTTGAGCTATCTGTATTGTGCTAATGTTATGTTACGTATACGTCATTGTAATATATAATGAAGTGTACAGGGGGGGATATGATAAATATACCGTATGGAGACCTATTACTAACAGCCATGAAAAAATGACTAACATAATGTTAACAGGTTGTGGAAGTGCATGAAGAAGGATATGAGGATTTAATCGAGGAAGGTGGTACTGACGGTGCGTCGGGTGTGTTGATTGATGGAGAAAAGTGGGGCTTGTGGTGCGTCGGTTATGATGTGGGATCATTTGTGGAGAATTTATAGAAGTAGAGGTGGTATAGGTAAGATGGATGGATTATGTGTATGGGTCGAAATGTGAGAGAAGATGTTTGTTCTCCTGTTTGGATAGAATTTCTGATTTTTTGTTCAGCAGTGTTTTGTGATGGGTAGTTGATAATAGCTAGTTTTTCGTGGGGGCAAAAAAGGCATTTTCTTGATGTCTTGTTGAAGACGGGTGCTAGTCTTAGTATTTCCCAGGTGATGGTGGGAGAGATGTTCATGTCTTTTAGGTGCCATATGTATGTGGATAAAGAAGTGTTAGATGAGTAATTTCTGTTGGGAAATGAAAGATTGTGGTTATATATTCTTTGTTTCGTGGTACCCTCCGCTGCACGCATGTATTGCTTGACTGAGCTATTGGTTTTAACAGTGGCTCTGTACACTACGTTTTTCTGTATGCATTTTCCTTGTAGGGGACATGTTTCTTTATCCCTACAATTGCATTTATTGTTGAAGTGTGGTGCTGTGGATGGATTCTATCTTTTTGTTGTGGCTTTTTATTATTTGAGACATGTTGCTGGTGCAACTGTAGCTGACCTTTATATTGTTTCTGTTGAAGATTTTAGATGGTGGGGTATGATTGGAGAAGTGTTTGCTTATTAGATTTAGGAAGTCCCTACCTATGTTTGATGTTACGCATTTGTTATAAGGCGAATTAGATCAAGTTCTATTCCTACTCGTGTGTTTTTGGAGGTGTGCATTCTAGAGTTTGTCTGTAAGCGTTGTTTTTTAGAGCGTTGTCGTATATGTGGTTGTATGTGTAGAAAACGCCGATGTTGGAAGAATTATCAAATAGTCTGCGGCAAATTGATTTGGGGATTTGTTTGATTACTGAGGGTGGGTGGTTTGAAGAAGTGTGTATATAGATGGGTGTATCATTCTCTCTTATATATATATATATATATATAAACTATTGAAAAAACCCAACAAACACAAATGCCCGAAAACTAAAAACGGCACAATATCAATTAGCAGGTATATATATAAAGGAACAGACAGAATACATTCAAAATCAGATAGATAAGATTAGAGACTCGGTGGAAGATAGACAATCTAGGATAGCCTGGCAAACAATAAACGAAGTGAGTAGAAGAAAGAACACAGCCAAAGCAAAACTGAAAGCTGCAAACCAACAAGAAAGAATAAAACTGTGGAAACAGCACTTCGAAAACCTACTAGGAAACCCACCGAAAATAACACATGAACCAATCACCAGAATAATTATTAAACAATTAGACATTAAACTAGGACCGTTCACACAAGAAGAACTCGACTCGGTTCTCAGAAAAATTAAAAATAGGAAAGCTGCAGGGCTGGACGAGATTCCCCCAGAAGTATGGAAGACCAGACAATTCGACGACATACTGCTCCGACACTGCAACGCAGTATATAATCAAAATCCGATAGATAGATGGATGAAGGGATGCATACTCCCCTTCCCTAAAAAGGGTGCCCACGGATTAGCCAAAAACTACCGAGGCATAACACGTACATCAATAGCAGCCAAAATCTACAAGGCCCTACTACGAAACCGCATAGAACCCAAAATCGACAACATACTTAAGAAAAACCAAAATGGCTTCCGAAGAAATAGATACACGACCTCACAAATATTAACCATCCGTAGAATCCTTGAAGGTGTACGGGCAAAGAACCTACAAGCGACATTAATATTTGTCGACTTTACCAAGGCCTTCGATTCCATTCACAGAGGAAAGATGGAACAAATCCTACTAGCGTACGGCATACCAAAAGAAACCGTAGCGGCAATAACGATTCTCTATAGAAACACCAAAGTAAAAGTACGATCACCAGATGGAGACACAGAATACTTCGACATTGTAGCAGGAGTACTACAAGGGGACACGCTGGCTCCGTACCTCTTAATCATTTGTCTAGACTACGTACTTAGAACCTCGATTGACAAAATCAGAGAGAACGGCTTCGAGCTGACAAAGAAAAGAAGCAGAAGGTACCCCGCAAAAACAATTACTGACGCCGACTACGCCGATGACATAGCGATACTGGCAAATACACCCGACCAAGCCGAAACACTACTACATAGTTTGGAACGAGCAGCCGCAGGCATAGGCCTCTATGTCAATGCACACAAAACGGAATATATGCGCTATAATCAAACGAGGGACATCTCCACTCTAGACGGAACCCCTCTTAAACTAGTAGACAAATTCACTTACCTAGGAAACAGCGTCGCATCAACCAAAAAGGACATCGACACGAGGTTAACGAAAGCATGGACAGCTATCAATAGGCTATCGATTATATGGAAATCAGACCTAACCGATAAAATGAAACGCAGTTTCTTCCAGGCAGCGGTCGCATCGATACTACTATATGGATGCACTACATGGGCTCTAACAAAACGGCTGGAGAAGAAGCTTGACGGCAATTACACAAGAATGCTGCGAGCAATCTTGAACAAGTCCTGGCGCCAACATCCCACAAGACACCAAGTGTACGGCCACCTGCCTCCCATCACGAAAACTATTCAAGTTAGACGAACCAGACATGCAGGACACTGCTGGAGAAGCAGGGACGAACTCATAAGTAAAATGTACTCTTATGGACCCCCACACATTGCCGTGCAAAAGCAGGACGACCAGCACGAACATACATTCAGCAACTACCTGAGGATACAGGATGTTGTCATGAAGACATGCCTGAGGCGATGAACGATAGGAAAAAGTGGCGAGAGAGGATCAGAGATATCCGTGCTACCAGCACGACATGATGATGATGATATATATATTACTATATATCTATATAACTGTATATTTATATATATAGCTATATATATATAACTATAGACCTATATATATAACTATATATGTATCTATCTATATGTATATATAACTATATATCTATATATACAAATATATATGTATATATATAAATATGTATATATAACTATATATATAACTATCTATCTATCTATCTATCTAGTACAATTTAATGGAGACTCAAACTCGGTTAAGTCATCATAATAAATTTATTTCGGCGGAGAATATTATTGCTATATTCTCCGTCTCGTCAGATGACTCTTTACATGCTCCCTCCTGTCGCAGAGTAGCGAATGTGGAGTTACAGTTCCTATTCAGAAGATATATATATATATAACTGTAAATCTATACATATTACTATATATGTATCTAAATATATATATAACTATATATCTATATATACAAATATTTATCTATATATGAATATGTATATATATAAATATATATATGACTAATTATCTATCAATTTCTCTCTCTCTCTCTCTCTCTCTATATATATATATATATATATAACTATATGCATAAATGTATGAAAAAAAGATTAGAGACAAAAGAAAAAGTGTCATTTAAAAATTACAATATACAAATATATATCTATATATAGATATGTATATATAACTATGTATATATAACTATCTATCTCTATATATATAACTATGTATCTATATATATAACTGTATATCAATACATTATACTATATATGTATCTATCCATCTATATATATATATATATATATATATATAACTATATATCTATATATATAAATATCTATCTATATATGAATATGTATATATAACTATATATATGACTAATTATATATATATATATATATATATATATATATATATATATATATATATATATATATATATACGTATAAATGTATGAAAAAAAGATTAGAGACAAATAAAAAGTGTCATTTAAAAATTACAATATACAAATATATATCTATATATAGATATGTATATATAACTATATCTATCTATCTATCTCACTATATATAACTATATATCTATATATATAACTGTATATCTATACATATAACTATATATGTATCTCTCTCTCTCTATATATATATATATATATATATATAACAATATATCTATAAATATAAATATCTATCTATATATGAATATGTATATATAACTATATATATAACTAATTATCTATCTATCTATATATATATATATATATATATATATACGTATAAATGTATGAAAAAAGATTAGAGACAAATAAAAAAGTGTCATTTAAAAATTACAATGGTACATTCAATTAAGTGTCTTATATTTGTTACCTGTTGTCATAGTCAGTAAATAATTGCGTACAATCATTTAATAAATCATCCAACGTTGTTCAAGCAACATTTTTCATCATCTTGCAGTCCTGACGAAAGTTTATGAAAACCGATACCTTTTTACGTTGACTTTACATCATAAAAAATTCATCATATTCGGAATACTTTGTTCTTTCAATTTTCTTCAAACAATTATTTATAAATGAATCAAATTTCGGCTTTGAATAAGCCATAAGAAGTTGATGCGCTGTTAAAAATACAAATAACTCAAACCAAACCTGTATAATTAGTATATGTAAGGAAAAGAAAACAAAAAAAATTACCGTAGAAAGAACTGTCTTATCGCAGATTTCTGGCAGGACGAAAACGGACGGATCAGTGATTGTCAATTTCAGGTTGGACACTGTGGTCATGGTAGAGTCTTTCACTAGTAGAGAGGAAAAAAAGTATAAAGTTCATTAAAATCATTGAAAAAATGTATTATTTGATCTTACGATTGAAAAAATCTCTAGAAAAAATGTATTATTTTATTTTACTATAGAAAAACTTTAGAAAAAAATTATTATTTTATTTTACAATAGAAAAAAAAACTATGGAAAAATATTCTTTATAGAAAAGAAACTATAGAAAAATATATTTTTTATTCTATAATAAAATATAGAAAAATGTATTGTATTTTGCAATAGAAAAAACTCTAGAAAAAATATTTTATTTGATTTTACAACAGAAAAAACTAAAGAAAAATATTACTTTATTTCACAATTAAATGACCCCCACTTTTATGGCCATCAGCGTTGTGTCTTTCTCGATCTCCAGGGCTGCTCAACCGGAGGCCCAGAGGCCCAATCGGCTAGGTGCGAGCTTTCTCTGCCGCATCTTGTCACCAACGGGACTCCAAACTCCATCGGGGGTCCCGAGGTCCCTTTCTGATGCGTGGTTGCTTTCCCTACCACATCTTGTCTCCAACTCGTCTGATCTCCGGACGGTGGCTTTCTCTACCACATCTTTGCTCCGACTTCTCTGGTCCCCAACTCACTGACTTCCTGTCCTCACCGAGTTATATAATAGTACAATCGCCCACTCAATCTTTGGAATGGGATGTTTGATCGTCATCAAGCGGAAATAACTGTCATGCAGTTCAGAGGTCACTCTCTTCCGGTGCATCAGTCTATGAGTGTATCATGGGCTTTTACCTTGTCCCATTTCGTCAGCCAAATCCGCCGGCGCGATTTCTTTCGATTACTGGCCATTGGAATGTGTCACTTCCTTCTGGTGTATCACTTTGGAATGGCATGTTTGGCCGGGTCGAAGGTCAATATACAGCAATTTGAAAATTTGAGCATTTTCTTAAGAAGAGCGTCTGTGTCGTTGCAGTGTGTAGTTTACTTTTAAACTTGTTTCTATAAATAGTGTCGGTAGCTAAAGACATTTAATTACATTAGCACTGGTTTGAAAATTAATTAATATTAGAACATCAAAATAACATGCAAAAACTACAGATTCTCGAAGCACGACATATTAGGAACATTCAACCCAAACTTAATTCTTACAAAGTAGTAATGTACATACAAAGGTTACATCACTTTTGTAATACTCCCTCTCCTGATGATGTCTTAAAGTCGGACAGAAAGTACTTGGGAAATAAATAATTATGAAAGATACATGTTGAGTATCACCCACCTTTTTCCACACAATGAACTAGTCTATCTGCCATATATAGTAAAAAGTAAGTTAAGTTGGCGACCATAGTCGAGGGTAACCCGAAGGCTCCCTTTTCGATAGCTACTACACCAAGGTGTAGGGGAGGGCGCTACTCCTTCCCTGGATTGCTCTACTTTACCCTTGATCCGTACCTTATAATGCTGAGTGTTAAGCAAGGAGGCATCAAGTACCATTTTTTGAGTCTTTGGTATGACTCGACCTGGGATTGAACCCAGGTCTCCCGGGCCATTGGCGAACACTCTAACCGCTAGGCCAATATCCGGTTATAGTAGTAGCTACTAATACCAGGGCAGACTAGAAGGGGAAGAGCAGCTTCTTATAGGAATAGTATTACAGCGTTGGAGACTGGAGATCGCACTAGATCACCTTACTTGCTACGGTAATAATGGAAGCCAATACTATCGTTGGACTATATCTTTATTCTGTATTCACTAATCCTATGTTCTTGTCTACTAATAGTCTCTCTATTGTATATACTTTTCCTGAGCATATATCTCTATTTCCTCTCGTATCGTGGTTTGTCCTTTATTTAATATTACAAGCGTTCACTAACCAGAACGCAACAATACATCAACCAATTCCCGCTGAATATTATAAAATCAATACGGAAATATGAAAAAATCAACAAAAAATATGTAGACAAAAAATGTCTATGATATTCAACGAAATATGTATTAATGAAGAAATGCTGCCAATATATATATATATATATATAATCCCAATTGAAGAAGAAGGATGTAATTTTTACACAGGTACTTACCTTCATGTCCGTATTTGGTCTTCTCACCAATGAAGAAAATTTCCTGTACTGGGAAACAATGATGTTTAGTGACGACTATTTGTCTCTGGGCATTCTTCACTGATTGAATGAAGCGATTCACTTCAAGATCCTCGTGGGGGCCACCCAAAGAAAAGCTGGAATCCAAGATGGCATCGTCTAAAAGGCAGAATATTAACTTCGATGAGCGAAGAGGAGAAATTTTGAAAATACCAACCAGATAGATTGATAGATAAAGAGAGAGAGAGACAGAGAGAGAGAGAGAGATTAAAGATATAAATGAATAGACAGAGATAGACAAATAGACAAATGAATACAGATAGATATAGACAGTGAGAGAGAGAGAGAGAGAGAGAGAGAGATATGAAAAGACTGAGATAGATAGATAGAGAGATATTATCAGATCGAGATAGATAGATAGATAAGCACAGTGATAGATGACAAACTGATACAGATAGAGAGACAGACATACAGATATGAACAGACTGATATATATATATATATATATATATATATATATATATACCTTATCTTACGTCGATAATTCGTTCCAGGAAATGCATTTTTAATTATATATGGTCAATAAGAATCTATTTTAAGCTTAAAACAAATAAATTTTCGTTATTAATATAGTACAGAAAAAAGTAAACTAAATTTACGAATATAAGTACGTACATACATGTAAATGTAGATGTTTACAATTTGGCGATCTTTACAGTACATCTCGGACTCTTTAGTTGTAAATGTGTTTTACTCTAAGACATTATAAAATAAAATGATTTTGTAAGGTCAAATTACAATTAAAATTATTTTGCGATAGTAAAAATTTTAACTAATTTATGTTTAATTTACCAATATTTACATTCAATTTCTTTTTTAAATTTAATTTAATAATTTTTTTAAATTTACATCGCGGACGTAGATGACCGTGGATCGTGTGCATCAACAACTGATTCTGGCTGTTGTTGTTCGATACACTTTTTACTAAGAAACTGGTCGAGAGTTCTTTGAACTGTATTCTTTTCTCCAAGGATTACATGATAAGGAGAAAAAGTTCCTTGTTCTTATTTATTGTACAGTTAAATGATTTTATGTGTTTTTAACACTTTTCTAGTGATATTACGACTTCAATATTTGTGGTGGGCGGACGTAAAGTGGAATAAAATGACTTAAACTTGATTTTAATTTTTCCATGTATTTTTTGACAAACGACGTATAATCGAGAATGACATAACTCAAATATGACGTAGACCGAGGTATATGTCTATGTGTATACACACACACAGACACACACACAGACACATATATATATATATATATATATATATATATATATAGAGAGAGAGAGAGAGAGAGATGAAAAGTTTTATTGTTTTCTTTGCTTTTTATATATCAATTTTCGTGGCTTATCTAATGCCCAACCCATCTGTGTAAGAGAACACCAGTGATACGATTTAACCTATAGTTAGTGGGGGATATGGAAAAACACACTCACACACATACACATACATATATATATATATATATATATATATATGTATGTATATATATATGAGTTCGAGTCATATTAGCTACCCCATTCATATGGCCTTGTGCCACTTATGTTCTCTGAGGAAAGTAACTGCTGGAAACATACACATATGTAAGAACGGAATGAATAATTCTTTAAAAAATACAAATCTCTTTGTGGACCGATTCATTTTGAAATATATATATATATATATATATATATATATATATATATATATAGGTATGTATGTATAAACAGAGATAGATTAAAGCAGTGATATATATACATATATAGAGAGTTCTTACAAGCAATGCATTTTCAATTATTTCGACTGGGGTAATAGATCAGAAAGACTAGCTTTCTTCTCGTTTACATTTTAATCACATTAGATTGATAGCTAGCTAGCTAGCTAGCTATGAACAGAATAATTCATAAATAGAAAACGACATGTAGGGATAAACTTACTGACAGGTGAATGAATAGAATCGTGGTGTTATCGTTCGTGCACTCGTCTCTCAAATCAATCACTAAATTACTACTGTAAGTTGTGAGTTGGATCCTCACAAGGTGTCACATATTTGTAACTAATTGCCATATTTAGTATAACGATAGATATGTTAAAGAAGTATTTCTTACTTGGAATGCAGTGAGGTTGGTCAGTCTCCTTCAACCAAGAGTCGTACACTTTTTCCTTCGTGCAAACTCCGCCAGTCATCGTGTACACCATGCCCTGCGAGAAAGAACAAGTTTAGTGGTCAGCAAAAATCCTCACTGGACGCTTCAAACGGTCACGACGACATAAGTCTCTTTTGTCGCAAGGTACGAGGTGCATACGATAAGTTTCCAGACTTTTTCGTATGGGCATTTAAAATTGTTGTAAACTCTTGAAAATTCACTATGTTATTGCTTTACATCTTATGAGATGACTGACTAATTTTTATGATTTCAGCTTCAAATCAACAGCTACAGCAGCAATTGGAATACACCCTATTAAAGCCTGATTGTCTCAGCTGGTGAATTTCAAAAATGCAATCTGACACTTTAGAAGAAAGATATGCAATAAAATTGTGTTTTAAACTTGGAAAAAAATGCCACAGAAACGTATGGAATGGTTAAGACTGCTTTTCGACCATCTTGCATGAATCGGGCATCGGTTTTTGAGTGACATAAGAGATTCAAGGAAGGCAGAGAGTCTGTGAGGGATGATGAGAGGTGTAGGGGGAGTAAGGAAGTCAATAGACCAGAGTTGATTGGCCAAAGGGTTAGGGTTAGGCTTAGGGTTACTATGTTAAGGTTTTAAGGGAGTTTAGGAAGAGATTCCGTCGGAAGAGGCCAGCACTCTTCAAATCGGGTCAGTGGCATTTCCACCAGGACAATGCACCAGTCCACAACTCCATCCTTGTTACAGACAATTTGACCAAGATGGGCATCAGGACAGTTCCTCACCCTCCCTATAGTCCAGACGTTGCTCCCTGTGACTTTTGGTTATTCCCTAAGCTCAGAGGCTGTTGTTATGAGACAATTGAGGAGATAAAAGAGGCTGTGACGAAGGTCATTGACACGCTCACACAAGAGGACTTCCATGGGGCCTTCCAGAAGTTGTTAGAACGGTACAACAAGTGCATTGCAGCCGGAGGAGATTACTTCGAAGGGGACTAGAGTTTCATGTGTGTACTATCAATAAAAGTGCCCATACGAAAAATGTCTAGAAACTTATCGTATGCCCCTCGTAGCTCATTCTTTATTACCTATGGCTAGGGTACCGATAGTTTTCGTGCA
Organism: Sepioteuthis lessoniana; assembly: GCA_963585895.1. Lineage (NCBI taxonomy): Eukaryota > Metazoa > Mollusca > Cephalopoda > Myopsida > Loliginidae > Sepioteuthis > Sepioteuthis lessoniana. The sequence goes on from OY757942.1 coordinate 51,322,258, forward strand.
GATTTTTATTTTTTTTTTGTATTTAATTGCGGTTCAAACATCAGGGGTCTAAATAGGATCCCTATTTGGTCAAGAACGGTTGGCAAAGGAACGATTTTCGAGAGGTTTAATGGTTGTTTTTTCTCCTCAGCAGTTCTTAGGGACAATGCATTTTCAATTCTGTCCGTTGATGGTAATAGATCAGAAAGACTACTTTTCTTCTTATTTGCGTTTTAATTGCGTCATTATCTTAATTGATTTTTTAGCATAAAGGAATAGGTACGATTGAGTGGGGAAGTTGATCCACAGGGAATTGTGCAAAAAAAAGTAATAATTCATCATATAAACAAATAGTATATGCACAAACCAGAATCGGAGGTGCCCGTGGTGTAGTCGTTATCGTCGTAGGAATTGGACACGGCGACACGAGTTCAAATCCTGGACGAGACTGATTGCATTTCACATAGCACTAATACCCTTGGGGAAGGTATGAATCCAATTATTCTCCCTCCAGCTATGGGTAAATAGTAGGACAGACTAGGTTCTTCAGCCTTGGTTAGGCAACTAGTCTAGGAGAAGGAAAACTCTGAATTCAGACCTGTTAAACTCCGCTTAAAAATTGACCTTGTGTCATATCCTGCCAGAGCGGAGGGGTTGGGTAAATAGTATATGCACAAACCAGAATCTGTCCTTGAAAATGAAACACATAAAATTCTCCCGGACTTTTTGTTATGGAGTGATAAAAACATCCCTCACTGACACAATGAACTAGTCTGAAAAAACTACATATATAGTGTACATATTCTATTCAAATAAAAAAAACATATCGTTGACTTCCAATATCGTCTCCTGCGTGTATCCATTACTTTTTACAGACAGACTACTATATAACCGATTGGCGACGCGGATGGGATCGGTATTTGATAGATTAATACCTAACAAAAACAAAAAGTTTAATATAAATAATGCCGATACAACAAAATTTTTCAAGCCTAACGAAAAAAATTATTCTAAAGAATATAAAAATGGAAAAGTTGGGTGGAAGGAAGGCGTTATTGAAAAACGATTAGAAAGACTAATATGTATTATTAAAGATCCCAAATGGATGGTTAAGAGACACTAGAACCAGTTTAAAAAGAAGTATACACCTGAACCAAATTATCGAAAGGAAGAATGTATAAAGGTGATCGATTATTTGTTTGAAGTACCAATACCTCAAGGAGCACCTGAACAGAAACGCTCCAGCAAACGTAAAAGACAACCATCCTTAATTTTGGACATTGATTCAAAAAGAAAATGATACAACCTTTGAGGAAGGGAAATTTCAAAAGAAATGTTGTGAAGTGATAAAAACACTCCTCACTGACACAATGAACTAGTCTGAAAAGATTATATATATAGTGTATATATTTTGTTCAAATAAAAACCCATATCGTTGACTTCCAATATTGTCTTTTGTTTGTATTCATTACTTTTCGCCAATGGTCCGGGAGACCGGGGTTCAATCACAGGTTGAGTCATACCAAAAATTCAAAAAATGGTACTTAATGCCTCCTTGCTTAGCACTCAGTACTATAAGGTGAGGATCAAGGGTAAAGTGGAGCAATCGAGGGAATAGAGTAACACCCTCCCCTACAACTAGGTGTAGTAGCTATTAAAAAGGGTGGCTTCGGGTCACCTACGACTAAAGTCGCCAACTATACTTACGATATAAAACTTTAAGACACTGAATATCTTTTAATAGCAGCAAAAAACGACGCCATAAGGACTAACTATTGAAAGCAAAAGTAGATAATATCCAAAAGAATAAAAAGTATTGGTTTCGTGTTGACAAAGATGAAATAATTAATCACATAAGCGAATGCAGCAAATTGGCACAAAATGAAATACAAGACAAGGTAAGATTGGGAGGAAAAGGTGATCCACTGGGAATTGTGCAAGGTGTTACATGGCCATGTGCGAAATGTACATCGATTGTTTATAATGCTCATAACCACATATAAATAATATAGAACACACAAAGAACATAGGAATCTCGAAATTCGAAAACACGTAACGATTTCTCGTTCAGGTACGAAACCTTTTTATTAACTTTGAGTTAAAGGCTTCGACATAAGGAGGAGAGACACAATCTTGCTATGCTGTCTTATTCATCTGGCCCCCATCTCGAGCGGCCCCCATAGGGCGCAAGTTCGCCGCACCTCAGCGAGCTCCAAAAGTCGATCCTCCTCGTTTGGCGTCTAGCACTCAACTCCCTAACTTTCTTCAAATTTTTCACAAACCTCTGCGCGCTTCCGGTGCGTGACGTCATTCGCACTCCGTCATCCGTTTCATCTCTGACTATTGCGACATCTCTGAGTGACACGTCCGCCCGCGCGCGCGTTAACACCTACATCAAGTTTGCACCTAACTAACCCATGTGCTGAGCCGAAAGGTTCTCAGCCTAACTAAACCCAAAGGCATGAACCGAAATCCCTCGGCCATTACGTTACAAAGGGATTAAAATTTGACTATACTAACAAACGAGAATGAGAGGCATCAAATTCTCTGGTTTGATTTGGTTTGTTTGTTTAATGGCATATCAACCTTTGTTGGTTATTTAATGCCAAATCCATCCTTCAAGAAGAACAGTAGTGGTACTATTTAACCCATAGCTGGGAGGATAATGGGGTTCATGCCTTTCTAAAGGGTATTTGTCCGAAAGTGAACATAATAGCGTGACTGGAGTTCGAACTCGCTTACTACGATTCTGCAGTCCTGTGCTTTAAATATTACCCCACGAGGACACCCCCACTCTAGAACTTTGGGAGATAGAAACAAATCAACCAACCCGACCTGGCCTGGTATTAATTAACAGGGAAAAAAAAGAACTTCGCATCAAGGGGGTTTTGCCGTTCCAGAGGATCATAAAATAAAGATAAAAGAAAACGAAAAGATGAACAAAGACTAGGAGCTTACTTGAGGGCTGATACAGTTGTGGAACGTAAAAGGGGCGGCGATACCAATTGCAGTCAGTGTCTTTCGAACGGTCCTCAGGGGCCTGATAAAGCCTCTGAAGGAACTGGAGATCAGATAAAGAATTGAGACCATCCAGACCACATCGCTGTTAAGATCAGCTAGAATACTGAGAAAAGTCCTGAAGACCAGAGGAGACTTGCTGGTACTCAAACTCCAGTGAAAGAGCACCAGTTAAAGCTGGTGTAAATAGCTCATATAGTTGGAAAAAGGGCTGGATAAATTAGAGATCAGATGAAGAAATGAGATCATCCAGACCACATCGCTGTTAAGATCAGCTAGAATACTGAGAAAAGTCCTGGAGACCAGAGGAGACTTGCTGGTACTCAGACTCCAGTAAAAGAGTACCAGTTAAAGCTGGTGTAAATAACTCATATAGTTGGAAAAGAAGCTAGATAAATTGGAGATCGGATGAAGAAATGAGATCATCCAGAACACATCGCTGTTAAGATCTGCTAGAATACTGAGAAAAGTCCTGGAGACCAGAGGAGACTCGCTATCACTCCGAATTCAGTGAAAAATAGCTATTTATAACTGGCAAGAAAAACTGTTATACAGTAAAAATTATCATAAAATTTTCTTATATCGATAATGTCAAGGGTAGACTAAAAGTTTGCCACTTTATCAAAAGCCACAAAAAAGTGGATAAATATATTTTAGAAGAGACGCGGTTTAAGACAACAGAAACTCTAAAAAGGTGAGTCAAAATTTTTGCAATATTTTAGTAGTATGAGGCATAATTTTGCAGATCCGAGTACTTTTACCGATATCATGTAGGTGAATGGACAACAAGATAGCAAGATCACCTGATACTCTTCGAGTGTTACTTGCCGGATTGGCTTTGAGCACAGCTACGAAATCAACAGTTTTAGCATATTTACCCAACCCCTCCGCTCGGGCAGGATATGACACAAGGTCAATTTTTAAGCGGAGTTTAACAGGTTTGAATTCAGAGTTTTCCTTCTCCTAGACTAGTTGCCCCACCAAGGCTGAAGAACCTAGTCTGCCCAACTATTTACCCATAGCTGGAGGGAGAATAATTGGATTCATACCTTTCCCAAGGGTATTAGTGCTATGTAAAATGCAAACCATTACACCACGGGCACCTCCTCGAAATCCACAGTTTTAGGCCAACCTGAACTTGCCTGATAGTCTAGATTCTTACAACGCGAACGAAATTTCTTCAACCATCTAGTTACTTTATAGTGATCAACTGTGCCTTTATCTTTCACCCAACAAATGTTGGCCCAGTCGGCTAGAGCTGTAGAATACACCAACTGCTTCCTTGCAGAGGGATAAGACTCCTCCAGCGAGCGTCCTGATATGACACTAAACAATCTGATGATGAGGCTACAGTAATGCTGGAGCTTTGAGGAATGCGGAGTACCCCTTTATTGCCATCACTCACAGGTTCACTGTCCCGGAGTGGTAGCAACTGACAGGGTCCTATCTGTTGGTGAAATAGAACTAAACTATGTACTTATGCTAAACTGAATTGTTTGAAAGAGAGCTGTTTTGAAATTTAATTGTGCGTAAACAAAAACTGTACTTATGCTCAACTGAATTGTTTGAAATAGAATTGTTTATATGTATAAAAATGGATTTGGCAATGAATAACCTACAAGGGTTGATGTGTCACAAAACCAAACCAAATCAAACCAAACCAAACCAAACCAACAAGTGTTTACGGTTTCTTCTGCGGCGTTACGTCCCAGTTTAAAATCGTAAAGCATAAGTTCCCGATTTAGACTTTGCTGCACGCTCATATGTGGGGCTTTCAAATCACAGACGGGATGAAGCAATGCACACCATGTCAGCGCACCAACTACCACTATACTATTTACCCAACCCCTCCGCTCGGGCAGGATACGACACAAGGTCAATTTCTAAGCGGAGTTTAACAGGTTTGAAGTTTTCCTTCTCCTAGGTTTTTCTAAGCGAAGTTTAACAGGTTTGAAGTTTTCCTTCTCCTAGACTAGTTGCCTCACCAAGGCTGAAGAACCTAGTCCGTCCTACTATTTACCCATAGCTGGAGGGAGAATAATAGTGCAATAGGGTATTAGTGCAATGTGAAATGCAATCAGTCTCGTCCAGGATTTGAACTCGTGTCGCCGTGTTCATTTCCTACGGCGATAACCATTACACCACGGGCACCTCCAACTACCACTATACAACCAACAACAGCGATTATCTTATTCGGATTTAAACTGCTTCGATCACGTGGTATACGCGTCGCAAGTGAAGGTATATTGCAAAACTTTTGACTCAGCCTCGTATTTGTGTATTAACGATGAAAAAAAAAAGTTGTTTCACTTACCGTATTGACATCAAAATGAGTGCTAACAAGTGAGTATATTCCTTTGAATTCATCAATAGTGATGTTTATAAAAGCAGCATGCATACCAGCTTCATAATCATAATAAACTTCTCCTGTGCCCTGTTTAGAGAAGACAAAATAAAACAAAAACATAGCTAAGACGATCATGAACAGAAACTTATTCTTATCTGGATGGTAAATGTGAATATTACATTTCAGTAGAATTTGGATTTCATAATTTAATAAAAAATTCAACAAAACCATGAAATTTATTCTTATCTTGGGTGGTCAATATAAGTATCATATTTCTGTAGAATTTTAGATTTAATTATTTGATTAGAAATGAAACAAAACCCTGAAACTTATTCTTATCTGGATAGTCAATATAAGTATTATATTTCTGTAGAATTTTAGATATAATTATTTGATTAGAAATGAAACAAAACCCTGAAACTTATTCTTATCTGGGTGATCAATATAAGTATTATATTTCTCGAGAATTTGGGATGTAATCAATCGATAAAAACTGAAGAAAATGACTGAAATTTACTCCTGTCTGCACGGTGAATTATAGTATTTCTATGTAATTTCAGGTTCCATTTTTCAATAAAAAATGAAGGAAAAGACTTACGCTTTTCTGGATGGCGAATGCACGTATGACATATCTTTTAAATTTCAAATTTAATTATTCAATAATAAAGCAAATGACTGAAACTTACTCTTATCTGGATGGTGAATGTAAATATTACAATTCTATATGATTATTAAATTATTCTGCATAAGAATAAGTGATTCTTTCTCTCTCTCTCTCTATATATATATATATATATATATATATATATATATATATATATATATAGTACACTTTAATGGAGACTCAAACTCGGTTAAGTCGTCATAATAAATTTATTTCGGCGGAGAATATTATTGCTACACTCTCCGTCTCGTCAGATGACTTTTTACATGCTTCCCTCCTGTCGCAAAATAGCGAATGTGGAGTTTTAATTCTTATTCAGAAGATAATAATAAGTTAAAAATAAAATAAAAGATAAGAATCAGAAAATTAAAAATTAAAAAATTAGATAAAATAAAAAAATAAAAAAAAATAAAAATAAGGTGGAAATCAAATTACAAATTATTTCATTCATAGGCGTGAGCAGAGGGGGTTAACATGTTATATGCTAGAACGATTAAGAAACATGAGTGGAATTAATCTACTGGTCAGTCCCTTTTAATTTTGCTTTATTGTAGTAGTTCCTCCTACTTGACAGATGTGATTATCTAAACAGTCTAAGATCGTTTAACTAATGGCTATCTCATATACGATTTACATTTATTCCTAATATGTCTGTTAATTAACTCAGCTGTTGCCATCCTAGATATTCCTCTTGTTTCAATTAGGACCGAGATAGTTAAACCAGATAAGGTGGAGACATTTTATATAGTCGTCAAAGTCTTTCTTTCCCTTAACCACTAAGACTGAAAATTATAGCCGATATATAACAGAGAAGGTGGTTTAAGTTACCTCCTCCGTTGTATTTAAAGGAAAAATAAAGTTCTTTCTGTTACAGATATAATTTCGAAGACTAAAATCTTCAGCAAAATTTTTTTTTTTTTTTTAAATAAAAGAAATATTCTTTCTCTTCGTGGCATTTTTCGTCTTCCAACTTGAAACCTCACAAGCTGAATGAGACACAAGTTAGATTCTATTCCTACGTTTCAATAAGCAAACCCTTTTGGAGTAGCTGAATAAAAAGTTTAGATTGTCACAAAGGAGCTTACCTGGAAGAAATGTCCTTCCCTGTAGGTCTTGACTAGAGTCTGACCACTGTATCTCTCGGGAACACAGCAATATTTGCCGGCCGAAGCGCAAGCAAAGAGCGTGATGGTCGCGAATAAAGCCAGAATAGACATGGTGGAGTTTTGGGGGTGAGTGAGGATTCAAGAGTGTTTCCCAGCAACAGGGTTTGCCTTTAAATAGTGGGTAGATCCCTGGGAAGATGCCATGTGCTTATCACTGGATGGTTCACGACCCGTCAGATTTCGATGATAGATAATCATTGGTATATGGGTGGGTCTGGTTGTTGGTTATGTAGCGGTTGGGTATGTGCTCAAGGCAGAATTCTCTGTGACCCCCCTGGTTAGGCGGATTAAGAGTTATGGAATGAAGGTAGACGAGGCGGGAAGAAGAGTAGGAGATGAGGGATGGGTATGGTAAGGTCGATCTTCACGATTTCTTTTGTATCGTGACTAATTTTAATAATCTGACTCAAGATTTGATTCAATACATCTTTTTTCTTTTTTTTCCCTTTTTTCTTTTTTTTTCCCTTTTTTCTTTTTCTTTTTTTTTCCCTTTTTTCTTTTTCTTTTTTCATTTTCATTTTATCCTTTTCTTTTTTTCTTTTTTTCCTTTTTTTCTTTTTCTTTTTTCATTTTTATTTTATCCTTTTCTTTTTTTTGGAAAATTTTCTCTTTTTCTTTTCCTTTATTCCTTTAACATTTTTCTTCTTTAACTCTTTTTCATTTTTATCTATTTTTTCCTTTTTTTCTTTTTTCATTTTCTCTTTATTCTTTCCTTTTTCTTTTTCTTTTTTTCTCTTTTTTCTTTCTTTCTTTTTCTTTTTCCTTTAAGATTTTGTTTTTTTTTCTTTTTTTAATTTTTAATATTTTTTCTTTTTTTTCTTTTTTCATTTTCTCTTTATTCTTTTTTCTTTTTTCTTTATTCCTTTCACATTTTATATTGTTTTTTTCTTTTTCTTTTTTCTTTTTCCTCTTTTTCTTTTTCTTTTTCATTTTTCCTTTATTCTTTCCTTTTTCTTTTTTCTTTATTTTCTTTTTTCTTTTTCTTATTTACTTTCCTTTTATTTTTTTTTTTCTCTTTTACCGCTTTTTTCTTTTTCTTTTTCTTTTTTCATTTTCCTTTAATTCTTTTCTTCTTTTTTCTTTTTCTTTTTCATTTTCCCTTGTTTTCTTCTTTTTCTTTTTCTTTTTCTTTTTTATTTTCCCTTTCTTCTTTTCTTCTTTTTCTTTTTTCTCTTTTTCTTTTTCTTTTTCATTTTCCCTTTATTCTTTTCTTCTTCTCCTTTTTCTTTTTCTTTTTTCTCTTTTTCTTTTTTCATTTTCCCTTTATTCTTTTCTTCTTCTTTTTTTTCTTTTTTTCTCTTTTTCTTTTTCTTTTTCATTTTCCCTTTATTCTTTTCTTCTTCTTCTTCTTCTTCTGTCATTTTCTTTTTTCTCCTTTTCTTTTTCTTTTTCGTTTTCCCTTTATTCTTTTCTTCTCCTTTTTCTTTTTTCTTTTTCTTTTTTCTCTTTTTCTTTTTCTTTTTTCATTTTCCCTTTATTCTTTTCTTCTTCTTTTTTCTTTTTTATCATTTTCTTTTTCTTTTTTCATTTTTCCTTTTATTCTTTTCTTCTTCTTCTTTTTCTTCTTCTTCTTTCATTTTCTTTTTTCTCCTTTTCTTTTTCTTTTTCATTTTCCCTTTATTCATTTCTTCTTTTTCTTTTTCTTTTTCTCCTTTTCTTTTTCTTTTTCATTTTCCCTTTATTCTGTTCTTCTTTTTTCTTTTTTATCTTTTTCGTTTTCTTTTTTCATTTTTCCTTTTATTCTTTTCATCTTCTTTTTCTTTTTTCCTTTTCCTTTTATCATTTTCTTTTTCTTTTTCTTTATTCGTTTAACATTTTTCTTCTTTTTCTTTTCTAATTTTTATTTATTTTTCCTTTTCTTTTTCTTTTATCTACTTTTCTCGTTTTATTTTTTTTTTCGTCTTTCTTTTTTTTTCCTCTAACATTTTTTCCTTTTTTTTCCTTTTCCTCTTTCTTTTTTTTTCTTTTTCTTTCTTTATTTTCCTTTTATTCTTTTCTATAACTTTTTCTTTTTTCTCTTTTTTCTTTTTTTTTTCTTTTTTCCTTTCATATGTTACAATTTTTCCTTTTTCCTTTCCGTTTTCTTTTTCATTTTTCATTTTTTCCTTCCTTCTTTTTTTGTTTTTCTTCCTTTAATCTTTTTCTATTTTCCCTTTTTCCTTTTTTTCTTTTTATTTATTCCTTTCCCATTTTTCTTTTTTTATTATTTTTTCTTTTTCTTTTTTCTTTTTCTCTTTTTGCTTCATTTTTTCTTTTAAATTTTTCTTGTTTTTCCTTTTCTTTTCTTTTTATTTTTCATTGCTTTTTCTTTTCTCCTTTTTCTTTTTTCCTTTTTTTTTCCTTTTTCACTCGCTTTCTTTTTCCTTTTTTTTTTTCGTTAATCCCATTTGCTTTTCTTTTCTATCTTCGTTTTTTCTTCTTTTTCTTCTTTTTTCTTTTTTTTATCTCTTTTCTTTTATTGTTTTCTTTTTCTCTTTTAATCTTTTTCTCTTTTTTTTCTTTTTTCATTTAATCTTTATTCTTTTCTTTATGTTTTCTTTTTCCTTATTCCTTTCACATTTTTTCTTTTTCTTTTTCTTTTAATTTTTTCTTTTTTTCTTTTTTCTTTTTTTTCTTTTTCATTTATCCTTTTCTTTTTCTTTTTACTTTTACTCTGTTTTTCTTTTTTTTCTTTTTCTTTATTTCTTTCATATTTTTCTTCGTTATTTTTTCTTTTAATTTTTCGTTTTATTTCCTTTTTTCTTTTTCTTTTTTTCTTTTTCTTTTGTCCTTTTTTTTGCCTTTTCTTTTTCATTTTTCTTATTCCATTTTCCCTTTTTCTTTTCCATTTTTTTCTCTTTTCTGTCTTCTTTTTTCTTTTCTTTTCTTTTCTTTTCCTTTCTATTTTTTCTTAATCCTTCTTCCTATTTTCTTGTTCCCTTTTTTCCTCTCTTTTTTCTCTTCTTTTCTAATTCCTCTTTTCTTTTTTCGTTATCCTTCATCCTAGTTTTATTTTTGCCTTTTTCTTTTCCTTTTTTTTTTTTTTTTTGCCTTTTCTTTTTTTATGTGATAACCTCCGTCTTTCGACTCAAACCACTGACCACATTTCCACCGGATCTTCACGATTTCTTTTGCATTGAGACCAAATTTAATAATCTACTAGAGTTTATTTTAAAAGAAGCATAAGCCCTGTCAGCTGGAACTGTAATTTACTAAGCTTTTTGCTTAGATGTAGCACAAGGCCGCATGAATGGGGCACCCAATGGGAATCGAATTCACTTGAGTAGGTTTGCTAGTCTAACATGCTAACCATTACACCACCCGAGGTGCCCCGTCAGCTGGAACTGTAGAATACATCGACTGCATCGCTGCAGAGTGCTAAGTGACCAAATTAAACCAAACCTAATGAAGGTCCTGGATATATGACATTAAACAATCTGTTGGTGAACCTCCTGTAATGCCGGAGTTTGGGGGAATGTGGAGTACCTCTTTACTGCCATCGCTCCCAGGTCTACTCCGGTCTGGAGTGGTAGCATCTGATAGGGTCCAATCTATGGGTCAAATAGAACTGCTTGACGTTTAAACTGCGTGCAAACAAATAATTTATGCTAAATTGAACTGTTAGAAATAGGACTCTTTTTACATTTAACTATGTAAATAAATACCTAATGTTTAATTGAATCGTTAGTGATACATAGCAATACTTGGAACCATTTAACTTTATTGACTTATGCTGAATTGAATTGTTAGAAATAGAACTGTTTGATCATTTAACGGTGTGTAAACAAATGACTGATGTTTAATTGAATAGTTAATAATTCATAGCAATACTTGGAACCGTTTAACTTTATTGACTTATGCTGAATTGAATTGTTAGAAATAGAACTGTTTGATCATTTAACGGTGTGTAAACAAATGACGGATGTTTAATTGAATTGTTAGTGATACATAGCAATACATGGAACCATTTAACTTTATTGACTTATGCTGAATTGAATTGTTAGAAATAGAACTGTTTGATCATTTAAATGTGTGTAAACAAATGACTGATGTTTAATAGAAATTTTAATGATACATAGCAATACTTGGACCCATTTAACTTTATTGACTTATGTTTACAAATCATAGATATCTAATGTGGATTTATAAACCGGAATTGGCATTAAATAAACAACCATGGTTGATATGCCATAAAACTAAATCAGACCAAAATTAAGGAATATTTAATAAAGCAAAATATTGTCAAGACAAAGTTATAAATTGAATAGCTGATTGTTATGTTCGGGGTACAACATGACACTGAAAATGAGAAGTACTCTTTCATTGCCTGATCCACTCTGACCCGGAGCGGTAACACCTTTTAGGCTCCCATCTAAGAGTCAAATAGAACTGTTTAATCCTTTACTAGATATCATTAATATTATTTCTGAGATGAAGTTTGATCATTTTTATGATCAGAGTTGGTCTTCATCTTTATTGCATCGGCTGAAACGTTGTGAATATAACAATAAAGATAAAAACAACTGTCCGAATACTCTAAATGATATAATTATTATTTATTTTAAAATGGATTATTAGAGTTAAATCACAATAATTTAAACCCTTTGAGTGTGCAAACAAATGATTAATACTAAATAGGATTATTTGTGTTAGATAGGAATACTTGAAACCATTTAACAGTGTGCAAACAAATGAATAAGGGGGTATCCTCGTGGTGTAATGGTTAAAGCACTGTGCAGCGGAATCGTAGTAAGCGAGTTCGAACTCCAGTTGAGCTGTTTCGTTCACTTTCTGGCAAATACCCTTTAAAAAGATATGAACCCCCTTACCCTCCCAGCTATGGGTTAAATACAGTAACACTACTGTTCTTCTAGGAGAATGACTTTGGCATTTATCAACCTCAGAAGGTTGATATGCCAAACCAAACAAAAGATTAATATTAAATAGAATTATTAGTGTTAGTTAGGAATACTTAAAACCATTCAGTGTGAGACATTGTACTGCATCTGATGGCAAGACTCCAGTCTTGGAGTTTATGGAATGAAAAGTACCCTTCATTACTATTACACTCTGACCCGGAGTGGTAGAACCTGTTAGGATCCCCTGAATGGATCAAATAGAATTGCACAAAATTTTCCTTGGGATTAATTATTTGAAACCTGTTTGCAAGTTGTTCGTATTAAAGAGGAATACTAGATTAACAGAATTATTAATGTTAGATAGGAATACTTGAAACAGTTTAACCGTGTGCAAACAAATAATCACTATTAAATAAAATTACTTGTGTTAAATAGTGATACTTGAGACCCACTAACTGTGTGCAAATAAATGATTGATATTATTAACTATGATTAATACGAGAATTATTTGTGTTAGATAGCAATACTTGAAACTATTTCGAATTATTAGTGTTAGCAATACTTAAAACCATCTAACTGTGAGCAAACGAATGATTGATATTAAATAGAATTATTAATGGTACTATTTACCCAACCCCTCCGCTCGGGCAGGATATGACACAAGGTCAATTTTTAAGCGGAGTTTAATAGGTTTGAATTCAGAGTTTTCCTTCTCCTAGCCAAGGCTGAAGAACCTAGTCTGTCCTACTATTTACCCATAGCTGGAGGGAGAATAATTGGATTCATACCTTTCCCAAGAGTATTAGTGCTATGCGAAATGCAATCAGTCTCGTCCAGGATTTGAACTCGAATCGCCGTGTTCATTTCCTACGGCGATAACGACTACACCACGGGCACCTCCATTATTAATTTTTGATAGGAATACTTGAAACTATTTAACTGTATGCAATCAAACGATCAATACTAAATAGAATTATTAATGTTAGATAGGAATACTTGAAACCTTTTAACTGTGTGCAGTCAAACGATCAATATCACATTGAATTAGATAACAATTCTTGAAACGATTTAACTGTGTAAAACAAATGAATTCTAACTCGTTTAAGTAGAGTTGGAGACCTTAGTCGAGGGTGACCCAAAGGCTCCTTTTTCAATAGCTACTACACTGAGGTGTAGGGAAGGGCGCAACTCCTTTCCCTGGATTGCTCCACTTTACTCTTGATCCGTACCTTATAATGCTGAGTGTTAAAGAAGGCGGCATAAAGTACGATTTTTGGGAGTCTGGTATGACTCGACCTGGGATTGAACCCTTGTCTCTCGGACCATTGACGAACACTCTACTCTTTAGGCCAATGGTCTGCAACAAACTATTCGCTTTTATATATATATATATATATATATATATATATATATATATATATATATATATATATATATATATATATATATATATATATATATATATATATATATATATATATATATATATATATATATATATATATATATATAATTCTGAATTTTGATTTTTTTTTTAAGTGAAAATTTAGATTTATCGCGTTTTTTTTTCTAGAAATTGAAATAATCAGACTAAAAAAAAACGTTTTAAAGATTATTCCATATTTTGCTTCCGTACCCTGTAATAGAGGCATGAATCCAATCCTCCCTATTCCATATTTTGCTTCCGCATCCTGTACAAGATCTGAGAACAAAAATTGCTTGACTCTTCTGACATGTTCCTTTTTTTGTAGGGAGGAGTTTCAAGAATTGAGACTGATCTCCATATTACCCCTTCAAGTGCAATGGTGAGATGCTAGCTTCCTGCCGAAAGGATCGAACCCTCCTTCACTCGTTGTCTGATCCTGGTTGTGATGCCTTCAATACCTGCAAGTCGATGATGAACCTCTCCAAAATTGGTCGAATTGTGTTGCAAACTCAGTACTTATATAAAAAAAAATCGTCTTTGTTGTAACGCATACGTTTTTATAAATGCAGATAGGTGTCTGGACACACACACACACACACACATATATATATATATATATATATATATATATATATATATATATATATATATATATATATATATGTATGTATGTAGTTAGGCAGTAGTCGTTCATTTAAGCATGTTTCATTAAATAATAAAGACAAATTTTTTTCTGTATAATTTATTTAAGATCCCTTCAAGTTTCCAGATAAGTGTCATAGTTTCAGGTTGGAATTGGTAGATGAATTTCCCAAAATTGTCCCGAGCTCTTTCAAACCCTTCATAGGCCATCATCAGGGTTGCTTGCTTGTGTAAGGTGTATTGTTTTTAAAATGAGTTTTTAAAGTTTTTGAAAGTTTTTTATAGCAAAACAAAAATATGCGAACGCAGAGTTTGATAAAAACAGGGTTACTGATGTATTTAAAAGTGAACGCTATTTAAAAAGGGAACGCTATCAACGGAAATAGAATATTATCAAGTAATACAGGAAAATAATTACTAAAAGCATTTCAAAACATCGTCGCTATTATCAAAATTAATTCAATTAATTTTAGGTTTTTTGTTTTTATATGTAGGGCTTCAATGATTTGTAGTCGTATCTTATCAATTTCGTGTGCGATTATAGTGGGGTTTTCAACATTAATTTTTCGAAACTTGGATTTAGGAATAGAATGGTTCTTAAGATGTAAGGCTATGGAACTGGAGTCTTTAAGGTGCATTGTAAGTCGCCTAGAAAGAGTTGTAGTGGTAAAACCAACATACGCACTATTTTCTTGGGAAACACAGTCTCCCAGAGGATATTTAAACATATATACGACGTTGGTCCTATCGAGTTCAGTAGATGGGGAAGTGTTATTAGAAATAGTTTTAGTGGTTTTAAATTTCTTGTAGTATATAATAAGTCTAACTTTTTTGGTAGGATCAGTAGGGAGAACATTTTTATGGTTAAGGTTTTTTTTAATATTTGTTCATCAATTTTATAATTATTATGAAATTGGTTTTTAAAGTAAAGGTTTATTAATTGCTTATGGTATAGGACTTTACACTCCTATAATTTAATTTGGGCGGTATGCCACTTGTTCCCACAACAAAGATGGCGGACGCACACATATTCAGTCTCGGGAAACCATTGGCCAGGAGAACCACGTGACCTGCCTAAAACTACGTCCGCGCGTAAATTTTCGTCTTGCGTTTGGAGCCACTTCCAAGACACGTATTTCCTATAAATACGTCGTCTTCAAACACTCTCTCTCTCTTTTTACAATTTCTTCGCTGCGGCAACACACTCCCTCCAGTGTGACTCAACAGACGTCAAAGAGCAACAACATGGATGGGCCTCGCAGACATTCAAATATACATTGACTATGAGACTTTTTCCAGTTACAGAGAAACCGACTGTTTCCAACCATAAAAAGAAAGACATTTTAAATATGTAATCCTTTTGTAGTTTAGTAGTGTTAATCACACACACACACACACACACACACCATCGCACATAAACACACACGATTATTTTATTAATAGAATTAGCGATATTTTTTATGTATCAATGTAAGTTTCATTATAATATATAAATTTGTTTTGTTCGTCGCCTTGTTTTGAAAGTTCCTTTTTTCCGCGCCGTTTCATATCTTTTACTCGTTCATTATCTTCATTCACTTATTACTTTTTTCCATGTGCCTAGGACACTGCTGGAGAAGCAGGGACGAACTCATAAAAGATGTACTCTTATGGACCCCTACACATGGCCGTGCAAAAGCAGGATGACCAGCACGAACATACATTTGGCAGCTATGTGAGGATACGGGATGTTGTCCTGAAGACCTACCTAGGACAATGAACGATAGAGAGGAGTGGCGAGAGAGGGTCAGGGATATCCGTGCTACCAGCGCGACATGATGATGATGATGATGGGGGATTAAACATATTTACCATAAATATATGTCACCCTACAATGGTTTAGGTTATTGTCTATGTTAGGTTGTTCAGATTTATAAATGAATTGTTTAATTTCGGTATCAGTATATATATATATATATATATGTATATAAAGTTAAGAGAGCGTAGACATGGAGTCAACAGCGATTGGTGACAGTCAGTTTCTTACCAATGCGATCATCAGAACAAATTTCACCTGATGATCGCATAAGCGAAAAAGTAACTGCCACTATGACAAAGTGACAACAAATCTCATCAGGTCTGCAGGACTCCTCTCGGTATTCTTGCTGATCTTAACAATGCAGTTGTCAGTATGGCCACAATCCTCCCTCTGATTTCCAACTTTTTCAGTCTTTTTTTCAAAATCTTAGGGGATTGTTCCGAGTGTACCAACTATAATTGGTATCACCATCATCCTCATGTTCCACAGCTTTTTTTTTTGTCAATCTTATCGTTTTCTTTGATTTTCACTAGGTGTAGGTTATCTTGATCCTCTTTTTTTTTTTTCTTTTTTCTTTTTTTTAAATTTTTTTTTTTTGTTGACGACTATCACGAGGTCTAGTCGTCTGGCCGGGATCACGTGAATTATTTGTATCTTAAAATCCCAGAGAACTCTACTCGTCTCATTCTCCAAGACGGATTCTGGTTTGTGCATATACTATCAGCCAGTAAGGTCAGATTTCAATTTCTTGCACAATTCCCAGTGGATCACCTTCCCCACCCAGTCCTGTCTTATCTTTACTCTAGTTTGCTGCATTCGCCTATTATGTGATTAATCATTTTGTCTCAACGCTTGCAATTCTATTGCGTAGTATCTATTTTCGCTTAAACATAATTAGTCCTTATGGCGTTATTTTGTGTTACTATGAGAAGAGATTCAGTTTCTCTCTTAAAATTTCCTTTTCTTGGCTATGTCAAGGTCTTCTCGTGCGAGATTTCATCTGCTTGTCGCTTGAAATATCCGTACACTTGTTTATTATTTTTAGCATCATCATCATCTTCATTATTATTGTATTACTCCTTGCTAGTTTTAGAATAACAGCAAGTCTCCTCAAGTCTCCAGGACTCTTCTCAGTATTCTGGCTGATCTCAACAACGCAGTAGTTTGGATGGTCTCCGCTCGTCCTCTTATTTCCATGTCCTGTACCAATCCTTTGGTGACTGTACCTAGAGCACCAAATCTTTTATTCTTATTATCAATATTATTATTATTTTACTCATTTGGGAGTTTTTCACACCAGCGTTAGTTGATGGTCTTTCACTGGAGTCTGAGTAGCAGCAAGTCTCCTCGGGTCCCCAAGAATCTCCACAGTATTCTGGCCGACTTCAGTAATGTTGTAGTTTCGATGGTCTCCGATTGTCCTCCGATTTCCAATTCCTCCAAACTTCTTACTAAGGGTTTAGGGATCGTTCCAAGTGCACCGACAGCAACTGGTATCACTGTCACATTCATATTCCATAGCTTTTTTAGTCTATGGTTATTTTATGCGTAGAGGTTAGGGAAGTACGTTCATTATTCATCTAGTTGCTTCTTATGAGGTTGATTGCACACGGTCCTAATGGATACGAATGATTTTCAAACAGATCTATTTGATCATTAGATGTGACCCTAAAAGGTACCACCACTCCGAGTGAGAGTGGACCTGAGAGTAATGGGTATGAAGGGTACTTCACATTCGCCAAACTCCATCAGATGCAATTTAAATTTATACCTAAATAGTTTCAAGTATTGCTATCTAACACTAATAATTCTATTCAACCTTATTCACACATTAAAACGGTTTCAATCACTGCTATGTAATATCAGTGGCTAACGTGCTGGGCTGTGACAACGTAGTAAGCGATTTCAAACTCCAGTCGGACTATTAAATTCCCTTTCGGACAAATGTCAAAAAAAAGTTTATTTGTGTGTTGTTTAATGGCATATCAACCTTCTTGGATTAATTAATGCCAAATCCATCCTTCTAGAAGGACACTATTTAACCCATAGATGGGAGAATAAGGGGGTTCATACCTTCCTAAAGGGAATCTGACCGAAAGTGAACATAATAGCACGACTGAAGTTCGAACTCGCTTACTACGATCCCGCAGTCCAGCGTTTTAACCATTACACCACGAGGACAACCAACCCCGACGAGAAAGATATGTACCCTTTTAACTATGGGTTAAATAATATCATGACTGTTCCGATATTAAAAAACTTTGGACTCACCCAAGTGTTATTTTTAGTGGAATATTATACGATCCTAACCAATATTATTAGATATTATTTATAACCAAATTCTATAGCAGTGAAACTCAGAGTGTAGTTATCAACAGTTTTTGGAAATTTATCGATCTAAATAAAAACTTAACCCTTATAATCAAACCCTTAGTGTCTTTTGGATATTAAAATTTAATATAGAAAAATGTTAAGTACGATATATTGAATTTGGTTTAGTTTGATTTAATGGCATATCAACCTTTGAAGGTTATTTAATTCCAGATCCTCTTTATACATATATATTAGATATATAGGATTTGGTTGGGTTGGGTTGGGTTTTATGGCATATCAACCATTGTAGGTTATTTAATGCCAAATCCTCTTTATACATATATATCAAATATATATGATTTGGTTTGGTTCAATTTAATGGCACATCAACCTTTGTATGCTATTTAATGCCAAATCATCTTTATACATGTATATTAGATATATATGATTTGGTTAGATTTAATTTAATGGCATACCAACCTTTGTAGGTTGTTTAATGCCAAATCCTCTTTATACATATATTTCAAATATATAGGATTTGGTTTCATATAATTTAATGGTATATCAACTTTTGTGGGTTATTTAATGCTAAAACCTCTTTATACATATATAATGAATATATATGATTTGATTTGGTTGGGTTTTATGGCATACCAACCGTTGTAGGTTATTTAATGCCAAATCCTCTTTATACGTATATATTGAATATATATGATTTGCTTTGGTTTAATTTAATGGCATATCAACCTTTATAGGTTATTTAACGCTAAATCCTCTTTATACATATATATTAGATAGGATTCGTAAACATATTTTATAGGTAACATTTTTAAGACAGCCTGAGCTCATTTTTTGTACAAAGTTGAATGGTTTCAATTATTGCTATCTAACACTAATAATTCAATTTAACATCAATCATTTATTTGCACACAGTTAAACGGTTTCAAGTATAGTAAAGGATTAAATAGGTCTATTTAACCTTAACAGGTTCTAGCAATCTGGATCAAAGTGGACCTGGGAGTAATGGTAATGAAGGGGTTCTCCACATTCTCCAAAGTTCCTGGATTGGACTCTCACCACCAAATGGTTTACTGTCATATCCAGGAAACTCGGAAGGAGGGAGTCATTTCTCTGTAGAGATGCAGTCGTGTAACTTGATATGGTAGATCTAAGTTATAAAAGAGAACGACAGGCTAATTTCTAGGGAAGGAGAGAGAAAAGATAAAAAAGAAGAAAAAGTCAGATATAGAGTCTATGGGGGTGGGTATTTGACCTCTGAGTGAATTAGACCTAGGCACTTGTGGGTTAACTAAACTGAATAGCTTGAAATAGAATTGTTTTGGATAATTAAACTGTAAGTAAGTAATAAAGTTGGTGACCGCAGTCGAGGGAGACCAGAAGGCTCCCTTTTCAATTGCTACTACACCGAGGTGCAGGGGAGGGCGCTACTCCATTCACTGGATTGCTCCACTTAACCCTAGATCCGTACCTTATAATGCTGAGTGCTTAGCAATGCAGCATCAAGTACCGTTTTTTGAGTCTTTGGTATGACTCGACCTGGGAATGAACCCAAGTCTCCCGGCCATTGGCGAACACTAGGCCAATGAGCTGTTTAAACTGCATGCTTATCATATCATATTTACCAACCCCTCCGCTCGGGCAGGATATGACACAAGGTCAGTTTTTAAGCGAAGTTTAACAGGTTTCAATTCAGAGTTTTCCTTCTCCTAGACTAGTCGCCTCACCAAGGCTGAAGAACCCAGACTGCCCTACTATTTGCCCATAGCTGGAGGGAGAATTATTGGATTCATACCTTTCCCAAGGGTATTAGTGCTATGTGAAATGCAATCAGTCTCGTCCAGGATTTGAACTCGTGTCGCCGTGTCTATTTCCTACAACGATAACCATTACACCACGGGCACCTCCTGCATGCTTATGCTAAACTGAATTGTTTGAAATGAAACTGTTTTTGACATTGAAACTGTACTCACACTGAATTGTTATATATAGAATTATTTTGGTATTTAACAGTGTGTAAACAAAATTCGCTGAATTAGAACTGTTTGAATAAACTGAATAGTTTGATGGTTTGGTTTGTTGGGTTTTATGGCATATCAACCTTTGTAGGTTATCTAACGCCAAATCCATTTTTATATAAATTATCAGTTCTATTTAAAACAATTCAGTTCTGCATGAGTACACAGTTTAATTGTCAAAAACATTTCTATTTCAAACTATTCAAGCAGTTATATATAACAATTCAGTTTAGTGTAAGTACAG
The DNA here is from genome assembly GCA_963585895.1 of Sepioteuthis lessoniana. Taxonomy (NCBI): domain Eukaryota; kingdom Metazoa; phylum Mollusca; class Cephalopoda; order Myopsida; family Loliginidae; genus Sepioteuthis; species Sepioteuthis lessoniana. Next base: position 51,342,729 of record OY757942.1, read on the forward strand.
TTTCAATGTCAAAAACAGTTCAATTTCAAACAAATTCAGTTCAGCATAAGCACGCAGTTTAAATGTATGTACAGTTTTGAATAGTTTGAAATAGAAAAGTTTTTGACAATTGAACTGTGTACTCATGCTAAAGTGAATTGTTTAAAATAGAACTATTCGCATAAAAATAGATTTGGCGTTAAATCACCTACAAAGGTTGATATGCCATAAAACCCAACCAACCACCACTTGTGGGTTAGCCAGTCACGGGTGAAAGACGGCATAAGGTGAGGATGACTTTTTTTTGTGATAAATTCATCACTTTTACTTTGTTTTTTCTATTTTCTTTTTAAGAGTCTTTTTTTTTTTCTTCTTATCGAAAAACAAGGGTTTTGTATTCCTTTATCATGGAAATCTTTGGGGTGAGCTTTTAAGCCATTTTCTCATGGGTGATCTTCACTGTATCAACGCTTGAAGACTTTGTTCCACGCAGAAATTCTTTGAGGAGATCAACCTAAAAATCCTGCGGGGGACCAGATCCGGACTGTAAGGGGCATGTGGCATCTATTCCTTGCCAAATTGATCAGTGGTTTTCGCTGGTTTTCCCGGTGAAACCCAACGACAACTGACCTCACAAAAGGAAAGGTTATCATGCCCAATTTTGTGTGCTGCACCCATAAATATTCCCGGTTGTTTAGGAATTTAACTCGTCTGTTCGGCAAAATAAACGCATTAACTGAAGTACCTCATTTCAAATGTGCTCACCATTGTGAGCCAGTCTGGCCTGTGTTCATCTTCGACCTTCTTTGAAACAATTTAGCTCATTTGTAAAAACTTTTTTTTACTAAAGCATGCTTCTCCATACACATTACACATTGTTCAGTAAATTTCACATGGTTTGCAATTTTCAACCACCAAAAATTTCATGACAAGCCTGAAGTACCCCGTTTGATTGGCCACTATTTTGGATAATTTGGCGAGATAGAGATATTTTTTGCAATAAACCAATTTCAAAGAATACAGTCCACATTTATAGGAAAAAATTCTTGAAAAAAATGGTCTATTTTTAAAAAAACAATTTTAAAAAATGGTCTATTTTTAAAAAACAATTCACTTTCTTTATTGAATGATACTTGTATTTCCTATACATGATTAAGATAAAGTTCAAAGTCTCTTGTGCATTTCACGTTGACCACAAACCTAATTTTACCATTTGACGTGGAATTTGTGAGACAAAAATAACACTAATGAAAAATTAAGTGGTTTGAATGTAGATAGGCGCTATCATACGATAAAACACCTGTTGCTAGCTCACTTCACCAGGCAGAGAGTCATGCTTTGGTCCCACGGACTCAAAAACAGTTTTATCAAAGAGGTTACCATGTACTTTTTATACACTACGCTTATCAATACATATATATATTGCAAAGATTTTGAAAACTTAGCTTATATAGAAGCTAATAGTTTAAAGCAGCGTTTTATTTTATCTGTCAGGTCTGACTTCCATATGACCGACAGCCTATCGATAATTGTCCATGCCTTTGCTAATCGTGTGTTGATGTCATTCTCGGTTAATGAGACACTGCTTCCTAGGTAGGCGAACTTGTCCACTAGTTTCAGAGGCCCGCCCTTTAGCGTGGAGATTTCGCCTCTTTGATTAAAGGACATATATTCCGTGTCTGCGTTGACATGGAGGCCTATGCCACTTGCTGCTCGTAACAGGGATTCAGCTTGGTCGGGTGTATTTGCTAGTAGTGCTATGTCATCGGCATAGCCCGCATCGGTAATGGGTTGTGCAGGGTATCTTCTCCTTCTTTCCTTTACCAGCTTGAAATCGTTTTCTTTCATTAAATCAATTGACGTTCTAAGCACGTAGTCTCGGTAGATAATAAACAGGTATGGGACTAATGTATCTCCTTGCAGCACACCTGCTACAATGTTGAAGTAGTCTGTGTCTCCATCCGGTGAGCGGACTTCGTGTCGATACTACTATATGGATGCACCACATGGACGCTAACTAAACGTGTTGAGAAAATACTCGGCGGCAATTACACAAGAATGCTTATGGAGGTGCCCGTGGTGTAATGGCTATCGTTGTAGGAAATGGACACGGCGACACGAGTTCAAATCCTGACCGAGACTGACTGCATTTCACATAGCACTAATACTCTTGGGAAAGGTATGAATCCAATAACTCTCCCTCCAGCTATAGGTAAATAGTAGGGCAGACTAGGTTCTTCAGCCTTGGTGAGGCAACTAGTCTAGGAGAAGGAAAACTCTGAATTTAAACCTGTTAAACTTCGCTTAAAAATTGACCTTGTGTCATATCCTGACCGAGCGAAGGGGTTGGTAAATATGATTACACAAGAATGCTCCAAGCTGTATTGAACAAGTCCTGGAGGCAACACCCCACAAAACACTCCGGCTGTACGGACACCTACTACCCATCACGAAAACTATCCAAATTAGACGAACCAGACATGCAGGGCACTGCTGGACAAGTAAAAACGAACTCGTAAGCGATGTATTCCTGTGGACCCTTTCACATGGCCGAGCAACGGTTGGACGACCTGCCTGAACCTATCTATAGCAGCTATGTGCCAAAACAGAATGTAGCCTGGAAGACCTCCCGGGAGCGATGGACAATAGAGACAGGTGGCAAAAGAGAGTCAGGGAAATCTGTGTCAGCAGCGTGACAGGATGATGAAGAATAGTTTTAAACCTTCGTCATGAGTTACATCCGTTAATCAGATGGTTTGGTTCAGTTTGGTTTTATGGCATATCAACCACTGTAGGTTATTTAATGACAAATCCTCTTTATACATACATATTAAATATATATGATTTGGTTTGATTGGGTTTTATGGCATATCAACCATTGTAGGTTATTTCATGCTAAATCCTCTTTATACATATATATTAAATATATAAGATTTGGTTTGGTTGGGTTTTATCGCATATCAACCATTGTAAGTTATTTAATGCCAAATCCTCTTTATACATATATATTAGATATATATGATTTGGTTTGATTTTATGGCATATCAACCATCATAGGTTAATTAATGCCAAATCCTATTTTTACATATCAAATATATGATTTGTAAACACATTTTGTAAATAACATTTTTAAATGGGCCTGGGAACAATGGCAATAAAGGGGTACTCCATATTTTCAAGAGCTCCACTGACTGGAGCCTCATCATTAGATTGTTTAATGTCATATCTGGAACACTCATTGAGGGAGTCTTACCCCTCTGCCGAGATGTAGTCAGTGTATTCTACTGCCCCAGGGTGATATATTGGATCTCAAAACATTGAATTTGAATATAAATTAATCAAAAGAAATGAATATTGTAAATTAGGAATGTGATCAATGAATTGGTTTTGAGGATACATTTAATGCTGGCAATCATATTTTGTGAAATGGAATGATTAGCAGGATGGTTAGAAATTTTATTTCAAGGGAGGCAAATTTTGTTTTAAAAATATATAAAACCTTAAAAAGACCTCACATAGAATATTGTACTCAGGCCTGTGTTTCATTGTCAAGACATGGAATATGGAGGATAATATAGAGATTGGAAAGCACACAAAGAAGAGTGACAAAAATAATAAAAAGAGTAAAAGATTACAGTTACAGGGAGAGATTAGAGAAATTAAGATTAACTACTTTACTCAAAACTGAGCTATTAGCTAATGAGAAGAGTGTTCGCCAATGGTCCAGGAGACTGGGGTTCAATCCCAAACCAAGTCATACCAAAGACTCAAAAAGTGTTACTTGATGCCACTTTGCAAAGCACTCAGCTCTATAAGGTAAGGATCAAGGGTAAAGTGGAGCAATCCAGGGAAAGGAGTAGCGCCCTCCCCCCTACACCTCAGTGTAGTAGCAATTGAAAAGGGAGCCTTCGGGTCACCCTCGACTAAGGGAGACAACTTTACTTACTTTACTTTACTTGAAACTGAGCCAATGGCCTAATGAGAAGAGTGTTTGGCAATTGTCCGGAGACTGAGGTTCAATCCCAGGTCAAGTCATACCAAAGACTCAAAAATTGTTACTTGATGCCACCTTGCTAAACACTCAGCACTATAAGGCGAGGATCAAGGGTAAAGTGGAGCAATCCTGGGAATGGAGTAGTGCCCTCCCATTATTTATTCTCCGTCCCACCACCGGACAAATATGGCACAAGGCCTTTTTTAAAGTGGGTCCGGACGCAGGGCCGCAGCCCACACGCGTCCGGTAAAATCCAAAAATACCTTTGGCCCCGTCGGCACCCCCCAAAGAGGGCGCTTCAGAGGCTAGGAAATAAGCAACAAACAATTGGTGAACTTTATTTCCGTCCCATTTCCGTCCTATTTTCAATAGCTGGGAGGGCGCCCCTCCCAGCTATTGAAAAGAGAGCCTTCGAGTCACCCTCGACTAAGACTAACTTTACTCGAAAGAAGAAAGAGAGATGATCTAATTAAAACTTTCAAAAAATTAAATGGAATTTCTAATTATGGGAGACATCTTTTTAAATATTTCTCCTCAAACTGGAAATTTACTGTCAAGGCAGATTTCAAAAACTAATGTACTAATTCTACTATCTTCGGAACAAATTGCCTAATCAGATCAAAAGCAGTAATGACAAAAAAAAATTAAATCCATATTAGATGATTTCAGAAAAAATGCTAAAAAAAAGAACTTCAAAGGGTATTTTAGGGAACTATCCGAAAAATAACTTAACAGAATATGATACGTTATATTTTGTGCGTTATTTTTCAGACAGTTGTTATTTATAACACAATGTTTCAGCTACTCTATCCTCCAACCTTCCTCTGGTGTCCCTTGTTTATCTGGGTATGGAAATGATTTAACCTGGGAAATCATTTTTAAAGTTTGACCTAGACAGAGAATTTGATATGTATATAGATATTCAGAACATCAATCGATAAAATCAGAGAGAACGGCTTCGAGCTGACAAAGAAAAGAAGCAGAAAGTACCCCGCACAAACAATTACCGATGCCGACTACGCTGATGACATAGCGTTACTAGCAAATACACCCAACCAAGCCGAAACACTACTGCATAGTTTGGAACGAGCCACCGCAGGCATTGGCCTCCATGTCAATGCACACAAAACTGAATATATGTGCTTTAATCAAGCAGGCCACATTTCCACACTAGACGGAACCTCTCTGAAACTGGTTGACAAATTCACATACCAAGGAAGCAGCGTCTCATCAACCGAAAAAGACATCGACACACGGCTAACGAAGGTATGGACAGCTACCGATAGGCTATCAATCATATGGAAATCAGACCTAACCGATAAAATGAAACGCAGTTTCTTCCAGGCAGCAGTCGTATCCATACTGCTATATGGATGCACTACATGGACGCTAACTAAACGGCTCGAGAAGAAGCTAGACGGCAACTACACAAAAATGTTGCAAGCAATACTGAACAAGTCCTGGCGGCAACACCCCAGAAAGCAGCAACTATGCGGCCACCTTCCTCCCATCATGAAAAATATCCAAGTTAGACGAACCAGGCACGCAGGACACTGCTGGAGGAGCAGGGACGAGCTCATAAGTGATGTACTCCTATGGATCCCCACATATGGCCGAGCTAAAGCAGGACGACCAGCTAGAACATACATACAGCAGCTGTGTGAGGATACGGGATGTAGCCCTGAAGACCTGCCAGAGGCGATGAATGATAGGGAGAAGTGGCGAGAGAGGGTCAGTGATATCCATGCTAGCGGCACGACATGATGATGATGATGATGATGATAGATATTGTGTAAAGAGTTTGCATGTTCTGTGCAAAGATTCTTCTTTTTTATTCTTCAGGTTGATGGGAAATAGTTTCGATAAAATTTTTGGAAAGAATATAGCTAATTATGGACCGGTTACATAATAAATTATGTTTAAAAACTAAGTCAATAAACAGTGGTAAAAAAAAATGTAGAATTATTATTAGGAATTCAAAGTAAAGGGGTAAGTTTGATAAAAAATTTTAAAAAAAGGACGAACACACCAGAAAAGTGCAGCCGTGAGCAAAGATTGAAGAAATGGGTACAAATCGGATTTGTCATTAAATAGACGAAGGAGGGAAAAAGAACTCTTTCCATTGGCTAGAGTTAACAATAAAAGTACTAATTCTGCTGAAAAAGAAAAGCGAACCCACATGTAGCCCAGATTAAGGAGCCGGCTTGGTACGTCCGGACACAAGTCGGGGTTACAGCCGGAGCCGATATGATGTTTAATGACCCGAAATCGGCAATGAAGACAGGACATCACTGAGGGGCTCCTACAAGCACTTGGAATGTATTATTGGATTATTGTTTGCACACAGTTAAATGGTTTCAAAATATTCCAACACGAATAGTTCTATTTAGTATTAATCATTTATTTGTATTCACTTAGATAGCAATATTTGAAACTATCTAACATTAATAGTTTTTTTTTGCATACCGTTAAATGGTTTCAAACTTTGCTATGTAACACTAACAATTCAATTTAAGAGCACAGTTAAAGTTTCAAGTATTGCTAATCAACACTAATAATTCCATTCATCACCCTTATTCATTAGCACACAGTTAAATTGTTTCAAGTATTCCTATGTATCACTAACAATTCAATTTAACATCAGTCATTTGTTTGCACACAGTTAAATGGTTATATATATGATTAGTAAGTCAATAATTTGTAGGTAATCTTATTCTTAAAGGAGACAGAGCTAATTTCTTTACACACAAGTATTACAAAAGAACCCACATGTAGCACAAATTAAGGAGCCGGCTTGATACGTCCGGACACAAGTCAGAGTTACTGCCGGAGTCGATATGATGTTTAATGACCCGAAATCAGCAATGAAGGCAGGACATCACTGAGTAGCTCCTACAAGCACTTGGAATGTATTATTGGACTGAAGATTGTAAGAAAGAGAGATACCCAAGGGATGCATAGCAAACAAATAATAATAATAATGATAGTAATTTTCTGGAATTTTGAAATTCAAGCAGATCACCGAATCCCAGCCAGAAGACCATACCTAGAGATAATAAACAAAAAAAAGAGCAATTGCTATATAGTGGGCTTTGCCGTCCCAACAGACCACAGAGTGAAAATCAAAGAAAACGAAAAGAGAGACAAATACTTTGTCCTTGCCAAATATTGTATAGCCATAATGATATCAATAACAACTGTAATAATACAAATACAGGCGGTACGAACAATTTTATCCTTTATACCTTCAGTCGTTTGCGACACAAGGAGAGAGACAGGAATAATTAAAGCCTATGTTAACCATACTATGATGACAACCCCACCCCCCATGCACGGCGCATCTTGTGGTGTTTAAGATCTCTGCTAGCCGAGACCTAAACTGATCTGCTTTGATCAGATAAAAAAAAACAGCCGCGCGCTTCAACGGTCGAACGTCAACTTTTCAAAATCTTAAAATTCTCAGGACATCTCTTCTGAGCACGACATCAACCACCCACTCAATTCACTCCAACAGCCTTCCAGCTCCATTTCCTTTCTGGGGGTTTATCATGACAGATGATGATTGTCATATCCTTTCCGCACGTGCGTAAGACTGTACTATCTGGCTATGCATCTGAACTAAGAGAAACCGAGTAGTTCAAAGCCTTACCGAACTAAATAATAAAATATGATTAACGATAAATGATTAATATAATAAGCATGATGGTGATACCAATTGTTGGTTGGTTGGTTGGTTGGTTTTTATGACAAATAAAGCTTTGTAGGTCATTCAACGCCAAATTCTATCTATATATACATACATACATATTCAACCAAAGATTTCAAAACGACTCCTCTTTTGAGGGTGTGTCCACCGATCACCGAATAGTCACGGCGAAAATACGGTTAAGCCTACGAAAAAACGCCAAACGAACAGCGACCACCAAACACTATGACTGGGCCCTATTAAACAACAAAGATATAAGAGATAAATACGTATTAGAATTAAGAAACAGATTCGAAACACTACAAGAAAAGACGGAAAAAAGTACACCAAACGACGAATATGAAAATTTCGTCAATGCACACCTCGAGGCAGCAGCAAAATACATTCCAACAAATATTAAAACTAAATACAGAGTCCCATGGGAAACTTTAGCGGTGAGAGAAAAACGTGCACTAGTGAAAACAGCCTCCAAAAACTATCGAAAAAACCCAACAAACACAAATGCCTTAAAACTAAAAACGGCACAATATCAATTAGCAGGCATATGTATAAAGGAACAGACAGAATACATTCAAAATCAGATAGATAAGATTAGAGACTCGGTGGAAGATAGACAATCTAGAATAGCCTGGCAAACAATAAACGAAGTGAGCAGAAGAAAGAACACAGCCAAAGCAAAACTTAAAGCAGCAAACCAACAAGAAAGAATAAAACTGTGGAAACAGCACTTCGAAAACTTACTTGGAAACCCACCAAAAATAACGCATGAACCAATCACCAGAATAATTAGCAAACAATTAGACATTAAACTAGGACCGTTCACACAAGAAGAACTCGACTCGGTTCTCAGAAAAATTAAAAATACGAAAGCTGCAGGGCTGGACGAAATTCCCCCGGAAGTATGGAAGACCAGACAATTCGACGACATACTGCTCCGACACTGCAACGCAGTATACAATCAAAATCCGATAGATAGATGGATGAAGGGATGCATACTCCCCTTCCCTAAAAAGGGGGACCTCGGATTAGCCAAAAACTACCGAGGCATAACACTTACATCCATAACTGTCAAAATCTACAATGCCCTACTACGAAACCGAATAGAACCCAAAATCGACAACATACTTAGAAAAAACCAAAATGGCTTCCGAAGAAATAGATCCACGACCTCACAAATATTAACCATCCGCAGAATCCTCGAAGGTGTACGGGCAAAGAACCTACAAGCGACATTAATATTTGTCGACTTTACCAAAGCTTTCGACTCCATTCACAGAGGAAAGATGGAACAAATCCTACTAGCGTACGGCATACCTAAAGAAACCGTAGCGGCAATAACGATTCTCTATAGAAACACTAAAGTAAAAGTACGATCACCGGATGGAGACACAGAATACTTTGACATTGTAGCAGGAGTACTACAAGGGGACACGCTGGCCCCGTACCTCTTTATCATTTGTCTAGACTACGTACTTAGAACATCGATTGACAAAATCAAAGAGAATGGCTTCGAACTGACGAAGAAAAGAAGCAGAAGGTACCCCGCAACAACAATTACCGATGCCGACTATGCCGATGACATAGCGATACTGGCAAATACACCTGACCAAGCCGAAACACTTCTGCATAGTTTGGAACGAGCAGCAGCAAGGATAGGCCTCTATGTTAATGCACATAAAACGGAATATATGTGCTATAACCAAACGAGGGACATCTCCACTCTAGAAGGAACCCCTCTTAAACTAGTAGACAAATTCACGTACCTAGGAAGCAGCGTCGAATCAACCGAAAAGGACATCGAAACGAGGTTAACGAAAGCGTGGACAGCTATCAATAGGCTATCGATTATATGGAAATCAGACCTAACCGATAAAATGAAACGCAGTTTCTTCCAGGCAGCGGTCACATCGATACTGCTATATGGATGCACTACATAGACGCTAACAAAACGGCTGGAGAAGAAGCTAGATGGCAATTACACAAGAATGCTGCGTGCAATCCTGAACAAGTCCTGGCAGCAACACCCCACAAGACACCAACTGTACGGCCACCTGCCCCCTATCACGAAAACTATTCAAGTTAGACGAACCAGACATGCAGGACACTGCTGGAGAAGCAGAGATGAACTCATAAGAGATGTACTCTTATGGATCCCCACACATGGCCGCGCAAAAGCAGGACGACCAGCTCGAACGTACATTCAGCAGCTATGTGAGGATACGGGATGTTGTCCTGAAGACCTACCTAGGGCGATGAACGAAAGGGAGGAGTGGCGAGAGAGGGTCAGGGATATCCGTGCTACCAGCGCGATATGATGATGATGATGATGATGATGAAGTTGTCATATTTTTTGGTACAACTCTGTCTCTCTCAAGAAGGACAGAATGTCATCTATTTTGACGTTCTCGGACAGATCGGTTAAGTTATTTACTTTGAAAAATCGCTTTCTGATAACAGCGAAAGTTCTGCATTCTATAAGAATGTGTTTAACCATGTAAGTTGTCTGGCAGGTTAAACACTGTGGTTGTGGTTCCTGTTTCAAAATGAAAGAGTGAGTAAGCCTTGTATGACCAATTCGCAATCGGGATATAACAACATGTTCTCTTCTTGATTTTCTCGTTACCAATTGTAATTGTCATGCTTGGAATGGTTCCCAAAGTTTTGGAAAGGAAGCTAATAGAGTTCAAAATCGGAGGACAAATCAAGACCATCCAAATGACAACATTGTTGAGATCAACCAAAATACTGAGAAGAGTCCTGGAGACCTAAGGCGACTTAGCATATTTACCAACCCCTCCACTTGGGCAGAATATGACACAAGGTCAATTTTTTAAGTGGAGTTTAACAGGTTTGAATTCAGAGTTTTCCGTCTCCTAGACTAGTTGCCTCACCAAGGCTGAAGAAAACCAGTCTGCCCTACTATTTACCCATAGCTGGAGGGAGAATAATTGGATTCATACCTTTCCCAAGGGTATTAGTGCTATGCAAAATGCAATCAGTTTCGTCTAGGATTTGAACTCGTGTCGCCGTGTCCATTTCCTACGACGATAACCATTACACCACGAGCACCTTTAAGGAGACTTACTGTCACTAAGACTGCAGTGAAAGACCACCAGTTAAAGCTAGTGTGAATAACTGATATGACTGGAAAAGAGGCTGGATGAATTGGAGATCAAATGAAGAATTGAGACCATCCAGACGACATCACTGTTAAGATCAGCTAGAATACTGAGAAGAGTCCTGGAGACCTAAGGAGACTTGCTGTCACTCAGACTCCAGTGAAGCTTGGTTGGTTTGTTTTACGACATTCAACCCTTTTAGGGTCATTTAATGCCGAAATAATTTCAAACAATTCAGTCTGGTATAAGTATAGTTTTTGTTTACAAACAGTTAAATATCAAAACAGTTCTATATCAAACAATTCAGTTTAACATAAGTACACAGGTCCAGTGTCAAAAACAGTTCTACTTCAAACAATTCAGTTTAGCATAAGTACACAGTTTAGTTCTATTTGACCCATAGATAAGACTCTATCAGGTAGTACCACTCCGGGCCAGAGTGGACCTGGGAGCGATGGCAATGAAGGGGTACTCCGTGACTCCAGTGAAGGAACACCAGCTAAGACTGGTGTGAAAAAATTGCTAGAAGTAAAATAATAATTTCCCCAGCTGCCAAGCAGTAAAAGCAGCTGGTAAAAAAGGGGTTGTAACTTAACCTTCAAACTTGTTTCCAGCAATTGTTGTTCCTTCACTGTGGCTGAGACGATGACCAAAGTTGCAATTAAAAAAACAACTGAAATTAAAATAAGGAAAAATACAAGCTAGAGTATTGAGATGTTCATAGAGGAATTAAACGTAAATAAAAGGAAGGAGAGAAAAAAACGATAATACTATACATCAGAAGCTTATCATCTACTTCAATGGAAGGAAGGATAAAAGAAGAAGAAAAAAAGGAAGAAGATGTAAAGAGAGAAAAAAATGGAAGAGACAGATTGTTGTACTCCCGACATAATGGACTCACCCTCCTCCATAAATACACATCAATGGAGTGTTGACTGGAATCGATCCAGACCCACGGGACACAATCACGTGTAATACCACTTGCGTAGTGGACAATAGTCGCTACCCGACTGGACTCTCAGCTTCCTATTAATGAACTACTGTCTAACCCAGTTCACTTGTCTCTTGTTTCTGTTGCTTGAATATATATGTTTTGCTATCTACCTTTTTGTGTTTCCCGTGTCTTTCTTTTGCCAGCATCACAACACAGATATAAAGAAAGAGATGAGTAAATGAATAAACATGTATTTTGAAAATTTATTTTCCAACTACACAAGAATGTTGAGAGCAATATTGAACAAGTCCTGGCAGCAACACCCCACGAGACACCAACTATATGGCCACTTGCCTCCCATCACGAAAACTATACAAGTTAGACGAACCAGACACGCAGGACACTGCTGGAGAAGCAAGGACGAGCTCGTAAGTGATGTACTCCTATGGACCCCCACATATGGCCAAGCAAAAGCAGGACGACCAGCCCGAACTTACATAAAGCAGCTATGTGAGGATACAGGATGTAACTTTGAAGACCTGCCGGAGGCGATGAATGATAGGGAGAAGTGGCGAGAGAGGGTCAGGGATATCCGTGCTGGCGGCACAACATGATGATGATGATGATTTTTAAACAAAAATTCATGTGATATCTCACGAACAATAACAAAATATTCTGAAAGTCAATCATTTATTCAATTCTATTAAAATTTTAGTAAAATTCATTAACATTATTTGAAAGGAAGAGAGGGAAAAAAATAGATGATGCAAGAGAGAGAGAGAGAGAGAGGAATGCTGCTGAAGGTATTTTTGGCACCACCTTGCATTCATGCATAGGAGAGTCTTCATTTAAAAATTTACCCAGGGTCACATCCTACCTGCCGCAGAGAGGCAAAGTAAACTGATACATTTGAAAGTAACTGACCAGCTAAATATATTTAATTCTTCAATCATCATCATATCGTGCTGGCAGCACGGATATCCCTGACCCTCTCTCGCCACTCCTCCCTATCGTTCATCGCCCTAGGCAGGTCTTCAGGACAACAACCTGTATCCTCACATAGCTGCTGAATGTACGTTCGTGCTGGTCGTCCTGCTTTTGCGCGGCCGTGTGTGGGGATCCATAAGAGTACATCTCTTATGAGTTCATCTCTGCTTCTCCAGCAATGTCCTGCATGTCTGGTTCACCTAACTTGAATAGTTTTCTTGATAGGGGGCAGGTGGCCGTACAGTTGGTGTTTTGTGGGGTGTTGCTGCCAGGACTTGTTCAGGATTGCACGCAGCATTCTTGTGTAATTGCCATCTAGTTTCTTCTCCAGCCGTTTTGTTAGCGTCCATGTAGTGCATCCATATAGAAGTATCGATGTGACCGCTGCCTGGAAGAAACTGCGTTTCATTTTATCGGTTAGGTCTGATTTCCATATAGTCGAAAGCCTGCCACTCACTTTTGATAATGGTTGGTTGGTTGGGTTTTATGGCTTATCAACCTTTATAGGTTATTCAACGCCAAATCCATTTTTATGCAAATAATCAGTTCTATTTCCAACAATGCAGTTTAGCATGAGTACACAGTTCAATTGTTGAAAACATTTCTATTTCAACCTATTCAGTTTATTCAAACAGAGCTAATTCAGTTTAGTATAAGTACAGTTTTTGTTTATACAGTTAAATGTCAAAACAGTTATATATAACAATTCTGTTTAGCGTAAGTACAGTTTCAATGTCAAAAACAGTTCCATTTCAAACAATTCAGTTTAGCATAAGCATGCAGATGTGGCGGATGTGACAATCAGAGATGTCACAATAAAAACCCCATATAGAAAATGGGTCCGGGGACATGAATGACATCATGCCTGGAAGCGCTGAGGATTTTGAAATTTGAAAAAAGCAGTTAGTTGAGATTTGGGCTTGGACGAAGCAAGTCGATTTTCGGAGGTCGCCGAGGCCAGACCAGTAGTTAGCGGCGGGGGTGCTGCACGTGGTGTAGTTTGATGGAAAAGTCAGCATAGAAAGAAATTGTGTCTCTCTCTCCTCATGTCGAAAAACCTTAAACTCAAAAAGGTAATAAAAAGTTTTGTACCTGAACCAATTTTCGTGTTTTTCAGATTCCTATATGCGTATGAACATTTTGAATGTTTTATGCATGTGAATATCTTGGTCATATTTTTGGACGTGGATATGCTATATTTATTTCATTTTTTAACCAATGACTATTTTAAAATCCTTATTGTCAAATCAAAATTTGTTACAGCTTGTTACAATAAAAGATAGGTCACCATGATAGAAAAGAGAACATTAAACAGTAATCCCAAATCATTAGCTTTCCTCTTTTTTTCAATTCATACACTGGGTTTAAATGAAGCTATTTTTGGTACCACTACTTGGATCATAACTTAGGCCTTTCCAACTTCAAGGTTTTGCATATCTCATTACATTCTGGATGCACAATATCAAAAAAAACTTTCATTCCCTCTTGGCCAAAATCAAAAGGGCTGCTATCTCCTGAGTCTGTATGAAACTGGGGATCAGTTAAATAAATTAAGTTCTGACTTCCTGTTGGCAGCCAACCTTGTAGATCTGTCACCATTATCTTTCCGAGTGATTGCACATAAGAAAAATGAGTGAATGATGTTGAAACTTTTTTGCCACAAGGGTGGCAAAAGTCGTAGTTGTTTGTGAGTTTCAAAAATTCACCATCTACATACGGTTCGATGTTCAGCCAATCTTTGACATTTCCCTGAGAGTCGTACAAAAGCATGTATGCAGCAGTCAAGAAATAGATACGTAGATCCAATTCAAACGTCTTCAATGCCTGGTTGAAAAGGTTCACATAAAGTCCAGCCTGCATCTGACAGACAATATCATCCATGTAATGAAGGGGTTCTTTCTGTTCCCGATAACGTTTGCTCACATACCTGCAAAGTTTAAAAAAAAAAATGAATAAAGCAAAAGACCTGAAAAGTAATACAAAACTTTTTTTTTTAAATAATCATTTATAACTGTTTAGCTTTGCACTATGGGGATTCCCTCCCCTCATAGAGTTAGGAAATTGCATTCATACTATGTTCACATCTATATTTTTATTAGTTATCTAAATTTCTAAGACGAAGCTTGATGATTTTTATCATTAAGGGTTTTCAGACTATTGTCTTCATCTTTATTGTTATTTCCACGTTTCAGCCGATATGTCCTCCAGCCTTCTTCAGGTGTTTGTCGAACTCAGGAACCTACACGGAACTACGAACTACGTCCTTTATTAAATCCATGAACACATAGCATAACGGTTATAGGCATTGGTTCCCTAAGCTTCTAAGGAGACAATCATCTGGAGGTTGCAGGTTCAATTCTGATAGCAGGCAAGTAACAATACAGGAATACTTAACACTTGTACCCAGTTATGGCTAACAGAATCAGAACAGGCGACCCCCATGGATTCAATAAAGGACATAGTTCAAAGTTCTGTGTAAGTTCCCGAGTTTGATAAACACCTGAATTGTTGACTATGAATTGTAGAGTTGTTCCATAATCCACTGTACTGGTTGTCTGACCGACATAAAAAAACATGACACAATCTGAGTTTATCCATCTAAGAACAAAACAAGACTGACTTACTTGCCCAAAGGTTCATCCTGATGCAAAAATGTGATTTCATATACATTGCGAAAACTGCCTTTTTTTCCTTTTCCGAGAGTCAATTCTTTACCAGTACAGACAAGAGTGTCCTGACCTGACCATACACCTGTCACTGGATTATACTGATACAATGTCGCCTCTGTTGATAAGAAAAGAGAAATTTTTCAATTGATTTAATAAAAAATAAAAGTGATAATATAACTGACAAAGTAAATTCATTGCAGCCAAGTCGGGTGGGGCTGCAAAATACACTGACTGCATCTCTGCAGAGGGGTAAGAACTCCCAGCCCCCAACAAGTGTCCTGGATATGACATAGAACAATCTGAAGATGACTGGAGTTTTGGGGAATGTGGAGTACCTCTTCATTGCCATCATTCCTAGGTCCACTCTGGCCTTGAATGGTAGCACCTGATAGTGTCCTATCTATGGCTCAAATAGAACTATTTGATATTTAAACTGTGTGCAAACAAATAACTTTGCCCAGTCAGCTGGGACTGTAGATTACACCGACTGCATCTCTGCAGAGGGGTAAGATTCCCCCAACAAGTGTCCTGGATATGACACTAAACAATCGGATGATGAGGCTCCAGTAATGCTGGAGCTTTGGGGAATGTGGAGTACCCCTTCATTGTCATTGAGTATGGGTTCCCTTGACTCTCTCTTGCTAACTGTCCTCATTGCCATCACACAAGGTAATTCTTCTAGATGGCAGCAAGTGTCTGCACAGAGCTGACGACTATATGTTTATGCTGATTATTCAACACTGTTGTGTCCATGTGTTGGAATCCCTTGGAGAATGTTGCAGGGTCCAACATGCCGGGTCCAACATGCAGGGTCCAACATGTCTTGGATGGTTTGTGAGATGGGAGCTAAATGGCCATACAGCTGTCGCTGTTTTGTAAGGTGTTGTTCCTAAGATTTGTTCAAAACAGCATCTAGCACCCTTGTGTTGTTCTCATCTAGCCTCTTCTCTAAACATTTTGGTAGAGTCCAAGTGGTGAAGCTATAGAGTAGTGCTGACACAGAAACATTTTAGAAAAATTAAACGACGCATAGTTCTTTTTTATATTGTAAAAAATTCATGTATATATTGTCGTGTTGTGAAATAAGTAAGGTTGACACACATGTAAAATAAGAGGTATTTTATTCTGGAGACAATATGGTATACAGTTTGGTACATTAACAAATGTAAATAACTTTAGTCATATTTGTTTACAAACTCTAGAGCAAGTACCACTCTAAATAGTCCTCAGACGAGTCCATCTGTAGGGGTACTCCAGTCACTCCACAACATATATATATATATATATAGGAATGATAAAAATAAATTCAACTTACAGTTAATATTGTTGATGCACAGCCTTCAGCATAAGAATGCTAGATATCAGTCAATAGTGCTACTTGTATAGGGCAACATTTTTTTAAAAATACAAACAGATTATAAAAGACAGGCATTTATGTTTAAAATGGTAAGATAATATTTTATGTTACCACTTTTTATTATAATCGTAAATTTATAAAACTTATTCCTTTCCATCTAAGATCCTAACTGTGTCAAATGTTTACCCCAGCATATTTTTCAGGACATACACACCCATACATAAAACCCAGGACAAAAATATATGGACTCTCTACTCTTAGAAAAAGTCTATTACTTGATTAGCTGATCAAAGAACGAGAGATGATCTAAATGAAACTTTAAAAAAAAATTAATGGAAATTTTAATTATGGGAACTGGAAGTTTTAATTATGGAAACTGGAAATTTTAATTATGGAAACTAGAACTGTATGTAGATGGTGAAAGTTCTAATTAAGGAAACTGGAAATTTTAATTATGTAAACTGGAAATTTTAACTATGGAAATTGGAAATTTTAATTATGGACACTGGAAATTTTAATTATGGAAATGAGAAATTTTAATTATGGAAACTGAAAATTCTAATTATGGGAACTGAAAATTTTGACTATGGAAATTAGAAGTTTTAATTATGGAAGCTGGAAATTTTAATTATGGAAGCTGGAAATTTTAATTATTGAAGCTGGAAATTTTAGTAATGGAAACTGAAAATTTTAATAATGGAAACTGAAAATTTTAATTATGGAAACTGGAAATTTTAATTAAGGAATCTGGAAATTTTAAATATGGAAATTTTAATTATGGAAACTGGAAATTTCAATTATGGAAATTGGAAATTTTAATTATGGAAATTGGAAATTCTAATTATGGGAACTGAAAATTTTAACTATGGAAATTAGAAGTTTTAATTAGGGAAACTGGAAATTTTAATTATGAAAGCTGGAAATTTTAATTATGGAAGCTGGAAATTTTAGTAATGGAAACTGAAAATTTTAATAATAGAAACTGAAAATTTTAATTATGGAAACTGGAAATTTTAATTATGGAAATTAGAAATTTTAATTATGGAAACTGAAAATTTTCATTATGGAAACTGGAAATTTTAATGATGGAAATTAGAAATTTTAATTATGGAAACTGAAAATTTTAACTTTGGAAACTGTAAATTTTCTGTCAAGACAGATTTCAAAAATTAAGTCAAGTAATCCATTTGGATTTTCACTAATAGAGTAATATATTTTTGGAACAATTTGCTTAAATAATTTAAAGATCAAATTGAATGATTTTTGAAAAAATGGTAAAAGCCCAGTTGACTGGGGCTGTAGAATACACCAACTGCATCTCAGCAGAGAGGTAAGACCCTCAGCCAACAAGTGCCCTGGATATGACGCTAAATTGCATCTGATAGTGAGGCTCCTGTCCTTGATCTTTCAGGATTGTAGAGTATGCTTTCATTGCCATTACTACTAAATCCAAAGTGGTAATATCTGTTAGGGTCCCATCTATGGCTCAAATAGAACTGTTTAACCATTTAACTATGTGCAAACAAATGACTTGTGTTAAATTGAATTATTAGTTTGATTTAGTTTGCTTTGGTTTTATGGCACATCAACCATTTTAGCTAATCCAATGCCAAATCTATTTTGGTACATACAAGCAGTTCTATTTCAAATGATTCAATTTAGCATAAGTACGCAATTTAAATGTCAAAAACAGTTCTATTTCACACAACTCAGTTGAGCATAAGCACACAGTTCAATATCAAAAAACAGTTCTATTTCAAGCAATTCAGTTTAGATTAAGTACACTGTTTCAATGTCAAAAGCAGTTCTATTTCAAAACTTCAGTTTACCATAAGTACACAGTTTCTATGTCAAAGCCAGTTCTATTTCAAGCAGATCATTTTAACATAAAAAAAAAACACAGTTTAGATGTCAAACCAGTTCTATTTCAAGCAATTCAATTTAGCATAAGTACACTGTTTAAATGTCAAAACAGTTCTATTTCAAGCAATTTGGTTTAGCATAAGTATGCAGTTTAAATGTCAAAACAATACTATTTCAAGCAATTTAGTTTAGCATAAGTACACAGTTTAGTTCTATTTGACTCATAGATAGGACTCTAAAGGAGGTGCCCATGGTGTAATGGTTATCGTCGTAGAAAATGGACACAGCGACACGAGTTCAAATCCTGAACGAGACTGATAACATTTCACATAGCACTAATACCCTTAGGAAAGGTATGAATCCAATTATTCTCCCTCCAGTTATGGGTAAATAGTAGGGCAGACTTGGTAAGGCAACTAGTCTAGGAGAAGGAAAACTCTGAATTCAAACTTGTTAAACTCCACTTAAAAATTGACCTTGTGTCATATCCTGCCCGAGCAGAGGGGTTGGTAAATAAGGATAGGACTCTATCAGTTGCTACCACTCCCTGACAGAGTTGACCTGGAAGCAATGGTAATGAATGGGTATTCAGCATTCCCCAAAGCTCAAGCAATACTGGAACCTCATCATCCAGTTGTTTAGTGTCATATCCAGGTCACTTGTTGGGGGAGTCTTACCAGAGGTGCAGTTGGTGTATTCTGCAGCCCTAGCTGACTGGGCGAGATGATGGTGGTTGAAGTGGTTGTGGGAGTAATGCTGATGGTGGTGGTGATGATAATAATGATGATGGAGGTGGTGTTGATGATGATGGTCATGATGATGATGATGATGATGCTGGTAGTGGTGTTGATGATGATGATGATGGTGATACTGATGATGATATAGAATATACTGATGATGATATATGAATTATTAGTGTTAGATTGCAATAATTGAAACCATTTTAATGTTATTTTGTTCAAACCTTATGTAAATAAAAACACTGAAATTTGCCCACCTCGACATGAAAATAAATTTCTATATTTCATTATTTAGGGCATATAAAGCAAAGTTTGAAAGGAATAATGGCCATTTTCTATACTTTTAAAACAAATGCTGGAAGCAACACTTTACAAAACAGCAACAGCTGTGTGGCCACTTACCTCCTATCACATAAAGTGAGTATGTTGAACAAGACGTGCTGGGCACTGCTGCTTAAGAAAAGCTGAACTCATAAGCAACATTCTCCTACGGACTTCTACACATTGACCCACTAGGGTAGAGTGACCAGCAAAAACTTACATTCATCAGCTCTGTGCAGGCACAAGGGGGATTTGCAAAGAGCGATGATCAACAGGGATGGATGGTAAGAAAGAGTCAAAGGAATGCATGCTGTCAGCATGCCCTGATGATGATGATGATGATGATTGTGGCAATAATGATGATGGAACTGGTGTTGATGATAATGATGATAAAGTTGGTAGAGGTGATGATGATGGTGGTGGTGTTAATGCTGCTGCTGATGATGGTGGTGGTGGTGGTGGTGATGATGATGGCAGTGATGGTAATGATGATGATGATGATGGTTGATTGGCTGGTTGGTCCTAATGGCATGTCAACCTTTATAGGTTATTTAATGTCAAATCCATTTTTATACAAATAATCAGTTCTATTTAAAACAATTCAGTTTAGCATGAGTACACAGTTTAATTGTCAAAAACATTTCTATTTCAAGCTATTCAGTTTAGTCAAACAGATCTAATTCAGCTAATTAAGTTTAGTATAAGTACAGTTTTTGTTTACACACAGTTAAATGTTAAAAACAGTTCTATATTAAACAATTCAGTTTAGTGTAAGTAGTTTCAATGTCAAAAACAGTTCCATTTCAAACAATTCAGCACACAGTTTGAATGTAAGTACACAGTTTATTTGTCAAAAACATTTCAAGCAATTCAGTTTAGTCAAACAGTTCTAATTGAAACAATTCAGTTTAGCATAAGTATGCAGATTGCTCTATTTAACCCATAGATAAGGCCTTATCAGGTGCTACTATTCCGAGCCAGAGTGGACCTGGGAGCTAAGGCAATGAAAGGGTACTCCACATTCCCCAAAGCTCCAGCATCACTGGAACCTCACTATCAGATTGTTTAGTGTCATATCAGGACAGAGTTGCAGTCGAACTAGGCAATAAACAGAGTTAATATCAAAAAAGTTTTATTTCAGATAATTCAGTTTAGCATATGAATACAGTTTACATGTCAAAACAGTTCTATTTTGAGTAATTCAGTTCAGGATAAGTACTCAGTTTAAATGTCAAAACAGTTCTATTTTAAACAATTCAGTTTAGCATAAATAAGCTTTTTAAATGAAAAAAACAGTAAACTCAAACTACGGTTTAGTTCTATTTAACCCATAGATAGAACCCTTATCAGGTGCTACCACTCCGGGCCAGAGTTGACCCGGGAGCGATGGCAATAAAGGGGTACTCCACATTCCATATAGCTCCAGCATTACTGGAAACTCACCATCAGATTGTTTAGAGTCATATCAAGGACCTGCCCCTCTACAGAGAAGCAGTCAGTGTATTCTACAGCCCCAGCCGACTGGGCGAGATGATGATGGTGGTGGTGGTGGTAGTGATGATAATGATGATGATGGAGGTGGTGTTGATGATGATGATGATGGTGATACTGATGATGACATAACATCTCAATTAACACAAAACACAAATCACAAAACTGATCCAAGTACGGAGAATCAATGCCCTTACTTTGAACTTTGTTGACTCTTACGTCTTTGTCAGTTGAATCAATGGTCCTTTTGAAACCTTGACAAGGGAAATTGGTTGTGGAAAGGAGTAAGTCTTTACTGACAAGCATCTGTAGGTATTTCCCCAGATAAGATGATGAAGATTCCAGCTCATCTGTTCTTGATGATGGTATATTCACTTGTGGTTCATTGGCAAAAGATACTTGCCTCTATTAAAACAGAAACAAAAATTACATATCATAAAAAAGATAGAAATAAAAATAAAACACAGAAGCACATGTAAAATAGTTCAGGAGAAGGAGGAACTCTTAAAGTAGTTTGACTTACAAGATACTCCCTTTGGCTTAAATTCAGAGCTTTCCTTCTCCTAGACTGGTTGCCATACCAAGGTTATAGAGCCCATTCTGCCTTGACTACTGACTCATAGCCGGAGAAAAAATAGATTCATACCTTTCCCAAGGTAGGTTGGTTGGTTTCTTTGTTTAATGGCATATCAACTTTTGTAGGTTATATAATGCCAAAGTCATTCTCCAAGAAGAACAGTAGAGGTACTATTTAACCCATAGCTGGGAGGATAAGGGGGATTATACCTTTCCCAAGAGTATGTGTCTAAAAGTGAATGTAATAGTTCAACTGGAGTTCGAATTCGCTTACTACAATTCTGCAGTTCATCACTTTAACCATTACACCACAAGGACCTCTCACTACAAGGTAGGAAGAGCTTGTGGTGCAACGGTTATCACCATAGGAAATGGACATGTCGATCTAGAGTTCAAATCCTGGACAAGGGAGTTTGCATTTCACATTGTGCTAATACTCTTAGGAATGGTATAAATCTATCTATTCTCCCTCAACAATGGCTAAATAATCAGGTAGACTGGGCTCTTAAATCGTAGTATGGCCACCAGTCTCAGAGAAGAAAAACTCTAAATTGAAACCAGTTAAACCTCACTTAAGAAATTGACCACTTATCAAATCCTGCCAATGCAAAAAGATTGGTAAATACAAACCTTTTCCAAGGAAATTAACGCTTTGTGAAATGCAAACAGCCTAGTCAAGGATTTGAATTAAAGTCACCGTGTCCATTTACAAGGGTTATTTAAGACGTTCTAAGCTGCACACAGAAAGAAGAGCAATACTTGAACATTTTTGTTGTGGCAACTCATGAGCAATTCTGATAAAACTAGAAATATCTAAATTAGCTTCTCTATGTCTATAAGAAGCGGTAGTGTGTTGCTACAAAAATATTCAGTTATGGCAATTTTCTTAGAACTTTATGAACAGCCCTTATATATATAGACAGAGAGAGAGAGAGAGAGAGAGAGAGATAAAGTGATTGAGTGTGAGAGGGAAATGAAAGAGAGTCTGATGAATAGATAGATATATGACAGTCATTCAAAATTTCTCAGCCGTATATAGAAAAAAGAGCACTCTGTCTCTTCTTATAAAACTAGAAAAATCTTAATTAGTTTTTCTAGTTTTATAAGAAGTTGTAGTATGTGCTCTCAACAAAAATGTTCAGCTATGGTAATTTTTCGTAGGCGAGGCATTTAAATGTCCCTCATACTACAACATAGACTGTTACATCACAACCAACTCCAAGCAAAGAAGATAACTTGCAATCAACACAATCTTTGAAAATTGTTAAAATTAAATTCTTAATCTGATTCATAACTCTTTTGTTCTCCTTTATACTCGATCAAAAGAAAAAAACCACAATGTATAGCATATCAAACAAGCTACACTGCTAAATATTTTCACATAGAATAAGAAGATTCACATTAATCGCAAAAGACTTTCACAATCCTCTATACTCAAACAAGAGGAACAACTTCAATGTATAGCATATCAAACACCCGACACTGCTAAATATTTTCTCATCGAATGCAGAGATTCAATAGTTTCCCAACGCAAAGAATATGAAGTACCAATTTGAAAATATCAACATGAACAACATTTTGTCCCTCTTGAGAGAAAAAATTATACCAAAAAATTATAGAAGCAAAGAAGATCAGGACTATCCAAAGTAATTATTAAAAAACTATCCCAGAAGTTTTCGATTTATTGTTAAAACGAAATATTCAAAAACTAAATAGATTAATTTATTAGATACTTGGGATGATATAGCTGTTTTCAAACTACTGATTATAATCAAATAAAAATAGTTACTAGAAACAATGTAATTGTATATTAGACAGGAATACTTGAGACTATATAACTGTGTGTAAATTATTTGTATTAGATAGGAATACTTGAGACAATTTTTTTTTTTTCATCGTACAATATGTGAAAGCACGTACGATACCATGTCCTCATCAGCCGCCAACCAGGGGTGATAACACAGTTTCAGTAGCTCAAGGCGGTACTGCCACTCCTGGCACTACCAACGAGCGTTTGCCACCAAACAGGGTATTAAGAGAATTATATATATATATATATATATATATATATATATATATACACCAGATCAATTAAGAGCAGAGACTACATTAGACGTTAATCTTGATTTTTAGTGTGCAGTTTGTGATTTTAAAAAGACAAAACTGTATGTAAATTATTTGTATTAGATAGGAATACTTGAAACCATATAACTGTGTGCAAATTATTTGTATTAGATAGGAATACTTGAGACAATATAACTGTGTGCAAATTATTTGTATTAGATAGGAATACTTGAAACCATATAACTGTGTGCAAATTATTTGTATTAGATAGGAATACTTAAGACCATATAACTGAGTACAATTTATTTGTATTAGATAGGAATACTTTAAACCATACAACTATATGCAAATTATTTGTATTAGATAAGAATACTTGAAACCATATAACTGTGTGCAAAAAAAAAACTCCTAAGAAACAATTACATAAAAAATTTGAATATAAACATACAATGAATGCAATTCCCTAAACTCTAGGCATAAAATAACCCTAGATAGTTTAACATGCCATCAAAATTAATCAATCACTCAGGACTTTTTCAACATGTTCAGGAAATGAGATAGCACAAGACACCGACTGACTGCTTAACAAATTTGGTGGTGGGCAGGTTACACGACTTCTTTTAGCTAATTGGATTAATTGATTAATTTTAATGGCATGTCAAACCATTTAGGGGAGCAAATTTATATTCCCATTTTTTGATATCAAGTATTCTTATTAAATACTAACAATTTTATGGTTTCAAGTAATTACTTCTATTTGATAACGGTCATTTGTTTGCACACAGTTATATGGTTTCAAGTAATTAATAATAAGAATAATCCTTAGTAAATAATTATAGTTTCAAGTAATAGAAATACAAATAATTTGCACACAGTTATATGGTTTCAAATAATTAATAATAATAATCCTAAGTAAATAATTATAGCTACAAGTAACTATTTTTAATACAAATAATTTGCACACAGTTATATGGTCTCAAGTAACTAATAATAATAATCCTTAGTAAACAATTAGAGCTTCAAGTAACTATTCTTAATACAAATAATTTACAGTTATATGATATCAAGTATTCATAATACTAATAAATATGTTTTTAAGTAATTATTTCTATTTAATATTAGTCATTGGTTTGCCCATGATTATATGGTTTAAAGTAAGTAATAATAATAATCCTTAGTAAACAATTAGAGCTTCAAGTAACTATTCTAAATACATATAATTTACAATAAATGACATCAAGCCTTAACAGGTATTACCTCTCCAGGTCAGAGTGGACCTACAATTAATAACATTGAAGGGATACTCAAGATTCTAAAGAGCACTACAACTGGAGCCTTACTATTTGGGGTAGTTTAGTATCAGTACACCTTTTTTAATGTGTAGAGTGGCTGGAAGGTGTTATGAAAGGGGACATTTTGGTGAGATGATCCTGTTAGCTGGTAGATCTGTGCATTTGCATACAAATGCAGACGTGAAGGCTGTACAATGTGAATATAAGCAGCGATCAGTAGTTGACTTGCTGCTCCTGAACACGTTGCCTCACGTTTTATCGACACCATATTCTGATCCCGACCAAGAACATTTGCCACCGATTACTACACCAATCCAAGTTGACTTTACACTGCGAAGAGCATGCAGTCTGCATATTCTAAGTCCCAAAATAAACTAAGATATCTAAATGGACATGAGGATAGCTGATATATAGAAAAATCAAGAAATAGAATGATACGATCGTACTGTGATTGATAGATTTTATATGAATAAATCTTCACGTTTTCAAGTAAAAAAAATCTACTTGCAGTGCAAGGGACAAAACTCTTCAGTTCTACAAAAATTGTCTCCCTTAGATAACAGGAATGTGTGAATGGGTTGTAAGATTTGGTTTGGTTTTATGGCACATCAACCATTGTAGGTTATTTAATGCCAAATCTATTTTTATACATATAAACAGTTATATTTCAAACAGTTTAGTTTAGCATAAGTACACAGTTTAAATGTCAACCATATTTCTATTACAAATAATTCAGTTTATCAAACCTGACTGATAAAATGGAACACAGTTTCTTCCAGACAGCGGTCGTGTCGATACTGCTGTATGGATGCACTACTTGGACGCAAGAGAAACGGCTGGAGAAGAAGCTAGACGGCAATTACACAAGAATGTTGCGAGCAATATTGAACAAGTCTTGGCGGCAACACCCCACAAGACACCAACTATACAGCCACCTGCCTCCCATCACGAAAACTATCCAAGTTAGACGAGCCAGACATGCAGGACACCTCTGGAGAAGCAGGGACGTGCTCATAAGTGATGTACTCCTATGGACCCCCACATATGGCCGAGCAAAAGCAGGACGACCAGCTAGAACATACATACAGCAGCTATGTGAGGATACGGGATGTAGCCCTGAAGACCTACCAGAGGCGATGAACGATAGAGAAAAGTGGCGGGAGAGGGTCAGGGATATCTGTGCTAGCGGCACATGATGATGATGATGATAAGTACACAGTTTAATTCTATTTGACTCATAGATAGGAAGGACACTATCAGGTGCTAGCACTCCAGACTAGAGTGGAACTGGGAGCGATGGCATGAAGGAGTACTCTGCATTTCCCAAAGCTCCAGTATTATTGAAGCCTCACGATCAAATCATTTAGTGTCACATCAAAGAGACTCGGTTTTTTTTGGTTGGGCTACCCCTCTGTAGAGATGCAGTCAGCGTATTCTGGAGCCACAACTGACTGGGCCAGGTGAATGAGTGTGTTTCACTTAAGATTTCTTTGTATTTTGATCATTTTACTATCGATTAATTGGCTCAACAACCACAAGGTTTGGGTCAGTCTTATTGATCATTTTGTTCTCTTCCAGAATCTTCTGGAAAAGACAATTTCAAGAATTGGCCAACAATAGTCATGGATGACCCGAAGACTCTCTTTTCAACAGCTACAACAAGGTATAGGGTGGGTGCTACTCCTTCCCTGGATTGCTTCACTTACCCTTGATCCATACCTTATAATGCTGTGTTAAACAAGGAGCATCAAGCACCAATTATAAATATCAACAAAAAATTAAAACAAATATGTATGAAATAAAATAAGTGCTTCTAGTTAGAGTCTACCTGAAGGTTATGAGTTCAATCCCTGGGTTCATCAAAAAGTCAAGAGTCCACTTCGGGTGGTAGTACCAGGTTTTATCTACGGGTCAAATAGAACTGTTTAACAATTTAATCATTTACTGATAAATTTTTACCATTAGCACAAACCAAAAATCAGATTCTACTTTTTTGGGGCCAAGCGAAGAAAACGAAATAGCCACCTTCTACGAAGATCTATCTTCCCTAGTACGTAGCATTCCGAAACACAACCTGCTAGTCATTGGCGGAGATATGAATGCACAAATCGGGAAAAACAGACACAACAAATACAGCCTACACTACGCGTCTAACAGGAATGGACAGCATTTAATAGATTTCATGATAGAAAATAGATTAACCTGCCTCAATACAAACTTTCAAAAAAGGGAGGGGAAATTATGGACCTACACATACGCGAATAAGAGTAAAGCACAGATAGACTACGTCCTTATAAACAGGAAATGGAAAAACAGTGCGATGAATTGCGAGGCATACTCCTCCTTCGAGGGTGTGTCCTCCGATCATCGAATAGTTACGGCCAAAGTACGACTAAGCCTAAGAAAAAACGCCACACGTAAAGCGACGACCAAGCACTATGACTGGGCCCTACTCAACAACAGAGATATTAGAGATAAATATGCATTAGAATTAAGAAACAGATTCGAAGCACTACAAGAGAAGGTAGAAATAGGCACCCCAAATGACGAATATGAAAATTTTGTAGAAGCACACCTGGAGGCGGCAGAAAAATGTATTCCAACAAAACCTAGAACTAAATATAGAGTCCCTTGGGAAACGCTAGCAGCTAGAGAAAAACGTGCACTTGTGAAGACTGCCTCCAAAAACTATCAACAGAACCCAACAAATACAAATGCACGAGAACTAGAAAAGGCGCAACATCAATTAACAGGAATATACCTAAAAGAACAGGCAGAATACGTACAAAATCAGATAGATAAGATTAGAGACTCGGTGGAAGATAGGCAATCCAGGATAGCCTGGCAAACAATAAACGAAGTAAGTGGAAGGAAGAGCACAGCCAAAGCAAAATTGAAAGCTGCAAGCCAACAAGAAAGAATAAAACTGTGGGAACAGCATTTCAAAAATCTACTAGGAAACCCACCGGAAATAACGGATGAACCGATCACCAGAATTATTAGTAAGCAATTAGACGTAAAACTAGGTCCTTTCACCAAAGAAGAACTCGACACGGTTCTCAGAAGAATTAAAAATAGGAAAGCGGCGGGGCTAGACGAGATCCCCCCAGAAGTGTGGAAGACGAGACGATTCAACGATATACTGCTCCGGCAATGCAACGCAGTCTATAGTCAAAATAGGATAGAACGATGGACGAAGGGATGCATCCTTCCATTCCCTAAAAGAGGCGACCTCGGACTAGCCAAGAACTACCGAGGGATAACACTTACATCCATAGCAGCCAAAATCTACAATGCCCTACTACGAAACCGCATAGAACCCAAAATGGAAAACATCCTTAGGAAAAACCAAAATGGCTTCCGGAGAAATAGATCCACAACCTCACAAATACTGACCATCCGTAGAATCCTGGAAGGCGTTCAGGCAAAAAACTTACAGGCGACATTACTATTTGACGACTTTACCAAGGCCTTCGATTCCATACACAGAGGGAAGATGGAGCAAATCCTACTAGCTTACGGCCTACCAAAAGAAACCGTAGCAGCGATAATGATTCTCTACAGAAACACCAAAGTAAAAGTACGTTCACCAGATGGAGACACGGAATACTTCGACATTGTTGCAGGAGTACTACAAGGAGACACACTAGCCCCGTACCTCTTTATCATCTGTCTAGACTATGTGCTTAGGACTTCGATCGACAAAATCAGAGAAAATGGCTTCCAGCTGACTAAGAGAAGAAGCAAAAGGTACCCCGCAAAAACAATCACGGACGCCGACTACGCTGATGACTTGGCGTTACTAGCGAATACGCCTAATCAAGCAGAGACACTACTACATAGTCTGGAACGAGCTGCAGCTGGCATTGGCCTACATGTCAATGCAAACAAAACCGAATATATGTGTTACAACCAAACAGGCAACATTGCCACACCAGACGGAGCCTCTCTGAAACTAGTCGACAAATTCACCTACCTAGGAAGCAGCGTCTCATCAACCGAGAAGGACATCGACACACGACTGACGAAGGCATGGACAGCTATCGATAGGCTCTCGATCATATGGAAGTCGGACCTAACAGATAAAATGAAACGCAGTTTCTTCCAGGCAGCGGTTGTGTCGATACTGCTATATGGATGCACCACATGGACGCTTACGAAGCGGCTGGAGAGGAGGCTGGACGGAAATTACACAAGAATGTTGAGAGCAGTATTAAACAAGTCCTGGCGACAACACCCCACGAGACTCCAACTATACGGACACTTGTCCCCCATCACAAAAACTATACAAGTTCAACGAACCAGACACGCAGGACACTGCTGGAGAAGCAAGGACGAGCTCATAAGCAATGTACTCCTGTGGACCCCCACTCATGGATGTGCAAGAGTGGGACGACCAGCACGAACTTACATACAGCAGCTATGTGAGGACACGGGTTGTAATCCTGAGGACCTGCCGGAGGCGATGAATGATAGGGAGAAATGGCGAGAGACGGTCAGGGATATCCGCGCAGGCGGCGCGACATGATGATGATGATGACATGTAAACAGCCTGAAAAAATATCCGCCAAGAAGAAATTTTGAAAAGAAAACAATATTTTAGAATTTAAGGGGGGATCACTTTGTTATATAAATTTAACGTGAAATGACCACCCACTTCCGAACCAGCAAGCATACTGACAACCAGAAAAAGCAGAAAATTTGTTTTTCATTTGTTGTTGGGAAATCAGATGGAGAGGGTGGAGGTGTTAACTAAACTTATTTTGAGTGGGGATTTTTTTTTCTTTTTTTTTTTTTTGCAAAATAAAAACAAAATGGGGGCAAAAATATTTGGCCTTTTATTTACAATAAAATAAAAAATAGTGTGGTAAATAAAAAAAATTAGGGGAGATTTTTTTTTTTCGAATGATGAAAATTTTGGTTACACCTTCCTTTCTCACTATCTCTGGTCTTCAGTTATGCTTTCTGGTCCGGAAGTGGGTGATCATTTCATGTTAAATTTATATAACAAAGTGATCCCCCCTCTTAAATTCTAAAATATTAGCTTTTATTTTTCAAAATTTCTTCTTTGCGGATATTTTTTCAGGCTGTTCACATGTATTCGCCAAAAATAACTGAATCTGATTTTTAGCTTTCACTAAAATCCGATGGGTTAAAAGGTAAAAATTTACCAATTTACTATTACCTTCTTATTACCAGACAGGTAAGTTAATCAATTATTTCTTATTAAAGTAATTAAAACTAAAATACTTAGTTAAAATGGTAACCAAATTACATAGACAATTCATTCATCTAAGTAAAAAGCAATGTGATCTTGTTAGAAATGCAGGAATAAAAGAATATGAACATTCTAATTCATCAGGGGAAGGGTGTTCACCATGGCCCAGAAGATCAGGGTGTTGCATATTGACCCTTGACCGAGCCGTCAATCAGAGATTCTCTGAACGGAACACATCTGTGTAAATAAGCAGAAGCGGTAACATGGTTTATTAGAAGTTGTAGGTATTATGATATATGCAGATACAGTGTGAGGGTCTGGGTCAGTGTGAGTCAGTGCCAGCTTGCAGTTACTGAGAGCACTTGCTGTGGTGGTGGCCCAAAGGGCCTCTGGTTGAGTACCTCCGGCTGAGAAGCAGAAGAAGTGCAAAGTGAGGTCTTGAAGATAACACAGCATGCTATGGTCAAGAGAAGAAGTTATGGGTCAATATAGCAGTCTGTCTTTGTCTCCCTTCATCCATCTATCTCTCTCACATCACAGACACTTTGACTCCATGAAGAATAGAGAGAGATATTTTTATAAAGAAGTGTTGAGACTCATCTTTCATCACGCTATATAATAAGGGGTTCAATCCCAGGTCGAGTCATACCAAAGTCTCAAAAAATGGTACTTGATGCCTTTGTGCTTAACACTCAGCATTATATGATATGGATCTAGGGTAAAGTAGAGCAATTCAGGGAATGGAGTAGCACCCTCCCCTACATCTTTGTGTAGTAGCTAATGAAAAGGGAGCCTTTGGGTCACCCTTGACTATGGTCACCAGCTTTACTTACTTCTGCCTAATATACAAAAGGAGGTGCCTGTGGTGTAATGGTTATCGTTGCAGGATATGGACACGGCGATACGAGTTCAAATCCTGGACTTGACTGATTGCATTTCACATAGCACTAATACCTTTGGGAAAGGTATGAATCCAAATATTCTCCCTCCAGCTATGGGTAAGATTAGGTTCTTCAGCCTTGGTGAGGCAACTAGTCTAGGAGAAGGAAAACTCTGGATTCAAACCTGTTAAACTCCGCTTAAAAATTGACCTTGTGTCATATCCTGCTCGAGTGGAGGGGTTGGTAAATATGAATATACAAAAGGAAAAAACCTTGACCCATCATCAAGTTCTCATTAGAATTGCGCTTCAATGAAAGCATTTCCATGGACATCAAAGAAAGCAATGGCAACAAAGTTCTACACCTGATTGACCATTGTACAAGATACAGTGTTGCAGTCAAGATTCTTAGTAAAGAAAGTTCTGATATCATTAGGGCCATCTTCAATCACTGGATTGTGCATTTTGGAATTCTCATGGACAACAGCAGAGAATTTAAAAACCAGTCATTTAGGGACATGGTTCAAAACTTGAATATTGTAGTATGCACCACTGCAGTTAAAAGTCCATCGAACAATGGGCTGAATGAATGACACAATAGATTGGTTGGTTGGTTGATTGTTTGGGTTTTATGGCATATCAACCTTTGTAAGTTATTTAATGCCAAATCCATTTTTATGAAAACAGTTCTATTTCAAACAATTTCGTTTAGGATAAATACGCAGTTTAAATGTAAGTACAGTTTAATTGTGAAAAAATGTCTATTTCAAGCTATTCAGTTTAATCGAACAGTTCTAATTCAGATAATTCAGGTTAGTATAAGTACAGATTTTATTTACATACAGTTAAATGTCAAAACAGTTCTATATTAAACAAATCAGTTTAGTATAAGTACAGTTTTAATGTAAAAAAACAGTTCCATTTCAAATAATTCAGTTTAGCATAAGCACGCAGTTTAAATGTAGGTATGGTTTAATTGTCAAAAACATTTCTATTTTAAGCAATTCACTTTAGCATAAGTATGCCATTAGTTCTATTTATTCCATAGATAAGACCCTTATCAGATGCTACCACTCCAGGCCAGAGTGGGCCTGGGAGCGATGGCAATAAAGGGGTACTCCACATTCCCTAAAGCTGCAGCATTACTGGAACCTCACTAACAGATTGTTTAGTGTCATATCAGGACACTTGTTGAGGGGGTCTTACCCCTCTACAGAGAAGCAGTTGGTGTATTTTACAGCCCCAGCCAACTGGGCAACGACACAATAGAATACGGAGAGGAATTGTAAGGAAAGCAATAGAAGATACTAATTATTGTTAGAAGTTGCATTTTCATGGGGCATAAGTGCCAAAAATATACTTCATAATGTTCATGATCACAGTCCCAATCAAGTTCTTTTTGACCAGAATCCCAACCTGCCTTCCATTCTAAATGACATACTCCATCCATAAGAACGTGTTTCCAGCAGAGAAGCTGTTGCTGGTAACCTAAACATCATAAATACTGCTAGGAAACAGTTTATAGAATGCGAATCTGCAGAGAAACTAAGATGTGTACTCTAGCAAGTTAGAACAAGCATAGCACAATCTTACAAAAATGGAGATGTGTAGGGAACGAATAAATAAATAAAAAAATTCAAAATTAAATTTTGAAAAAAGAAAAGAAAAAGAAAACTATTAAATTTGCGGAAACTCCCAAAGGTTCCTAACAGGAAACGGAGATGACGCATGCATAAAAGAAAAAAGGCATTTCCTCTTGACAAAGGGGACCTAGCATTCTTTCTCTTACAGGCAGTGCCTATCGAACCAACAACACCATTTTGCTGTTTGATGTTTGGGCACCACGCATACGTCTTTGGACGTAGCATCGGTTAGTCCCTTTCACCCAGTAGCAGCCCTCTATCGGTCAACATTATGCTTAAATATACAAGACCCACAACTGAACTATAAACTAACCCTTACCGGACTTTGACAAACTTCTAAAAGAAAACTAACCCTTATGAAAGCCCGAAATACCAAATGTGGACACATACATACATGAAAACGATTGACGTATTTTTGACATCTTAACTGGGGGATTCAACCATTTCTATGTATTCAGGAAAAACTCCCTCATCCATGGAATGGTTGTCGAACCCAGTAAATAAAGGAAAGTATAAAAGAAACGTCTTTGTCTCTTATCTGTTCTGTCTTTTCTTTTGTATAATTTTTTTGGGACTTTCTTGGGTGAAGCATTACACTGACTAACCAACATGGGGGTAAAATAAAATAACCAAAATATGGAGTCAGATATCGAACGGCAACACAGCCTTGCCCTTTGCCCGTGACCTTCAAGCCTCAAACCCCACAGATGTTGTTCTTAATAAAAATGAACCTGTGTGATAAATGGCTCAGTCTAGGAACTGTCATAGGGTGGAAGTATAAGCAGGTGCTTGTCAAACATAGTGCCACCGATGCAAGAGTATATATGGATCTCATTTAGTGCCCTACCCTAAGACATAGTGATATTATTCTAAAGACATCGAAACTAAATTAATATCTTTCAGAAAAGTCCTAATGAATTTCCAAAGTTACCAATTTCTGAAAATATTGATATGAATGAAGATTTAGAAAAACCCCCAAAAATAAACAATTTCGGTAGACCATTCAAACAAAACTCCACTCCAAAGAAAATTGAGTGTCCTAAACAAGGACAAATTATTGAATGCAAGCTTACCAATGGTGCAGATTCAGAATGGAGAAAACTGAATCTCATCAGTACGTCAGGCATATCAACAGTCAAGAACAAACATTTGATGAATGTATTAGTTGTCTAAATTTCTGAGACGAAGTTTGATGATTTTTATCATTAAGGGTTTTCGGACTATTGTCTTCATCTTTATTGTTATTTCCACAACGTTTCGGCTGATATGTCCTCCAGCCTTCTTCAGGTGTTTGTCAAACTCAGGAACCTACACAGAACCTCAAACTACGTCCTTTATTGAATTCACGGGGGTTGCCTGTTCTGATTCCATTAGCCATAACCGGGTACAAGTGTTAAGTATTCCTGTATTGTTACTCACCTGCAGTTAGGATTGAACCTGCAACCTCCAGATGATTGCCTCCTTAGAAGCAGGGCACATAGCGTAATGGTTATAGGCATTGGTTTCCTAATCTTCAGTAGTGGTACTATTTATCCATAGCTGGGAAGAATAAGGGGGCTCATATCTTTCATCAGGTTATTTGTCCGAAAGTAAACGTAATAGCCTGACCGAAATTCAAACACACTTACTACAATCCTGCAATCAAGCACTTTAACCATTACACCACGAGGACCACTCCAGAAGTTGCTGAGTTCTAGTATATAGGATAAGACATAAAAAAGAATCGCGAGAATATTGTACTTGGACAGAATTAATATGTTAAGAAATTAAAATATCAGGTGTCTCAATATAGATGGGACTCATGGGACTGCCCTATTATTTCTGCCCACTGTATATATACAGAATGTCTCAATATAGATGGGACTCATGGGACTGCCCTATCATTTCTGCCCACTATATATATACAGAATGTCTCAATATAGATGGGACTCATGGGACTGCCCTATCATTTCTGCCCACTATATATATATACAGAATGTCTCAATATAGATGGGACTCATGTGACTGCTCTATTATTTCAGCTCACGTTGTATAAGTATATATACAGGGTGTCTCAAAATACATAGGACCCATGTGACTGCTAATAACTCTACTAATAATAATGTGTTCTTTTTTGTTTCAGATTTAAAAATAGTATACTATAACAACTATTAATCGGTGATCACAATGCCTTAGACAAAAGAGGAAAAAATATTTTGTGTCACAACTTATTTGGAGACAAAATCATTCAAAACTGTCTCAAAATAGATGCAACTCATTAATATGATAATGATTTATTACCAAGACCAGAAACTCAAAAAAGAATTGCATGTCCTGGAAGCTAACATAATAATAATTTTAAAAAACCCATTGATTTGATGTTTCTAGCTCAAAATGTGTACCTGAATTTATGGATGTGTGGTATTCTTTGAGACTACAACCAGTTTTTTCCCATAATGCATTAGGCTTTCTAAATGAAACCCAACACAGAATATTTTGGTAAGGAAAAGCAAAGTCCATTTAAACTACAACAACATACATTTATACACATATATAGTACACATAATTAAGAAACATGAGATACTGTCCCAAAGTGTAAAGAATGTACATAAGCCATTCCACAAAACGAAGTGCTGCAAGGCAGCGGGTAACAACTTCTGGTGTAAGGAAAAGGTCTACACAGGATATTTTGCAGATAGTTTAGTGTCATAATCAGGACACTCATTGGAGTAGGTGCATCTGCAGAGATGTATTTTGCAACCCCAGCTGACTGGGCCAAAAAAAT
Source organism: Sepioteuthis lessoniana (assembly GCA_963585895.1). Taxonomy (NCBI): domain Eukaryota; kingdom Metazoa; phylum Mollusca; class Cephalopoda; order Myopsida; family Loliginidae; genus Sepioteuthis; species Sepioteuthis lessoniana. The sequence goes on from OY757942.1 coordinate 51,378,326, forward strand.
TGCAGACGCCTTTACAAAGAAAGAGAAAACATTATCTTAATCCTTGATTTTATATCAGAGCCCAAGTAGCCCTCAATTTAATGAATTCCCATCCTTCAATTTTCTTTTTTAGAAAAACATGATACTCATCTGAAAGGAAAAGAAAAAAGGGGAAGAACTGTTGTTAATTCTCACGAGTTACGTCCCTTGGACACTCTCCTGTAGTAAAGGAGAATCTTACCCAGCAGTTCAACACTGGCTATATTGTTATCACTACTAGGTGAATGAGTTGATCAAATGAATTCCTTCTCCCAAAATACTTCTTGTTGGCATATTTTTATTTGCATTTTACAGGGTATGTACGTGGTGCATTCAATAAGTTTCCAGACTTCTTTTGTATAGGCATTTAAAATTGTTATCGACTCTTGAAAATTCACTATGTTATTGCTATACATCTTATGAGATGACTGACTAATTTTTATAATTTCAGCTTCAAATGAACAGCTACAGCAGCAATTGGAATACATCCTACTAAAGCCTGATTGTCACAGCTAGTGAATTTCAAAACTGCAATCTGGACGTGAGGACACTTTAGAAGAACGATATGCAATAAAATTCTGTTATAAACTTGGAAAAAATGCCATAGAAACGTATGGAATGCTTCAGACTGCTTTTCAACCATCTTGCATGAATCGAGCATCAGTTTTTGAGTGGCATAAGAGATTCAAGAAAGACAGGCAGTCTGTGAGGGATAATGAGAGGTGTGGGAGGAGTAAGGAAGTCAATACACTAGAGTTGATTGGCCAAAGGGTTAGGGTTAGGGTTACTATGTTGAGGTTTTAAGGGAGTTCAGGAAGAGATTCCTTTGGAAGAGGCCAGAACTCTTCAAATAGGGTCAGTGACATTTCCACCAGGACAATTCACCAGTCCATAAGTCTATTTTTGTCACAGACTATTTCAGCAAGATGGGCATCAAGACAGTTCCTCACCCTCCCTACTGCATAGTTTGGAACAAGCCACCGCAGGCATTGGCCTCCATGTCAATGCACACAAAACGGAATATATGTGCTATAATCAAGCAGGCGACATCTCCACACTTGATGGAACCTCTCTGAAACTAGTAGACAAATTCACCTACCTAGGAAGCAGCGTCTCATCAACCGAAAAAGACATCGACACGCAGCTAATGAAGGCATGGACAGCTATCAATAGGCTATTGATCATATGGAAATCAGACCTGACCGATAAAATGAAACGCAGTTTCTTCCCGGCAGCAGTCATATCGATACTGCTGTATGGATGCACTACATGGACACTAACAAAATGGCTGGAGAAGAAGCTAGATGGCAATTACACAAGAATACTGCGAGAAATATTGAACAAGTCCTGGCGACAATGCCCCACAAGGCACCAACTATACGGCCACCATCCTCCCATCATGAAAACTATCCAAGTTAGATGAACCAGACATGCAGGACACTGCTGGAGAAGCAGCGACGAGCTCATAAGTGATGTACTCCAATGGACCCCACATATGGCCGGGCTAAAGCAGGACAACCAGCTCGAACATACATACAGCAGCTATGTGAGGATATGAGATATGGGATGTAGTTTTGAAGACCTGCCGGAGGCGATGAACGATAGGGAGAAGTGGCGAGAGAGGGTCATGGATATCTGTGCTGGTGGCATGACATAATGATGATGATATACAGTTCAAATTCTGTTTAGTAATTCATCAGATAGTTCACAAAAAAAAACCCTTAAATCCTTTTTTTACCATTTTTTTTCTGAAATTTAATCTAAAAAAGTTTTACACAACTGTTTTTTTTTTCCGATCTGATGAGGCAATTTGTTCCAAAAATATATTACTCTCTAAGCAAAAAGATCCAAAAGGTTTAGTCGACTTAGTTTTTGAAATCTTTCTTGAATGTAAATTTCCATTTCAAATGGATTGATTGATTGAATGATTTTAATAACATGTCAACCCACTGAGGGTTATTTTATGCCAAAAAGTTAGGGAATCACATTCATTATATATTTATATTTACAGTTGTTGTGCAGTTATTTCTTTAGAGTTTTATTTTCCCCACACGGTCCAGTCGAATACAAATAATTCTTAAACAGATCTATTTGAGCCATAGATGGGACCATAACAGGAATTACCAATCCAGGTTAGAGTGGACCTCGGAGTAATGGCAATATAAGAGTACTCCACACTCCACAGATATCCAGAACTGGAGCCTCACCCTCGGATGCAGTTTAGTGTCATACCCAGAATACCCTCTTTTTTGAGAGTCATCTTACTTCTCTTCAGGGTGTTTAGTCAACATATTCTAAGCCTCGCTGATAAAATTACCACTAAGCTAAAGACAATAGTCCAAGACATATGAATAGCATAGATAGTAACTGTTGGAAGTAACAAGTAAGGGAGATAACTCCAAGGTTAATTAAGAGTTATCCCACTGGAAATGGGAGCATGCCTCGTGACCGCTGACTTCATGGGGACAAATTCAAGATGGCGGACTGACACTGGACATGTTTAAACCTCTCTCTTTCTCCATTTCCAAAAATTTCATATGTAGAGTAGTGACCCTTAAGTTATTATTGTATATAATAAAATACTGTTAACTAAAAATGTTCTTGGTGATTATTTCAATTCAATAAATGTACCACTCAGCATAAAACACTAACACAACAATAACTTATCTCAGAAATTTAAACAGATATCATCATAATTGATCAATATCCCATTTACAGCACAACAGGCCCATGTCCACAATATCTGAGAGTATGCAAATTCTCCCTGGTTCAAGATCTCTCATCGACAAATATGCTCAAGGCAGCCATATCGGTTTCGCTCTTCCACTCTACAAGCCAGACACATTCGTGCGCGCTTCGAATGCCCAGGTACGTTGCGTCCATTACCTTCACAATATCTAACTTGATCAATATCCCATTTACAGCACAACAGGCCCATGTCCACAATATCTGTGAAGGTAATGGGCGCAACGTACCTGGGCATTCGAAGCGCGCATGAACGTGTCTGGCTTGTAGAGCGGAAGAGCGAAACCGATATGGCTGCCTCGAGCATATTTGACGATGGGAGATCTCGAACCAGCGAGAGGTAATTTGCACGTATGCAAATTCTCACTGGTTCGAGATCTTCCATCGACAAATATGCTCGAGGCAGCCATATCAGTTTCACTCTTCCGCTCTACAAGCCAGACACGTTCGTGCGCGCTTCGAATGCCCAGGTACGTTGCGTCCATTACCTTCACAATATCTAACTTGATCACCCAACTACAAGCTAAGATAACACATTACAAAATCAGAGTGTTTTACCTATTTGTGGGCCCTAAGCCAAACTAATCCATGGGCCTCTTTACAGGGTGCAGAAGCAAAATTTGGAAAAATTCAAGTATAATGATAAACGACTCTATTATAAAACAAGATTAATTTTGATTTTAAAAAATAAACAACAAAATAAGAAGATAGACACGAAACAGTAAATTTACCCAATATGGCCACCATTTTTTTCAATTATTGTATCAACATGCCTTTGAAATGATTCGCATACCTTCAAAATTAATTCTGTAGACATTTTATTCCATTCCTGCTCAATAGCAGTCTTAAGCAAACCAATATTTGGATGGGAAGTTGCATTTGTTTTGTTTTCTAAAACGCCCTCATAGAGCATAAGCAAGAGGTTTAAGATCTGGGTGTGATAGAGGCCATAAAGAAACTTCAATTATTTTGGAAATTTTGGGTGGCTTGGTTTTGGCATTAAGCAAATCATAGATTCTTTGTCGTTTTTTTTCTTGCTCATTCATATTGGACTGTATTTTAATTTTAAAATTTGCTTGAATAATAGAGCTAATCAAGAAAATCTAGATTTATTGCTTTTTTTAAAAAATTGGACTAATCAGACTAAAAAAATTGTTTTAAAAATTATTCGCTATTTTGCTTCCACACCCTGTATAGAGCCAATATCAGTAGCCGAGCTGAGAACAACTCTATGGCCATACTTACTGAATAGAGGTCCCATATTCTGAGCTCTATACCAACAGTACAGAGATACTTGAGGGTTTAAATATATCATATAATGAAATACCCAATGGACATTTAAAACAAGTTTATACTCTGGAACATTTCACAACAAATTAGCTTCAGTGAGTCCCCAGATACCCATAAGCCCTAGGTCAATGGCTTACTATGGGAGAGGAGATGGGCACTGCTTGTTGGTAAATCCATTCCCATACAAATGCATGTTAATGAAGACAGTAGAAATACTTACCTGAAATTTATTGAGTAACCGATTTGCTGAAAACGTGCCATCTTTTTTTGACTGACGCATCGCAGTCAATGCAGACAGATTTACCAATGATGCATCTTCATTTTGAACAGCAGATGCATCTGTATCTGGGTTGAAATCATTAACTTTTCTACAGAATTTAGCAAGTGATGACACCTTCCTTTCAATATCAGAAACTCGAGAAGGCAAACCAACAATACGTGGTTTCAACAAAGAGTTATGATTGAGTCCTGCACTTAAAGATCCAAAACTTGCAAAGCCAGAATCATAAGATGAGATATTTGTGCATCCCCCATCCTGGCTATTTACTTGGCAATCTACAATTGGTTTTGATTTCTCGGGCATTTCTACACTATCCCGGGTATCTACTTTGTAATCAACAATTGGTGTCATTTTTTCAGGGGCTTCTACCCTATCTTGGGTATCAATTTTGGAATCTACAATTGGTGTCATTTTTCCTGGGGTTTCTACTCTTTCCCGGGTATCTTTGTTGCAATCTACAATTGGTATCATTTTCTCAGGTGTTTCTACCCTTTCCCGGGTAACTATGTTGCAATCTACAATAGGTATCATTTTCTCAGGGGTTTCTAAGTTTTCCCAGGTGTCTTTGTTGCAATCTACAATTGGTATCATTTTCTCAGGTGTTTCTACCCTTTCCCGAGTATCTTTGTTGCAATCTACAATTGGTATCATTTTCTCAGGTGTTTCTACCCTTTCCCGAGTATCTTTGTTGCAATCTACAATTGGTGTCATTTTCTCAGGTGTTTCTACCCTTTCCCGGGTATCTTTGTTGCAATCTACAATTGGTATCATTTTCTCAGGTGTTTCTACCCTTTCCCGAGTATCATTGTTGCAATCTATGATTGGTATCATTTTCTCAGGTGTTTCTACTCTTTCCTGGGTATCTTTGTTGCAATCTACAATTGGTGTCATTTTCTCAGGTGTTTCTACACTTTGCGGGGTATCTTTGTTGCAATCTACAATTGGTATAATTTTCGCAGGTGTTTCTACCCTTTCCCGAGTATCTTTGTTGCAATCTACAATTGGTATCATCTTCTCAGGGGTTTCTACCCTTTCCCGGGTATCTTTGTTGCAATCTACAATTGGTATCATTTTCTCAGGGGTTTCTATCCTTTCACGGGTATCTTTGTTGCAATCTACTATTGGTATCATTTTCTTAGGTGTTTCTACCCTTTCCCGAGTATCTTTGTTGCAATCTACAATTGGTATCATTTTCTCAGGTGTTTCTACCCTTTCCCGAGTATCTTTGTTGCAATCTACAATTGGTATCATTTTCTCAGGTGTTTCTACCCTTTCCCGGGTATCTTTGTTGCAATCTACAATTGGTATCATTTTCTTAGGGGTTTCTACCCTTTCCCGAGTATCTTTGTTGCAATCTACAATTGGTATAATTTTCGCAGGTGTTTCTACCCTTTCCCGAGTATCTTTGTTGCAATCTACAATTAGTATCATTTTCTCAGGGGTTTCTACCCTTTCCCGGGTATCTTTGTTGCAATCTACAATTGGTATCATTTTCTCAGGGGTTTCTATCCTTTCACGGGTATCTTTGTTGCAATCTACTATTGGTATCATTTTCTTAGGGGTTTCTACCCTTTCCCGAGTATCTTTGTTGCAATTTACAATTGGTATCATTTTCTCAGGTGTTTCTACCCTTTCCCGAGTATCTTTGTTGCAATCTACAATTGGTATCATTTTCTCAGGTGTTTCTACCCTTTCCCGGGTATCTTTGTTGCAATCTACAATTGGTATCATTTTCTTAGGGGTTTCTACCCTTTCCCGAGTATCTTTGTTGCAATCTACAATTGGTATCATTTTCTCAGGAGTTTCTACCCTTTCCCGAGTATCTTTGTTGCAATCTACAATTGGTATCATTTTCTTAGGGGTTTCTACCCTTTCCCGAGTATCTTTGTTGCAATCTACAATTGGTATCATTTTCTCAGGGGTTTCTACCCTTTCCCGAGTATCTTTGTTGCAATCTACAATTGGTATCATTTTCTCAGGTGTTTCTACTCTTTCCCGGGTATCTTTGTTGCAATCTACAATTGGTATCATTTTCTTAGGGGTTTCTACCCTTTCCCGAGTATCTTTGTTGCAATCTACAATTGGTATCATTTTCTCAGGGGTTTCTACCCTTTCCCGAGTATCTTTGTTGCAATCTACAATTGGTATCATTTTCTCAGGGGTTTCTACCCTTTCTCGGGTATCTTTGTTGCAATCTACAATTGGTATCATTTTCTCATGAGTTTCTACCCTTTCCCGGGTATCTTTGTTGCAATCTACTATAGGTATCATTTTCTCAGGTGTTTCTACCCTTTCCCGGGTATCTTTGTTGCAATCTACAATTGGTGTCATTTTCTCAGGTGTTTCTACCCTTTCCCGAGTATCATTGTTGCAATCTACAATTGGTGTCATTTTCTCAGGTGTTTCTACCCTTTCCCGGGTATCTTTGTTGCAATCTACAATTGATATCATTTTCCCAGGTGTTTCTAACCTTTCCTGAGTATCTTTGTTGCAATCTACAATTGGTATCATTTTCTCAGGGGTTTCTACCCTTTCCCGGGTATCTTTGTTGCAATCTACAATTGGTATAATTTTCTCAGGTGTTTCTGCCCTTTCCTGAGTATCTTTGTTGCAATCTACAATTGGTGTCATTTTCTCAGGTGTTTCTACCCTTTCCCGAGTATCTTTGTTGCAATCTACAATTGGTGTCATTTTCTCAGGTGTTTCTACCCTTTCCCGGGTATCTTTGTTACAATCTACTATTGGTGTCATTTTCTCAGGTGTTTCTACCTTTTCTTGGGTATCTTTGTTACAATCTGGAGTTGGTCTCTTTTTCTCTGATATTTTTACCTTTTCCTGGCTATCTACTTTGCAATCTACAATTGGTGTGACTTTCTCTCGTGTTTCTCCGTGGGTGTCAGTTTTGCAATCTTCAATAGTATTTTCCTTTGGTTTTCCTATTTTTTTGGTTTTTACTCTTAATAAATGTAATCTTTCCTGAATATCAGCTTCAGGATTGATAATATCATCTATTATCTTAGTGATATCTACTGGATGAGTGTCACCTTTTGTTGCAGTAACTCCAACTTTTTCATATTGTTCACATAATTTTGTGAGGGCATTGCTAAATGCTGGAGCTATTTCCTGCAATTTTTTCTTTCCTATTTCCGAGTCCAATTGATTGACACCTATCTCACAGAATTTCTCATAGACAAACATTGAGATATTCTCCAGATAGTGACTCATATCTCTGGAAAAAATAAGAAAGTTAAAAATTCAGAATTACTATGATTCTTTTCTTGTATGCTGGTTGTGGCATTTATGTATATCCATATATATAGATTTAAAAATACAGAGAATACTAAAAGGTAAATACAAAAATGATTGTGGTTTTTGAGTCTTTAAAAGTTCAGAAAGTGTGTGTGTGGTGGGGTCAATCTAATACTTAAGAACAATACAAAATTGATCCCTGATTTTTTGCCATCACATCAAAACAAGTTTCTTAAACATTACCTACAAGCATGAGTGTTTTAGAATTTTATTCTCTCTGAACAATAAAAATGAATAAAATTTCTCATGTTCAAAAAATGGGGGGGCTCAGTCTAATACAAAACTGATCCCTGATTTTTTCTTAAACAATATCTACATAGCCCTGTCAGCTGGGGCAGTAGAATATGCCCACTTCCCTTCTGCAGAGGGGTAAGATTTCCTCTTCCCCAACAAGGCCATCTGTTGGCTATGAGTGGCGACTTGTAATGCTGGAGAACAGGATTCAGGCAGTTGGGCTTTTTGTGACCCAGCAACCACCAAAGTGGTCATATGATCTGCAACCGGCCACTTTAGTCCTTACTTAGTTAGACAGGCAGTCAAAGGGGCTAAATCAGATCAGTAGGCTTGTTATATTTCGCCCTAGCACCAATATGATTGTCCCAACCATATTCTTCAAGGTGTGGGAAGGTAGTGGCCGAGGGTCAATTGTGCTGAGATAACAATACCATTAAAAATAAAACCAGAGAAACAGAAGTGCTGATGGTTTAATCAATAAATCCGCATTCATATTTTTTAAAAATACCATGCGACTTTGTAAGGTAATGATGTAAAACATATAGAATCATCAAGAGATATAATGGATTAAAAAGAGAAAAAAGAGGAAGAAAAAAAGAAAAGAAATATGTATGTGTGTGGGGGGTGAATGTGTGTGGGAGTAATATATATATGTATATATGTATGAATAGTATTTGGCATTAAATAACCATCAAAGGTTGATATGCCATTAAAACAAACAACTTAAAACCTAACTTCATAAAATATACAAGTATGCGTTTTTAGAATTTCATTCTATCTAGACAATAAAAAACAGTTTTTTCCAAATTGTTTGTGTAAAATATTCAAAATACAAATACATAAAATATACGGATATGTAAAATGTTCAGATGCATGGGAATACCGAAATATGCGAAACACTGACAACTTTCTTTCGTTCAGGTACGAAACGTTTGTTAACTTTTTTTGACTTTTAGTTTTTTGACACAAGGAGGGAGAGACACAAATTTTACAATGCTGACTGTTCCTACATCGCCCTTCAGTCAACTCCCCAGTTGAACTAGCCGGCCCAATCTCAACTCACTGACCCAACAAACGCATGGCGCATCCCGTAGACCACAACTGGACTGGCTTCGCCCAGGTCCGAATCCCAACTTGCCTCACCCAGGTCTGAATCCCAACTAGCCTCGTCCAGCGTCAAATCTTAACTAACTGCTTTTTCAAAAATCACCAAAATTCCCAGCCTCTCGCTTCCGGGCATGACGTCATTCACACCCCAGTCACACTTCCTATCTGTGGTTTTTATTATGACATTTGTGATTGTCACATCCACCGCGCACAAGCGTGAACTGCACTCAATGTGTGCACCTGCACGTGCACTAAGCCGAATAGTTCTAAGCCTAACCAAACCGAATGATAAGATATAACCAATGAAAAATGATAATATAAAAAAAAATCCTTCCGCAATTATATAACATTTGGGCCAGCCTTTCATTGCCAATGCCTAGATTTTGTAAGTACACTGCCAAATCCACCACAATCATGGTGGCTGTCACCATAATGATCATGGTCAACATAGCAACTATTGTACCATATTCACAATTAACGCTATGTGCGAAATGGACATATAATGTTCATAACAATAGAACATATAAAGAACATAGGAATCTCGGAATTCGAAAACACAGTATGACTTCTTGTTGAGGTACGAAACCTTTTTATTAACTTTGAGTTAAAGGTTTCAACATAAGGAGGAGAGACACAATCTTCTATGCTGTCTTATTCATTTGGACCCCATCTCATGTGGCCCCCCAAAGGGCACAAGTTTACCTCGCACCAGCGAGCTCCAAAAGTTGATCCTTCTCGTTTGGTGTCTAGTTTTCAACTCCAATTTTCTTCAAATCTCACACAAACCTCTGTGCGCTTCCGGTGCGTGACGTCACCCGCACCCTGTCACCCCGTTTCGTCTCGGACTATTATGACATCTGAGTGACACCTCCATCCGCTCGCGTGCACCCGCGTTAACACCTGCCTCAATGTTGCACCCAACTAACCCATGTGCTGAGCCGAAAGGTTCTCAGCCTAACTAAACTCAAAGGCATGAACCGAAATCCCTCAGCTATTATATAACACCATCACAGTCACTAAATCCATTATTAGAATGTTTACCACCATCATTGTGTCCTTCTTCATAACTATCTACACTTGAGCGAGTAAAAATAGCAAAAACTAGGTGTGCTTGGTCCTGAGAATTCAAAATCTGTAACAGCACCTCCCCATTGCACCAAAGAGAAAAGTCTGGAGTTGTTCATTTACTGCACAATCTTAGAAACAATGGATATTTTGGGGGTATTCACTGAGACCTCTTAGCGAAATGCCCACAGGTTGTTTTCAAGAACAAAGGAGATGTACTTAAATCATCATCATCATCATCATGTCGCACCTCTAGCACAGATCTCTCTGACCCTCTCTTGCCACCCGTCTCCATCGGCCATCGTTCCCGGGAGGTCTTCAAGTCTACATCTTGTATTGCCACAGAGCTGTTGTATATATCTTCTAGCTGGTCGTCCTACCTTTGCTCATTCATGTGATGGGATCCACAGGAGTATGTCACTTATGAGTTCATCCTCACTTCTCCAGCAGTGTTGCACATGTCTGGTTCGTCTAACTTGGATAGTTTTCATGATGGGTGGCAAGTGGCCATACAACTGTTGCTTTGTTGGGTGCTGCCTCCAAGACTTGTTCAATATTGCTTGCAGCATTCTTGTGTAATTGCTGTCATATGTTTAGCTAGCGTCCATGTAGTACATCCATATAGCAGTATCGACATGACCGGTGCCTTTTATTCTATTGGTCAGGTGTGACTTCCATATGACCAATAGCCTATCAATAGCTGTCCATGCCTTTGCCAGTCGTGTGTTGATGTCTGTCTCGGTTGACGAGACACTGCTTCCTCGGTAGGTGAACTTGTCTATTAGTTTCAGAGAACTACCATTCATGGTGGAGATGTCACCTCTTTGATTAAAGCACATGTATTCCTTCTTGTCTGCATTGACATGGAAGCCTATGCCAGCAGCTGAACTTGCAAAAAGACAAACTACAGAGGTTGATTGGCTGGTTCTTTGGGTTTTATGGCATATTAAAAGTTATTTAATGCCAAATCCATTTTTATGTAAAAGATTAAATGTCAAAACAGTTCTAATTCAAACAATTCACTTTTAGCATAAGTAGGCAGTTCTATTTGACCCATAGATAGGACCCTTATCAGGTGCTACCACTTTAGGCCAAAATGGACCTGGGAGCAATGGTAATGAAGGGGTGCTCCGCATTCCCCAAAGTTCCAGCATCACAAGAACCTCACCATCAGATTGTTTAGTGTCATATCCAGGTCACTCGTTGGGGAGGGTCCTACCCCTCTGTAGAGGTGCAGTCGGCATATTCTACAGTCCCAGCTGACTGGGCAAAAATTACAGAGATAGTTGGGTTAATGCCTCTCTTAAGGACATCAGTATATTTACTAAACAGGCGACATCACCACACTAGACGGAACCCCTCTGAAACTAGTAGACAAATTCACCTACCTAGGAAGCAGTGTCTCATCAACCAAAAAGGACATCGACACGCGGCTAACGAAGGCATGGACAGCTATCAATAGGCTCTCGATCATATGGAAATCAGACCTGACCGATAAAATGAAATGCAGTTTCTTCCAGGCAGTGGTTGTATCGATACTGCTATATGGATGCACTACTTGGACTCTAACTAAATGGCTGAAGAAGAAGCTAAACGGCAATTACACAAGAATGTTGTGAGCAATATTGAACAAGTCCTGGCGGCAACACCCCACAATGCACCAACAATACGGCCACCTACCTCCCATCATGAAAACTATCCAAGTTAGACGAACCAGACATGCAGGACACTGCTAGAGAAGCAGGGACGAGCTCATAAGTGATGTACTCCTATGGACCCCCACATATAGCCGGGCAAAAGCAGGACGACCAGCTCGAACATACATTTAGCAGCTATGTGGTGAGAGAGGGTCAGGGATATCCGTACTAGCGGCACGACATGATGATGATAGGATAGGGGATGTAGCCCTGAAGACCTGCCAGAGGCGATGAACGATAGGGAGAAGTGGTGAGAGAGGGTCAGGGATATCCGTACTAGCGGCACGACATGATGATGATATTTACTAAAGCCAAACTGGTGCCTCTTTGCAGTTGTCACAAACAAAAATCCAAGCAAAAATTACTTCCAAATTCTTACCTGTCTAAATGATTAAAGGAACATCCCAAGGTAAGTGAGATGACAAACAAAGTCTTTATGAAGACAAAAAGCTGGTCTTTGCTTTGTGAGAATTCTTCTTTGTTTTGGTAGGAGACAACTAGAACCAATAATCTCAGGATCTTGCGAAACATTTTGCACTGAAAATCTCCATCAGTCAGCTGGACTGCATACATGAGTAAACACTCTCCAGATTGAAGCTGCAAAAGAAGATGATTTTCTTTTTTTTAAATTTACAAGACCACTAAAGTAGCTACTTGACGGCAATTAAAGCTGCAAACTTCCCTAGATTTTGGAGGAGAACCCCAAAATATATTTATTTTTCTTTGCTCACTCGACAAGCAATTAAAGTTGCAACCTGTTACAAAATTGCTGCTGCGTATTTCATATGTTGTGTTTCTAGTCGTGTGTATTCCTTTCTCCATCTCTCCTTACAGCTAAACAACTATATATAGTTTATGTACCTTGGTTATGAAAATTTAAGTACTGATCAAATCACAAAACAACTTTCACTAGATTTCTTTTGCGGGTGGGGGGCGCACATGAAGGAAAAGTAACGTTGTATTTCATTTCTCTTTACACACTTGCTTCGACCTTTTCCAAAGGATTTTTTTTATAGTCATTTCTACACACACATGGATATTAAACAGTTTTAGGTTTGGTTTGGTTTGGTTTGGTTTTATGGCATATCAACCTTTGTAGGTTATTTAACGCCAAATCCATTTTTATGTAAATAATCTGTTCTATTTAAAATAATTCAGTTTAGCTTGAGTACACAGTTTAATTGTCAAAAACATTTCTATTTCAAACTATTCAGTTATATATAACAATTCAGTTTAGTGTAAGTACAGTTTCAGTGTCAAAAATAGTTCAATTTAAAACAATTCAGTTTAGCAAAAACACACAGTTTAAATGTAAGTACAGTTTAATTGTAAAAAAACATTTTTATTTCTAGCTATTCAGTTTAGTCAAGGAATTCTACTTCAGCTAATTCAGTTTTGTAAAAGTACAGATTTTGTTTACACACAGTTATATGTCAGAACAGTTCTATGTTAAACTATTTAGTTTAGTGTAAATACAGTTTCAAAAAACAGTTGCAGTTATATGTAACAATTCAGTTAAGTGTAAATACAGTTTTAATGTAAAAAAAACAGTTCTATTTCGAACAATTCAGTTAAGCACAAGCACGCAGTTCAAATGTAAGTAAGTAAAGTTAGCGACCATAGTCGAGGGTGACCCGAATGCTCCCTTTTCGATAGCTACTACACCAAGGTGTAGGGGAGGGCGCTACTCCATTCCCAGGATTGCTCCACTTTACCCTTGAACCGTACCTTATAATGCTGAGTGTTAAGCAAGGTGGTATCAAGTACCATTTTTAAAGTCTTTGGTATGACTCGACCTGGGATTGAACCCAGGTCTCCCGGGCCATTGGCGAACACTCTAACAGCTGGGCCAAAGTATTGTTTAATTGTCAAAAACATTTCTATTTTAAGCTATTCAGTTTACTCAAACAATTCAGTTTAGCATAAGTATGCCGTTAGTTCTATTTAACCAATAGATAGGGCCCTATCAGGTGCTACCACTCCATTGCTGGAACCTCACCATCAGATTGTTTAGTGTCATATCTGGGACGCTCGTCGGGGGTGGTCTTACCCCTCTGCAGAGACAATTTTAGGAATAAGGCTCTTGTTTTTAAAAGATAAATCAGTAGATAAGAATAATAATTCAAGGATTTGAGGAATACATTAAAAATAATTAAAAAAACTAATTACAGCTGCTAGTAGCAACAATGACAAGCTATCATAAAGGAATTAAGAGACACAAGCGTTTGAACACTAATTGATAGTATAAATAGATGTACCATGCTGTTAGAGTGAATAAGATCAATCAGACGGACTTTAACAAGAGAAAGACTTCAATATTAACTTGGCCAGTAAATTCTTTGGTTCAAGGCGATTCTATTGTTGTTCAAAGCAAGACTTTAGCATTACAAATAGTAACAATATTCTGTTTTTTTTTCTGTAAATGTATCAATTTCGGTTGGAATGATTGGTTTCTTTCTTTTGTTTAATGGCATATCAACCTTTGTAGGTTATTTAATGCCAAAGTTATTTTCCTAGAAGAACAGTATTGGTACTATTTGACCCATAGCTGGGAGGATAAGGGGGTTCATACCTTTCCCAAGGGTATTTGCCCGAAAGTGAATGTAATAGCGCGACTGGAGTACGATTCGCTTACTACGATTCCGCAGTCCATTGCTTTAACCATTACACCCTAAGGACACCTCCACGGTTGGAATGAGATACTTACGTGTTGTATAGCCACATAATACATATGCATATGCATGCAGGCAGGATCATAACGACGACACAATAAAGACGAGCGACACAGGTCTTTAGAAAAATATACCTCTTACTTTATTTGAAAGGGGTCGAAAGGGTTACTCAAGGTTTTACTGTGAGTGGGAGTTGGAGACAGAACAGAACTGCAACATATTGACCCCCTCTCTTATGGCCATAACAGTGTTTCTTTCTCGTTCTCCTGCGCTGCTCAACTGGGGGCCCACTCTGCTGGTTGCTGGTTTTCTCTACCGCATCTCATCTCCAAATGATTGAACTTCCTGTGCACTGAGTATAATTGTTCAACGTCCACCTTCTTGTGGGCGTCATAAATCGCACTCATTCAACCCGTCCATGGTCAAGGTTATATTCTGATATTCCTCGACCGGATGCACCTGTTATTTATACTGGTGCATTTCCTATTTTGACAGCCTGGTCGGGTCGGAGGTCAATATACAACAACGCTTTTATAAAGTTTTCAGTTGATTATTTCTTCTTTTTATGCACATGTGAGTGTCTCAAAACAAACAAAAAAGCAACAAAAATGAGAAAATGAAAACGGGAAGAAAAACAACTGTATGACTATTTCAAGTGACAAACTAGTAAGATTACACGTGGGAAGACCTGGATAAGGCTTTGAATGGGAAATCTCAAGAAAGAAATTGAATCTCTTCTAGTAGCAGCACAAAATAACACCATAAGGACCAATTATATTAACCAGACATTGACATAAAGGTTAGAGTGTTTGCCAATGGCCTGGGAGACCTGGGTTCAATCCCAGGTCGAGTCATACCAAAGACTCACAAAATGGTACTTGATGCTTCTTTGCTTAACACTCAGCATTATAAGGTAAGGATCAAGGGTAAAGTGGAGCAATCCAGGGAAAGGAGTAGTGCTCTCCCCTACACCTCGGTGTAGTAGCTATTGAAAAGGGAGCCTTCAGGTCACCCTCGACTATGGTTGCCAACTTTACTTATATTAAAAGAAAAATTGATAATATACAACAGACGAGCAAGAATACATTATGTGAATGGTTTGGTTGTTTCCTTTGTTTAAAGGTATATCAAACCTCATGGGTTATTTAAGCCAAAGCCATCCTTGTAGAAGAACAGTATTTGTACTATTTAATCCATAGCTGGAGAGATAAGGAGGTTCATACCTTTCCCAAGGGTATTTAGTCGAAAAGTGAATGCAGTAATGTAACAGGAATTTGAATTTGGTTGGTTGGTTGGGTTTTATGGCATATTAAATTTTGTAGGTTATTTAATGCCAAATCCATTTTTATGAAAATAGTTCTATTTCAAACAATTCAGTTTAGCATGGGTACACAGTTTAATTGTCAAAAACATTTCTATTTTAAGCTATTCGGTTAATTTAAACGGTTCTTATTCAGCTAATCCAGTTTAGTATAAGTACAGATTTTCTTTACACACAGTTTAATGTCAAAACAGTTCTACATTAACCAATTCAGTTTAGTGTAAGTACAGTTTCAATGTCAAAAACAGTTCCATTTCAAACAATTCAGTTTAGCATAAGAACACAGTTTAAATGTATGTACAGTTTTATTTCAAGCAATTCAGTTTAGCAAAAATATGCAGTTTAAATCTCAAAACAGTTCTATTTTAAACAATTCAGTATAGCATAAATACACAGTTTAAATGCAAAAAAACAGTAAAGTCAAGAAAACACTGTTTAGTTCTATTTAACCCATAGATAGGACCCTTATCAGGTGCTACCATACTGGGCCAGAGTGGACCTGGGAGCGATGGCAAATCTTCTTTATACATATATTAAATATATATGATTTGGTTTGGTTAGCTTTTATGGCATATCAACCATTGTAGGTTATTTAATGCCAAATCCTCTTTATACATACATATTAAATATCTATGATTTGGTTTGGTTGGGTTTTATGGCATATAAAACATTGTAGGTTATTCAATGCCAAATCTTCTTTATACATATATATTAAGTATATATGATTTGGTTGGGTTGGGTTTTATGGCATATCAACCATTTTCTTTATTTATATATATTAAATATATATATGATTTGTTAACACATATTGTAGATAACATTCTTAAATGAGCCTGAGCATTTTTTTGCATACATTTAAATGGTTTCCAGTATTGTTATATAACAGTCACAATTTAACATCAGTCATTTATTTGCACACATAGTTTGTTCCATTTGATCCATGGATAGGACCCTATTAGGTGCTACCACTCCAGGCCAAAGTGGAATGGAGGAGGTACTCCACATTCACTGTACCCCTTTATTGTCACTCTGAGGCAATGAAGGGGTACTCCACATTCCCCTAATCTCCAAGACTGGAGCCTAGCCATCAGATTGTTTAATGTCAAATACAGGACAATCATAAGGAAGGTCTTACTCCTCGGCAGAGATGCAGTCGGTGTATTCTAAGACTCTAAGATCAATGTGAGAATACAGTTCTCATTGTTTGCCACATCACGTGATGCTGGAAAGTTTAAAAGTTAAGAATAAGTTAGTCAGTTGCCAAGGAATCTTTGAATGGAATGGCTGAGTTCCACTATGCTCATTAGTTCCTTACAAACATTGCAGCAGGTGAGGAAATGGTTGTCATCAAAAAAATAAAATAAGATGTGCACATAAATGAGCAAGGTAAGAAGATAGGCGCTGACCAACATCCAACACTGAAGGTTGGAGAATAATAATAACATAACATATAATGTTAAACCTGAAATGGGTACATACAAGGGGCTTCAAGAAGTTCAAAGCCTCACCCAGATTTTTGATATATCACCCATCACTCACGTTTGTATGGCACTCACCTGCATAGAAATTAAGACAGAAATCTGAATTAGTTTTTATCATTAAGGGTTTTCGGACTATTGTCTTCATCTTTATTGCTATTTCCACAATGTTTTGGCCGATTTGTCCTCCAGCCTTCTTCAGGTGTTTGTGAAAGTCTGGAACCTTCATGGAACTTCGAACTATGTCCTTTATTAAATCCACGGGGGTCACCTGTTCTGATTCCGTTTGTCGTAACCTAGTACAAGTATTAAGTATTCCTGTATTGTTACTCGCCTGCAGTCAGGATTGAAAATGCAACCTCCAGATGACTGTCTCCTTAGAAGCTTAGGGAACCAATGCCTATAACCATTATGCTATGTATCCTGCTGGCTAACGGAATCAGAACAGGCGAACCCAGTGGATTCAATAAAGGATGAAGTTCGAAGTTCAGTGAAGGTTCCTGAGTCTGACAAACTCCTGAAGAAGGCCGGAGGACATATCAACCGAAACAACTAATATCTGAATTAGTTGTTCTAGCTTTATAAAAAGAGGTAGAAAATAGACATGGTAAACTAAATAAATTGTTTGCATTTCACATAGCACTAATACCCTTCAGGAATCCAACTATTCTCCCTACAGTCATAGGTAAATAGTAGGACAGACTGAGCTCTTTAACCTTGGTATGGCAACCAGTCTATGAGAAGGAAAACAATTCAAACCTGTTAAATTCCTCTTAAAACTGACTTTGTGTCACATTATGCTTATGCAGAAAGGTTTATATATTCACTCCCCTCCTGGGGGTTGAGCACTCTGGCGAAGAAATTAACAGCTGCCACCCACGTAGTGCAAAGCAATTCTAATGAATTGAGCACTCTGGTATCCAATAGCATACAATGACAATAAATAAAAGTTGATACATAGCATGTTATAACTCCGAAGTTAATGATCGAGGATCGTTAAGTAAGTTTCCAGACTTTTTTCGTTTGGGCAATTTTATTGATAGTACACACATGAAACTCTAGTCCCCTTTGAAGTAATCTCCTCCGGCTGCAATGCACTTGTTGTACCGTTCCAACAACTTCTGGAAGGACCCATGGAAGTCCTCTTGTGTGAGCATGTCAATGACCTTCATCACAACCTCTTTCATTTCCTCAATTGTCTCATAACGACAGCCTCTAAGCTTAGGGAATAACCAAAAGTTACAGGGAGCAAGGACTATAGGGAGGGTGAGAAACTGTCTTGATGCCCATCTTGGTCAAATAGTCTGTGACAAGGATGGAGTTGTGGACTGGTGCATTGTTCTGGTGGAAATGCCACTGACCCGATTTGAAGAGTGCTGGCCTCTTCCAACAGAATCTCTTACTGAACTCTCTTAAAACCTCAACATCGTAACCCTAACTCAAAGCCTTTGGCCCATCAACTCTGGTATATTGACTTCCTTACTTCTCCCACACCTATCATCATCCATCACAGACTGCCTGCTTTCCTTGAATCTCTTATGCCACTCAAAAACTGATGCTAAATTCATGCAAGATGCTCTAAAAGCTATCTGAAGCATTCCATACGTTTCTGTGGCATTTTTTCCAAGTTTAAAACACAATTTTATTGCATATCATTCTTCTAAAGTGTCCTCACATCCAGATTGGATTTTTGAAATTCACCAGCTGTGACAATCAGGCTTTAGTAGGGTGTATTCCAATTGCTGCTGTAGCTGTTCATTTGAAGCTGAAATCATAAAAATTGGTCAGTGATATCATAAAATGTATAGCAATAACATAGTGAATTTTCAAGAGTCTATGACAATTTTAAATGCCTGTACAAAAAAGTCTGGAAACTTATTGAATTCACTATGTATGTCTCATCAGTGGATGAGCGGTAAGATACACTAAGTCTACACTCAAGAGTTGTGATACAATGAAACACTCTGCCTGTGAATGATAATATATATATATATATATATATATATATATATATATATATGTATATATATATTTTGTGGTGGCGAGACACTACAACTTCTTATATATATATATATATATATATATATATATATAATGTATTTTTATTTCAGTTTAATCCTATTAGGCTATATATATATATATATATAGCTTTATAGGATTAACCTGAAACAGAAATACATTATATATATATATATATATATATATATATATATATATATAAGAAGTGGTAGTGTGTTGTCACCGCAAAATGTTCAGCTTTGGCTCTTCTTTCTGGGTGAGGTTTAGAACTTTTTGAATGCACTCATACCCTGAAATGGGACTATGTAACACATCTAAAAAAAACAAAAATATGCATCAGGAGTTCTTACCAAGTGCTTGCTCATAAAAAGCCTCTGACCTGGACTGGTTTTAAAAGCCTCTATTCCATAGGAATAAGCCTGATAATAGTGATGATCATACAAGAATGAATACTCCTTGCACAAGTCCCGATACTCTCTTCTACTCAACTGACGTAAACACCGAGATATCAAGGAATAGGAGAAAGAAGTTCCTTTGAAATCTTCTACTGGAAGCTTTTTAAATCCTTTAATAGATTCCATCAAAGGAGTAATGGCCTCTTTCCACAAACCTAGAAAAATAAAAGAAAGGTCCATTTATTTAAGGAGTACATTGCATTTAAAAGGTTATTGCTTAATCAAATATATTTGTCTTCTATAAAGAAGGCAAACACACTGGGTTGAGATAAGAAACCATATATTCCAATATGGCTGCCACAAGTGTTGTCACCTGGTGGCATTAACTGAAACTACCTTAGCTGATTTGCTTTTCTTTTTATCTCAATCCAATATGGCTTCCTTCTTCCTTCAAGGCCAAATAGAAAATTTATATGATTACATCAAATCTATTGTTGACGACTTTTCACCAATGCAATCCAAGCACTGCAACATTTGTAACATACCCATAATATATGGATGTGTGAAATAGACATAGGGAATCTGAAATACATGCGAAATACTTTACGACTTCTTAGTTCAGGTACAAAACTTTTTATTACCTTTGAGTTAAAGGTTATTCGACATGAGGAGAGAGAGACACAATCTTTCTATGCTGACTGCTTTTACATCTGCCCCAAACCACATGCTGCGCCCGTAGCGTACAAATTCGTCTGGCCTCACCCAGCTCTGAATCTCGACTCTCTCGTTCAGAGGCAGGAACTCAACTAACTGCTTTTTCTCAAATCTCAGCCCACGCTTCTGGTGCGTGATGTCACTCACATCCCTTGGTCCCAATTTCTATCTGGGATTTTTATTTTGACATCTCTGAATGACACACCCTCTCCACGCACGCGTGAACACCTGCGTTAATGTTGCACCTAACTAACCCATGCGCTAAGCAAAAGGTTCTCATCCTAACTAAACCGAAAGGCAAGATATACAAAATGAAATCCCTCCGCAATTATATTACACACTGATCAAAGAAGTGTGTGGACTATAAAACTCATTTGGTTACGTATCATGAGAGTATTTTGGTCAGTCTATGGACTTCTCAGACAACCATCATAGTGACTTTTATACAGGAACAACATGTATTCTAATATGGCTACCACTAGTGTTGCCACCTGGTGGCTTAAACTGAAACTACTTTAGCTGATTTGCACTTCGACTTCATTCAGTGTAGTCCCTTGTCTCAATCCAATATAGCTTCCTTCTTTATGGTCACCAAATGGATTTTATACTGGAACCACATGTATTTTAATATGGCAACCATCTGGTAGTTTCAATTGAAATTATTCGAGTTAATGAAATATACATATGAATGGTTATAATTTCAAGAAAAAACTTCCGAATTCTTGTTTTTTTATCATGCCCATATTTGATATATTTTAACACCAGTTAGAAAAATATTTACCTGCGCAATGTTTCAAGATTATTGTAAAAATCTTAAGAAAGACTAAACAAGAATATTTTCATTCTCAAAGAGACAACCCCCCAACTATGGAAATTTACTAAACTTTTTTGCTTAGATGTGGCACAAGGCCATATGAAAGGGGCACCCAATGAGACTCGAACTCACTCGTGTAGGTTTGCTAGTCGAGCTTGCGAACCATTACACCACCAGAGGCGCCTAAACCCCCCAACTATGTCTTAAATATTACCACTACTGTTATTCTAAAAGGTTGGTTAGTTGGTTGGTTGGATTTTATGGCATATCAATCTTTGTAGGTTATTTAACACCAAATCCATTTTTATGAAAATAGTTCTACTTCAAACAATTCAGTTTAGCATAAGTATACCATTGGATCTATTTAACCAATAGATAGGGCCCTATTAGGTGCTGCCAAGACAGGCTAGAGTGGACCTGGGGGCAATGGCAATGAAGGGGTGTTCCGCATTCCCCAAAGCCCCAGCATCACGGGAACCTCACCATCAGGTTGTTTAGTGTCATATCCAGGACACTCATTGGGGGGGGGATCTTACCTCTCTACAGAGGTGCAGTCAATGTATTCTACAGACCCAGCCAACTGGGCAATACACAGAGTTAATGTCAAAACAGTTTTATTTCAGATAATTCAGTTTAGCATAAGCACACAGTTTAGACGTCAAAACAGTTCTATTTCAAGCAATTCAGTTTAGCAAAAATATGCAGTTTAAATGTCAAAACAGTTCTATTTTAAACAATTCAGTATAGCATAAATACATAGTTTAAATGCAAAAAACAGTAAAGTCAAGAAAACACTGTTTAGTTCTATTTAACCCATAGATAGGACCCTTATCAGGTGCTACCACTCTGGGCCAGAGTGGACCTGGGAGCGATGGCAATAAAGGGGTACTCTGCATTCCCTAAAGCTCCAGCATCACTGGAACCTCACCATCAGATTGTTTAGTGTTGTATCCAGTTGGGAGGGGGGTCTTACCCCTCTGCAGAGAAGCAGTCGGTGTATTCTACAGTTCCAGCCAACTTGTTTTGGAACCAAGTCACCCTACTTCATGTAAGCAGAGGCGCAGTCAGTGTATTCTATAGCCCCAGCCAACTAGGCAATCTTATACAAGGATGGCTTTGGCATTAAATAACCCATGAAGGTTGATATGTCTTTTAAACAAAGAAACCAAACTAAACCAATTGGTGTCTAACACACAAATCTTTTTGGAAAAAGCTTTCACAATTTTAGTTTCTTTCCATTCGGAATAGTCTCTTCTTAGCGGAGAGTGGTGTCACTCGGCCTGATCCAAAAATGATAATATCTTTTAGGGTCCTATCTTTGGGTTAAATAGATTTGTTTTAGATAATGTTTAAGGATTTTTAACTACATTCATATCACAACTAAATATGAAGTGTTGACCAGTTTAAAATGACTGTGAAGAAACATTGTTGTTCTATATGTAATAACAGTTCAACTGACTTCAATATAAAAAAACAGTAAGGGTTGACAAACAACTAACCATATAACTGTGTGCAAATTATTTATATTAGATAGGAATACTTGAAACCATATAACTGTGAGTAAATTATTTGTATTACATAGGAATACTTGAAACCATATAATTGCATGCAAATTATTTGTATTAGATAGGAATACTTGAAATCATATAATTGTGAGCTAATTATTTGTATCAAGAATAGTACTTGCAGCTATAATGGTTTACAAATCATAACTACTAAATAGGAATAGTTACTTGAAACCAAAGTTAACATACCAGAAAACCAACCAACAATATATATATATATATACACATATATATATACATATTTTAACTTTTTTTCTATAACTCTGGCAGCATGAAAAAAAACAAATCATATAAATATGTAGACCATGTGTAATATAATGGCCGAGGGATTTCGTTTTATATATCTTGCCTTTCGATTTAGTTAGGCTGAGAACCTTTCGCTTAGCGCATGGGTTAGTTAGGTGCAACATGAGCGGAGGTGTTCACACATGCGCAGAGAGGATGTGTCATTCAGAGATGTCAAAATAAAAATCCCAGATAGGAATGGTGACCGGGGCATGTGAATAACGTTATGCACCGGAAGCATGCACAGAGGATTTTGGGGATTCGAGAAAAGTCACTTAGTTGAGTTTTAGCATCCGAGGAAGACGGTTGACTTTCGGGGCTCACCGAGATCAGACTAGTAGCTTATGGCTGGTGCTGTGCGTGGTGGTGGGTAGATGGAAAAGTCAGCATAGAAAGGTTGGGTATCACTCTCCTTATGTCGAATTGCCTTTAACTCAAAGGTAATTAAAAGTTTCGTACCTGAACTAAGAAGTCGTAAGTGTTTTTTGTGTTTCGGGATTCCTAGGTTATCTATATACGTTTATGAACATTTTATGAACATTATGTCTATTTCACACATCTGTGTATCATGGGTATGTTACACATGTAAATAAAAATATATTGCAAACTGACATCAGGAAAAAAAATATTAATAAAAAAATAGAAAAGACTAAAAACATCCATATAGCTTGAAAATAATCAACCAACACTGCAATGCCAAGCTAAAAGAAAACACAGTGTTAATACGTAAGTCAATACATAAAAGCGCTCAATACAGTAAGTAAAGCAAAACTAAAATGCCTAGAATTTTGTTGAATTTTTATTCTTTCTCATGGCCACTTTCATAATAAATGTCGCTTAGGTCAACCTTCTTTAATCAGAGTTAACCTGAAGTGAAAGTAAAACTCCACTCACCAGATGGAGACACAGACTATTTCAACATTGTAGCAGGTGTGCTACAAGGAGACACATTAGCCCCATACCTGTTTATCATCTGGCAAGATTACATGCTTAGAACGTCTATTGATTTGAAGAAAGAAAACAGTTTCAAGCTGGCAAAAGAAAAAAGCAGAAGATACCCTGCACAAACAATTGTTATATATTGACTCTTGACTAAGCTGTCAATCAAGAGATGCACCTGTGTAAATAAGCAAAAGAACAGCGAAAGCAGGTGGGCATTAGAAAATAATATAACCAGGGGCCCGGGGCGGTTCGAGTCAGTTGGAGACAGAATGCCAGCATGAGAACCAGCTTGCAGACTGAGGGCTTTGTGGCCCTCAAACCCCAGCTAAGATGAGTAAGAAGTGCTACTTTGGTCGAGAGAAGAACTTGGGGTCAATATAGCAGTCCGTCCTTGTCTCCACTCATTTCTCACACACAACAAACATCACCCTTTTGAGAATAAAGTGTGAGAGATATAATTTTATAAAGAAGTGTGTCCGTTCATTTGTTGAAGTCGTTCATTACCGGTTGATTGTTTCCGCATATATTTGTATATGTATACATGCAGTTGTATGTGGTTATACAACACAATTATGGACACGGACTACGCCAATGACATAGCACTTCTGGCAAATACACCAGCCCGAGCTGAAACCCTGCTACATAGTCTGGAATGAGCAGCTGTTGGCATAGGCCTCCACGTCGACACAGACAAGACGGAATTCATGTGCTTTAATTAAAGAGGCGACATCTCCACACTAAAGGGTGGGCCTTTGAAACTGGTGGACAAGTTCACCTACCTAGGGAGCAGTGTCTTATCTATGGAGAAAGATATCAACACATGACCAGCAATAGGCTATCGGTCATATGGAAGTCAGCCCTACCAATAAAATAAAACTTAGTTTTTTCCAAGCGGCAGTCATGTCAATAGTGCTATATGGACGTACTACATGGTTCATTAACTAAACATATGGAGGAAAAGCTTTATGGCAATTACACAAGAATGCTATGAGCTGTATTAAACAAGTCCTGGAGGCAACACACTGTAAAACAGCAGTTGTATGGCCATCTACCACCCATCATGAAAACTATCAATGTTAAACAAATCAGACATGTGGGACACTGCTGAAGAAGTAAGGATGAACTCATAAGTGATGTCCTCCTGGGGCCCCCTGCACATGGACAAGCAAAGGTGGGACAACCAGCTAGAACCTATACAACAGCTCTGTGCCAGTACAGGGTATAGCCAGGAAGACCTCTCGGGAGCAATGGATGATACTATAACTATTTACCAACCCCTCCACTCGGGTAGGATATGACACAAGGTCAATTTTTAAGCGGAGTTTAGCAGGTTTGAATTCAAGTACCATTTTTTAAGTCTTTGTTATGACTCGACCTGGGATTGAACCTTGTTATCGACACTAGTTAGCATTATTTACACTAAGTAAGTAAAGTTATCTACACTAAGTAAGTAAAGTTGGCGATCGCAGTCAAGGACGACTTGAAGGCTCCCTTTTCAATAGCTACTACACCGAGGTGTAGGGGAGGGCACCCTTGATACATACCTCATATTGTTGAGTGTTAAGCAACGAGGTATCAAGTACCATTTTTAAAGTCTTTGGTATGACATGACCTGAGATAGAACCTAGGTATCCCAGATCATTGGTGAACACTCTACCCGCTAGGCCAATGAGCTGGTATATAAAAAGTTGATGGCCGTAGTCGAGGGCGACCATAAGGCTCCCTTTTCAATAGATACAACACCGAGGTGTAGGGGAGGGCACTACTCCTTCCCCAGGATTGCTCCACTTTACCCTTGATATGTACCTTATAATGCTGAGGAGTAAGGAGGTATCAAGTACCATTTTTTAAGTCTTTGTTATGACTCGACCTGGGATTGAACCTTGTTATCAACACTAGTTGGCATTATTTTAGTACTTAAAAATAAAAATAGATAAAAAATTGAAAAACAAATGAAAAATGAACACATGAGGATGTGTTATGTTTTGACCTTTGACCTTTGACTGAGCCGTCAATCAGAGATGCACCTGTGTAAATAAGTGGAAGAATATCATGTGATCTAAGCGGAAGCAAGTGTGCGTTATGAAATAATATATGCAGATGCCCACAGCAATTGAGTCAGCTGCAGTTGGAGACAGTGACGGCCAGAGTAAAGGCCAGTGCAGTTGGTGAAAAACCCCCCTAGGGGGTCTGTTGCTCTCAGCCGCCTCCAGTTGAATAACCCCAGCCAAGAAGCAGAAGTGCTAGGTGGGTCTAGAAGATAACACAGCATGCTATGGTCAAGAGAAAGAATTTATGGGTCAATATGACAATCTGTCCCTGTCACTGTCTTTATCTCCCTGTCTGTCTCACACATCACAGAAGCTTCAACCCCTTTTGAAAGAATAAGAAGACGGATACATTTGTGAAAGGAAGTGTTGTTCTTCATTATTCCCTCATTACTTCAACCATAATACAACAGATATACTAAAATATAAAAATGAAATAGGAAATAGAAATAATAAACAGATTAAGGTTGGAACTTGAAAAGGGGATAAGATGAATAATGGATTCATAAAACTAGGAAAATAGGTCAATGTTAACACAGGTTGGAAAACAATAAGAGGAATAACTGTAATAATAATATGGTTAAACTCCTAACCCCCCTGGAAGCCATAAATCAAACATAGAAGAGTAGATAAATTAACAAATCTGCAAGGGTAACAAGCATAGATAAGCAAGCCCTACCCAGAATGAGCCATAAATTAGTCCATCCTCTCCACTCCCAGCATATAATGTATAAAAAGACACCAACTACAAACCGAAATCACTTGACCTGATGGACAGAGAGACAAGAACAAGCACTATGTCTATACTATCCAAACATAAATATGTACACTCAATCAATGATATCGACCACTTTTTATTTATAGATAAAGCAAACTACTTATATATATATATATATATATATATATATATATACATACATGAAGGTGCTTGTGGATATTGCCATAGGAAATGGACACAGTAAATCAAGTTCAAATCCTGATTGAAGCTGTTGAAATTTCACATAGTACATAGACACTGGGGATAGGTATGCATCCAACTATACTCCCATTGGTTATAGGTAAATAGTAGGGCAGACTGTGCCCTTTAATCTTGAATTGAAACCTGTTAAACTCCACTTAAAAGATTGAACTAGTATCACATCCTGCTCATCACAGAGCAGATTGGGTAAATAGAGTTGGTTGGTTGTTTGGTTAGTTGGATTTTATGGCATATCAACCTTTGTAGGTTAACGCCAAATCCATTTTTATACAAATAATCAGTTCTATTTCAAACAATTCAGTTTAACATGAGTACACAGTTTAATTATCAAAAACATTTCTATTTCAAACTATTCAATTTATTCAATAAGAGCTAATTCAGTTTAGTATAAGCATAAAAGTCCTATATTAACCTTTTCAGTTTAATGTAAGTAGAGTTTCAATGTCAAAAACAGTTCCATTTCAAACAATTCAGTTTAGCATAAGCATGCAGTTTAAATGTAAGTACACAGTTTAGATGTGAAAAACATTTCTATTTTAAGCTATTCAGTTTAGTCAAACAGTTCTAATTCAAACAATTCAGTTTAGCATGAGTTTGCAGTTTAGTTCTATTTAACCCATACACAGGGCCCTATCAGGTGCTACCATTCCGGGCCAGTGGACCTGGGAGCAATGGCAATGAAGGAGTGTTCTGCATTCCCCAAAGCTCCAGTATCACTGGAACCTCACCATCAGATTGTTTAGTGTCATATTCAGGACACTCATTGGGGTGGGCTTACCCCTGTGCTGAGGAGCAGTCTGTGTATTCTACAGCCCCAGATGACTGGGCAATACACAGAGATAAATGTCAAAACAGTTTAATTTCAGATAATTCAGTTTAGCATAAGCACACAGTTTAAATGTCTAAACAGTTCTATTTTAAACAATTCAGTTTAGCATAAATACACTGTTTAAATGCAAAAAACAGTAAAGTCAAGAAACCACAGTTTAGTTCTATTTAACCCATAGATAGGACCCTTATCAGGTGCTACCATTTAGGAGCGATGGCAATGAAAGGGTACTCTACATTTCCCAAAGCTCCAGCATTACTGGAACTTTACGATGAGATTGCTTAGTGTCATATCCAGGACACTCGTTGAGGGGGGGGGTATTCCTCTGCAGAGAAGCAGTTGGTGTATTCTACAGCCCCAGCCAACTGGTCAATGAGTAAATAGATAGATACATACATACATGCATATATATATATATATATATGTATGTATGTATCTATCTATCTATTATATATATATATATATGCATGAGCATAAACTTACCCTAAAAAGTATTCTTCTGCCAAACTCTTGGAGACTAAACCCTCTTAATAAGAATTGTTAATTGAAACCATATTATTGTGTTTGAATTATTAGTATTAGATAAGAATACTTGAAATCACATAATTGCCTATAGGTTAATAAGATATAAAGAATTGTTATTCAGAACTACAATTGTTTAAAAATTATTATCATGTGCAACTTGAAACATTGCTTGAAAAAAAAAAAAGATTACTTTCGGCATTGAATAACCCAACGACTATTAACAAGGTTTAAAGGCATCAAACCCATAACATCTGATTTAAAGAATGTAACATAAAAAAACATGTAACTTACCCAAATTATGATAAATTTGTCCTTTAATTTGGATGCAAACAGCACAGACATTGATATACTGGTCTTCAGTTTTATATTGCCATCTTGATGAAGAATCGTCAGTAGCTGAAATAAATGAACAAAAATAAAAATCATTAACAAATTCTGACATGATTATCAAATGTAGATAAGTCTCACTGCTCTGTGGGCTGGGGTTGTAAAATACACCAACTACCTCTTATTGCCATGACTCCCAGGTCCACTATGACCCCAAGTGGTAGTACCTGTTTCCCCTTCGTTTATGGGTCAAATAGAACTGTTCAACTGTTTTCTAAGGATTGGTTTGGTTTGGTTGGGTTTTATGGCATATCAACCATTGTAGGTTATTTAATGCCAAATACTCTTTATACATATATATAAAATATATATGATTAGGTTTGGTTGAGTTTTATGGCATATCAACCATTGTAGATTATCACCCACTAAATCCCACTCATACATATATATTAAATATATATGACCTCTAAACATATTTTGTTGATAACATTTTTTAAATGAGTCTCAGCTTATTTTTTTGGCACACATTAAATAGTTTAAAGTATTACTATCAAATGCAAATAATTCTATTTACTATTAATCATTTGTTAGCACAAAGTTAAATGGTTCCAATGTATCACAAACAGTTCAATTAAACATTAGTCATTTGTTTACACACTTAAATGACCAAACAGTTCTATTTCTAACAATTCAATTTAACATAAGTCATTTGTTTGCATTCTGGTTAAATGTCAAATAGTTCAATTTGACCGATAAAAAAGACCCTATCTGGTGTTACCACTCCAGGTCAGAGTGGACCTGGGAGTAATGGCAATAAAGAGGTACTCCATACTCCCCAAAGCTCAAGGACAAGAACTTCACCATCTGATTGTTTAGTGCCATATCCATGACACTTTTGGAGGGAGTTTTACCCCTTTACAGTGATGCAGTCGGTGTAAAAGTATTTGTATTAGATATTGTTGTACTCCCTACATAATGGACTCGCCCTCCTCCATAAATACATGTCAATGAGAGCGTCCAACAGAGTTCACCAATCAGCGTGACACAATCAAGTTTAATACTATTGGCATAGCAGACGGATAGTCACTACCTCACTGGACTCTCAGCTTCCTATTAACTAACTACTGTTTAACCAGGTTTACTTGTATCTTGTTTCTGTTACTTGAATATATGTTTTTCTATCAACCCTTTTGTTAGTCGTCTAAATTTCTGAGACGAAGCTTAATGATTTTTAGGGAACCAACGGCTATAACCATTACACTACGTGTCCTGCTGGACACATAGCGTAACAGTTACAGGCATTGGTTCCCTAAGCTTTTAAGGAGACAATCATCTGAAGGTTGCAGGTTCAATCCTGACTGCAAGCAAGTAACAGTACAGGAATACTTAACACTTGTACCTGGTTATGGCTAACGGAATTCAGTAAAGGACGTAGTTCGAAGTTCCATGAAGGTCCCCGAGTTCGACAAACACCTGAAGAAGGCCGGAGGACATATCGGCCGAAACATTGTGGAAATAACAATAATAATAAAAATGAAGCCAATTGTCCGAAAACCCTTAATGATAACAACCCTTTTGTGTTCCCCATGTCTTTTTTTGGTCAGCATCACAACAGAGAGGAATACTTGATAAAGAGAATTACTAAATGTTAAATAGCAATACCTGAAACTATTTAACTGTGTGCAAACAAATCATGATTATTAAAGACAATTATTAGTTTTAGAGAGCAATACTTGAAACCATCTAACAGTGTGCAAACAAATGAGCTCTTCTAACTCGTTTAAAAATAAAGTTACCTATAAACTATTCACTCTACGAATCATATATATATATATATATATATATATATATATAAACAAGATTTGTCATTAAATAACCCACAAGGGTTGATATGTAATAAAACCTCAAATAATTGTTAATTAGAGGAAAAATTATCATACTACAGATTAGGGTTAGATAATGCAAGGGAAGATATTCAGTTGTGTCCCCACTCACTAAGGTCCAATATTAGCATTTGTATATCCAATGATATACTAACACTGAATAAACGGAAGGAAAGACAAGCTCATTTATACTCATAGGAACATTTAATATATACATAATGAACATAAGAGAAGTATTAACAAACATATCCCAATAGATAAAATATACACAAATTGTTCCATGAACAAGCAGTATATGAAAGGGGTACAAAATGGTAAAAATCTTCATTGAATTTAAGAATCAGAAACTTACATGTTAAAGACATGCTGGCTTTACTGTAAAATGGTGAGGTAGGAGACATGTCTCTACTGTGCAAAGAATAGTGACTAAAAGGATGCATCTTTACCATTCAAAGAATGAGGACAAAAAAGGACAAGAAGGATTCTGAGTTTCTAATGGAACCACAAGATATCCAAAGGACACAGCCAAAAAATCCAAGAGAGACAATTATTTACTGTCTTCCAACACAGGTCAAAGCATGCATATGGATCTCAACTAAGACTCAAAAGCCATCAATCATCGTTTTTTTGTCCAGGTAATAGAAATGTTATATTTGTGCATAGCA
The DNA here is from genome assembly GCA_963585895.1 of Sepioteuthis lessoniana. Classification (NCBI taxonomy): domain Eukaryota; kingdom Metazoa; phylum Mollusca; class Cephalopoda; order Myopsida; family Loliginidae; genus Sepioteuthis; species Sepioteuthis lessoniana. The sequence continues at coordinate 51,409,532 of OY757942.1, forward strand.
ATGCAAAAGAAGAAAGAAGGAGAGAGAGAGTGGAAGGAAGGTAATTTGCTAACCAGGATGTCATGCTACCTGCTTGATAGAAGGAGTGAAAGAAATTCTAAGAAACAACAATAGAATTTATAAACAGAAATGTAGCAGAATTAAGATGGCTTACAAAGAAACTAAGTTGTTAAAATTCTGTTCTATGATTAGCATTCATGGATAACTTAAATTAAGCTAATCTCTTGTGCTTACACGAAGTAGGGTGACTTGGTTCCAAAACCGACTGCTTCTCTGCAGAGAGATAAGACTCCCTCCTAACGAGTGTACTGGATATGACACTAAACAGTCTGATGGTGAGGTTCCAGTAATGCTGGAGCTTTGGGGAATGTGGAGTACCCCTTCATTGCCATCACTCCCAGGTCCACTCTGGCCCAGAGTGGACCTGGGAGTGATGGCAATGAAGCGGTACTCCACATTCCCCAAAGCTCCAGCATTACTGGAACCTCACCATCAGACTGTTTAGTGTCATATCCAGGACACTCGTTGGGGGGTCTTACCCCTCTGCAAAGAAGCAGTCAGTGTATTCTACAGCCCCAGCCGACTGGGCAACTGTCGTGTGGGGTTCTGAGAATCACGTGACGGTTTGGTCATGGGACATCTCATAGAAGCAAGTTCTATATCACTTTGGTAGTAGACACCAGCTGGAAAGGATCTTCTTTTTGTCTCTGCTTTTACAACCAACACATGCATGCAAAATTGTCCTTTGTGGACCATTTCCCTAGACCAGAAAAATGTAAATTTTTACCTGTTGTCAGAACCACCACTGTTGGATCTGTCAAAAGCTGATGTACCTTTTTACACTTTTGGACAGTATGTCATGTTTCTTAATTATATATGTATATAAAATGTATGTCGTAGTCTAAATGGACAAAAATATTCTGTGTTAGTTTCTTCCTTAGATAGACTGATGCATTATAGGAACAGGATAGTAGTAGTCTCAATGAATATCACACCCGTCCTTAAATCCCTATACAGGTATATGTACCAACAAAATATTGCAAAAGTTTTCACTCACTCTTGTTTTTTATTATAGAAAAGTTATATATATGTACTACCAAAATATTGCAAAACTTTTCACTCACCCCTGTTTTTTATTATAGAAAAGTTATGTATATGTACTACCAAAATATTGCAAAACTTTTCACTCACTCTTGTTTTTTATTATAGAAAAGTTATGTATATGTACTACCAAAATATTGCAAAACTCTTCACTCACTCTTGTATTATAGAAAAGCTATGTATATGAATTACAAAAATATTGCAAAACTTTTCACTCACCCTTGTTTTTTATTATAGAAAAGCTATGTATATGTATTACCAAAATATTGCAAAACTTTTCACTCACCTTTGTTTTTTATTATAGAAAAGCTATGTATATGTACTAACAAAATATTGCAAAACTTTTCACTCACCCCTGTTTTTTATTATAGAAAAATTATGTATATGTACTACCAAAATATTGCAAAACTCTTCACTCACTCTTGTATTATAGAAAAGCTATGTATATGAATTACGAAAATATTGCAAAACTTTTCACTCACCCTTGTTTTTTATTATAGAAAAGCTATGTATATGTACTAACAAAATATTGCAAAACTTTTCACTCACCCCTGTTTTTTATTATAGAAAAATTATGTATATATACTACCAAAATATTGCAAAACTCTTCACTCACTCTTGTATTATAGAAAAGCTATGTATATGTATTACCAAAATATTGCAAAACTTTTCACTCACCCTAGTATTAATATTTGATCAGAATCCTTAATAGTATATTATTGTGTGCAAAACACACTTCAAAAACAACTACACAAAAAATGGAATTGTAAATATACAATAAATGTGATTCCCTAACCTATAGGCATAAAAAAAAACCCTAGACTGGTTAACATGTCTAAAAAAACAATCCATCATTCAGTCACATCTTCCACCTATGCATTGCATGTGGACATGCCTCATGTCTAGCATACCATCCAAGCTCGGCGAATACTCTGCAGATGGCGGTGATCAAGCCAGTTTTGGTGTTGTGGGAGGTCATGTTGGTGATGTTCTCGATGTATGACAAAACGAAGTAGTCCAGCGGGTTCAGGGCGGGGGAGGAAGGGGGCCAGTGAGAGAAGGGTACAAAGTCGTAACACTCCTTCTGAAGCCAAGCCTGGGTCTCTTTGGACTTGTGGGCCAGCACTGAGTCCTGCTGCCACACCCAGGGTCTGCCACCAGCCACCTGATTGTACCAGGGGATCATCACACTCTTCAGCACATCCAGGTACACTTTGGTGTTGACTTTCAAGCCGACTTCAAAGATGTGAGGTGGCATGATATGGCCCTCACTTGAAACCACACCAAAGACCATAACCGTAGCCAGAAACTTTGTTTTCATCACCCAGGGCACGTTGAACCATCCGGATTTGCATTTTGAGGGTGCTGGCAATGGTCCTGTTGTCATAACTTGGATCGGTAGAGAGGATGAGTTGTACAGCAGCGAAAGGCTCCTATCACTCTTGGGATTTGTACACAACTGGCCAACTAGTAGATGGTCTGAAACAAAAAAAGAAAACCAGTTTTCTTTAAGCAGAAATAGAATCATGTCGTCTTTTTCTGTGGCGACAATTTTATTGTACCAACAACAGTAAAAAGCAGTGACTCGCTCAATCAAACTTGAAGGGAAAGCACAGTGGAGCATTCTAATAGCAGGATAAATCAAACATTTATTTTGCAAATATCTCCACTTGTTGACAAATTTTTTTAAAAAGAAAAGGAAAAAAAAACTTGACTTACGGACATCCTCCCACTTTTGGTCAATTAGAGTGTTGAGAATTTGGATGCTTCCATGAAGATCACCGTTGTCTTTCAAGACCCTGGCTTTTCGAATGGCCAGCTGGGGTGCAACAGGGGTGGAAGGTGCCAGCTTTTGAATTTGGTCAATGATTTTCAGAAGGGCCACAGAACCATCACACCAATAGACAAAACGGTCCACAACAAAGGCAATGGATAATGCCAATTTGTATTCTTCACTCTCAAAGGCAAAATTTAAACACAACTGAAAGAAAAATATACCAGACTATTTATTATTATGAAATAAATTTGAAAATTCAAAAATAAGATTAATTAATCTCATTTTACTCCAGATTTGTAAATAGTAGCCATAGAATATTATAAATAAGATTTTATAGTATAATAATTGCAATCTATCATTCATATCACATCAAATAAGGTTTTCATGTACACATATGAAAAAAATATATATATATATTGCCCAGTCGGCTGGGGCTGTAGAATATACCGACTGCACCTCTGCAGAGGGGTAAGACCCCCAATGAGTGTCCTGGATATGATGCTAGACAATCTGATGGTGAGGTTCCAGTGATGTTGGAGCTTTGGGGTATGTGGAGCACCCCATTACTCCCAGGTTCACTCTGGCCCGGAATGGTAGCACCTGATAGGGCTCTATAAATGGTTTAAATAGAACTATCTGCATACTTATGCTAAACTGAATTGTTTGAAATAGAACTGTTTGACTAAACTGAATAGCTTGAAATGTTTTTGACAAATAAACTGTGTACTTACATTTAAACTGAGTGATTATGCTAAACTGAATAGTTTGAAATGGAATTGTTTTTGAGATTGAAACTGTACTTACACTTAACTGAATTGTTTAATATAGAACTTCTGTGCTTATACCTAGCTGAATTAGAACTGTTTGAATAAATTGAATAGCTTGAAACAGAAATGTTTTTCCCCAATTAAACTGTTTACTCATGCTAAACTGAATTGTTTGAAATAGAACTGATTATTTGTATAAAAATGGATTTGGCATTAAATAACCTACAAAGGTTGATATGCCATAAAACCCAACCAACTGACCAACCTATATATATATATATACACAGATACATATATATATATATGAAATAATATACATATTTTTCAGGTGTAGAGTCCAAATGGAAGATACCTTCTATAAATTTGAGCAGTTATTATTATTGATGTTCCATTCTACAGCCTTCTCCAAGTGTATAATTGAAATAGAAGACACCTATAAATTTAAGCAGAGTCATTATCATTCCTAAAGTTATTTAGACAATTGAATGTTACTAAAATGTTTTCACAATTCCATTTAACAGCTTTCTTCAAGTGTTTACCTCGCCATGGATTAAATAATATCATTGCTATTCTTCAAGAAGGATGGCTTTGGCATTAAATAAACCATAAAACTGATATGCCAAAGAATCCAAACTAAATTGAACCAGATGTAGAATCCAAATAGAATCACCTTCTATTATTTGGAGAAAAGTCATGATCATTTTAACAATTGTTCAAGACTATTGAACTCATTCTTTAAAAAAATGTTTTCGCACTTCCATTCATTTTCAAAAGAGTTGTTATGGCTGTTCCATTCTTCAGCCTCTTTCAGGTGTACAAATCCAAATGAAGACACTTTCAATAATTTTTTAAAAAGTTGTTATGGCAGTTCCATTCTTCATCCTTCTTCAGGTGTGCCATCCACATGAAGACACTTTTAATAATTTTCAAAAGAGTTGCTATCTTTCCAAGAGTTGTTTTGGATGTTCCCTTCTATAATCATCTTCAAGTATACAAATGGAAGACACTTTCAATAATTTTTTAAAAAGTTGTTATGGCTGTTCCATTCTTCATCCTTCTTCAGGTGTGCCATCCACATGAAGACACTTTTAATAATTTTCAAAAGAGTTGCTATCTTTCCAAGAGTTGTTTTGGATGTTCCCTTCTATAATCATCTTCAAGTATACAAATGGAAGACACTTTCAATAATTTTTTAAAAAGTTGTTATGGCTGTTCCATTCTTCATCCTTCTTCAGGTGTGCCATCCACATGAAGACACTTTTAATAATTTTCAAAAGAGTTGCTATCTTTCCAAGAGTTGTTTTGGATGTTCCCTTCTATAATCATCTTCAAGTATACAAATGGAAGACACTTTCAATAATCTTAAGAAGAGTCATTATCATTTGAAGAATTGTTCAGACAATTGAACTCATTCTTCATGTTGCATTTATTATTACCCCAAAATTTCAGCTGTTCCATTCTACAGCCTTCTTCAGTTTACAATGATAATGACTCTGCTCAAATCAACAGTTTATATGTTTACAATCTGAATGAAAGATACTTTGATTAATTTTGAAAAGACTCATGTTCTTTCCATGAGTTTTTCAGACAATTGAACTTATAATGTTCTTTTTATTGTAACTAGAAAATTTTGGTGGTTCCATTCTACAGCCTTCTTCAGGTTAAAATCTTAATGAAAGATACTTTGATTAATTTTGAAAAGGGTCATGTTCTTTCCAAGAGTTGTTCAGACAATTGAACTTATAATGTTGTTTTTATCGTTACTATGAAATTTTGACAGTTTCATTCTACAGCCTTCTTCAGGTGTACAAACTGTACTAAAGGTAACAGATGGAGTAGATGAAAAATATAACAGTGCTCTAGAAAAAAGCATAGAAGAAACAAATTTACTCACAAGTAAAAGTTCAATTTCAGTTAGAACTGGAATTTCTGCATTCTGTACTTTCATAATCGTTGGGTTGATTGTTGGCGGGAGAAATGGCCAGTCATGATTGAAAGCATCCTTGACATATTTTTGAATTATTGGAGAAGGTAGATGTAGCAATTCCTGCAGAACTTTTTTCTGTGATTCTTTACCATTTTGAGAGGAGAGGTATTCCAGAATTCTTTCAGGAACAAGATCTTCATTCAAAAAAAAAAAAAAAGATGTGTTAATAAGAAAAAGCTAGGATGTGCCCATGGTGTAATGGTTATCGTCGCAGGAAATTGACACGGCGACACAAGTTCAAATCCTGGACGTGACTGATTGCATTTCACTTAGTACTAATACCCTTGGGAAAAGTATGAATCCAATTATTCTCCCTCCAGCTATGGATAAATAGTAGGGCAGACTAGGTTCTTCAGCCTTGGTGAGGCAACTAGTCTAGGAAAAGGAAAACTCTGAATTCAAACCTCTTAAACTCCGCTTAAAAACTGACCTTGTGTCATATCCTGCCCGAGTGGAGGGATTGGGTAAATATGATAAGAAAACGCTACATGGGAATTGCACAAGAATATTACGAGCTATATTGAACAAATCCTGGAAGCAAGATCCCACGAAACAGTAACTGTATGGCCACCTACCAACCATCTCTAAAACCATTCAAATAAGACGAACAAGATATGCTGGACACTGTTGGAGAAGTATGGATGAACTCATTAGCAACATTCTCCAATGGACCCCTTCGCACAGACATGCAAGTGTTGGACGGCATACAAGAACTTATCTACAACAGCTCTGAACAGACATAGGATGTAGTCTAGGAGGCCCTATCGCAAGTGATGGATGATAGAGACAAATGGTGAGAGAGAGAGTCAGGGTAATCTGTGCTAGCAGTACGACATGATGATGGTAATTACGAGATTTAACAAGAGTATGAGATATCTAGCAAGGATTGAACTCACTACTCTGTTGAAATTACTCTTGTAGATTACATGGTTCAGTATTGCACTATAGAGAAGTTCAGAGTTACTTATTACGTATAGCTCAGATATGGTACAAGAAAATAAGCATGGGGCACCTAGTGAGTATTGAACTCACTACTCTGTTGTAATTAATCTTGTAGATTACATGGTTCATTATTGCACCATAGAGAAGTACAGAGTTACTTATTAAGTATAGCTCAGATATGGCACAAGAAAATAAGCATGGGGCACATAGTGAGGATTGAACTCACTACTCAAATGCTAGATAGTGGCCACAAGCCTCTTAATTTAGTAAACCAGTTTATATACCTTGGTAGCAATATCTCATCTCCCGAAAGCAATGTCATCATATACATAGTTAAAGCATAGACTAATATTGACAGGTTAACAAACCTATGGAAATCTGATCTCTTTCTCAGATAAAATGAAATGGAAATTCTTCCAAGATGTAGCTGCATCAATACTATTGTATGGTTGCACCACTTCGGCATTAATGAAACACTTGAGGATACATTTATGCCTAGTGGGTAGAGTGTTTCCCAATGATCCGGGAGACCTGGGTTCAATTCCAGGTTGCGTCATACCAAAGACTTTAAAAATGGTACTTGATACCTCCTTGCTTAACACTCAGCAATATAAGGTATGTATCAAGAGTAAAGTGGAGCAAACCAGGGAAAGGAGTAGTGCCCACCCTACACCTTGGTGTTGTAGCTATTGAAAAGGGAGCCTTCTGATTGCCCTCAACTACGGTCGCCAACTTTACTTACTTTATATATATATATATATATATACATACAGGGTGTGATGTGTAAATCGTCTCTTTTTCAAATTATTCATTTTATGTATGTATTTTATTTATTTCAGCTTTGGTCTACTGCGCAGAAAACTAGGGTCTATTGGGCACTGTAAGGAACACAGTACCATGACACAATTTACCCCTCCAAAAATTTAGAAACCAGGTTAGAAGCTCCAATACAAAGATTTCAGGGTTCAGCTGTCAATTTCAAGGACCATGCAGAGTATTCGAAAAGGGTCGGATAAGTCCAATGTTGATAACAAAGGTACAGCAGCCTCACTCTGATTGCACCATCAGATAAGAAAAGAACAACCAAATTTCTTATTTACCGACCCCTCTGCTCGGGCAGGATATGACACAAGGTCAGTTTTTAAGCGGAGTTTAGCAGGTTTGAATTCAGAGTTTTCCTTCTCCTAGACTAGTTGGCTCATCAAGGCTGAAGAACCCAGTCCGTCCTACTATTTATCCATAGCTGGAGGGAGAATAATTGGATTCATACCTTTCCCAAGGGTATTAGTGCTATGTGAAATGCAATCAGTCTCGTCCAGGATTTAAACTTGTGTCGCCGTGTCCATGTCCTATGACGATAAGCATTATTCCATGGGCACCTCCCAACCAAATTTCTTGATGAGATCCAGGCTATGATTGACAATGATCCCAGCAAGTCAATCAGGTCCATAGCCAGGGACATGAGTTTCTTATCAGGCAAGTAGTGCATAAAGATATTTTATATTTCCCATACAAGATGAGAAAGGGGGTGTCCTCGTGGTGTAATGGTTAAAAAGATGGACTGCAGAATCGTAGTAAGCAAGTTCGTACTCTAGTCGCGCTATTACATTCACTTTAGGGCAAATACCCTTGGGAAAGGTATGAACCCCCTTATCCTCCCAGCTATGGGTTGAATAGTACTACTACTGATCTTCTAGGAAAATGGCTTTGGCATTAAATAACCTACAAAGGTTGATATGCCATTAAACAAAGAAACCAACCAACCAAGATGAGAAAGGGCCAATTTTTATCACAGACCATGAGGAAAGACTGTGCTGAAAAGCTTTTCAACAAACTCTAACATCCTCTCCAATTGAACAATCTTTGCTTTTCCTCAGATGAAAAAATTTGCCTCCATTCTTCTTCTCACATAGCCTCAGATTTAATACAGGGGTTTACATCAAATGTTTGGAGGATGTAGTGCTGTCCGGGATCAAGATGGTGACTACTGGAAGACCCTACATCTTGCAACAGAGCTCTGTCTCATGTCACTCATGCAGGAGAACCCAACCTTAGCAGTCAAAAACTTTGTGTGATCTATGGCCTTGTTAGTTGGATTTGGAGTGTTACAACATACAATGAGAAAAATTTCATTTAAAACAAGACAAACAAGGAACATCTAGAGTTTAAACAATTTCTATAAAACAATAAAGTGTCAACTTAGATTTGAAATGTTCAGAAGTTCCTTTTTTACACGTAGTAAATTTTCGAAGTGGTGGAAAGTCAGATATTAGGAAAAAAGGGGAAAGGAGGAGAATGTTTTTAAAGAATACTTATTCGTTTTTTCTTTTCTTTTCTTCTCTTTCTTTTATGGTCAGGTAACAAGCAGAAAAGTAGTTTCAGCTCTTAACTCGAGGGCGGACGTTACTTCTCTACTGATCACCATATTTATGTGCTTCCTTGGGTCTCTTTTGTCCTCACTGACCCGGTTCACAGAAAACCCGAGTATTTATCTCTCCCCACCAGCTCCAAATTCGTCACTCCAAAATCCTTCTTATTTTGGCGTGACTGCTTCCCATTGGCTACTTTAATTTTTATTATTTTTCTTTTTTCTGATTTTTAACTGGATGGATGCGTGGAGCCGATGCGTAGCGACGCGTTTATACATTTTGTATGTGGCAGCCGACGAATCAACATCCGGTTGGGAGTTTTATTAATTCCTAAATCCCCACAGATCACATCACCCTTAACATCTGGTCAGATTGCCACCCCCCACTTGATTATCATATGTAGGACATAGTTGAGTGAGAGGCCAACAAAACTCAAATAAAATGTTTGAAATTGATGTTTGATAAATAAATATATATTTTGATAAATATTAGAAAAGCTTTAAATTGAGCACACATCATTAAGTTAAAAAAAGAGGACCTTTTTTTTTGGTCATGTCTCAGAGAATACGAGGACAGAACGCAAGCAACAAGAAAAAATATGAAGAACTACTTTTTGTCTTGGTATTCTCTGCTGAGCTGTGACCAAAAAAAAGGTCCTTTTAAGAACTTATGATGTACGCTCAATTTAAAGCTATATATACATATATATATATTGTTATCCATGGACAGACTGTTTCATTGTATCACAACACTTCAGTGTGGCTAGACATGCAGTATACAGGATCAAAACCTGCACAACTTTATGTTAGACTTAGTATCTTACCGCTCAGCTCACAGGCAACTTACATCAGCTCAGGAATTATAACGCATAATGTACTAGCTTTCGTTTGTTTACATTTTGCCTTACTGGATACCAGAGTGCTCATTTCATTAATTATATATATTTTGTACATACAACAGAATATTTAATAAATATTATTAATGAATAGATTTTTGAATAAATTGTCATATAGGATGGAAATGGTGGGTCACTAGATAATATGAATAGAGGTTCCATGCTGATTAGCATGGGATGTCAATCAAAAGAACAGTTAGCATTGGATGTTAGTCAGTAATTGAAGAACAGTAGTCAGATGGAACTCAGTAAGAAAGACTTTTCAGTAATAGCTTAGCCGGCAGTGTACAGATGGTAACTATTTTTTGTTTGTCTTATTTTCTGCTAATGTGTTATTTCAGTTTAATGAAATACTTATGCTTTTGTTAAGTTGTCTGTCAATTATTTTTCTCTTCTTTTTATGCACATGAGAGCATTACAAAAATTATTAACAATATTTGAATCCACACACAATAATTATATCTCCAAATCTTTAAACCCATAGAGTCCTATGGATGATACTAAACTGCATCTGATGGTGACCCTGTTGTTCTTCATTACCATTACTTCCAGTTCACTGTTGTTCTTCATTACCATTACTTCCAGTTCCACTCTTATCTGGAGTGGTAGTACTCATTATAGTCCCATCTATTGGTCAAATAGATGTTTAAAAATCATTCATATTCAGTCGGAATACATGATAACAGTTAATTATTTGTATTAAGAATAGTAATTTGGAACTATTGTCATTTACTAAGGATTATTACTAGTTACTTGAAGCTGTTTAACTGTGTGTAAAGAATTGATTATTATCCATATTTACCAACCCCTCTGCTCGGGCAGGATATGACACAAGGTCAATTTTTAAGCGGAGTTTAACAGGTTTGAATTCAGTTTTTTCCTTCTCCTAGACTAGTTGCCTCACCAAGGCTGAAAGACCTAGTCCGTCCTACTATTTACCCATAGCTGGAGGGAGAATAATTAGATTCATACCTTTCCCAAGGGTATTAGTACTATGTGAAAGGCAATCAGTCTAGTCCAGGATTTGAACTTGTGTCGCCGTATCCATTTCCTACGATGATAACCATTACACCACGGGCACCTTGAGAATACATACATACATATATATATATATATATATATATATATATGTATGTATGTATCCTCAAGTGTTCATTAATACCTAAGTAGTGCAACCATTGATATATATATTTTTTGTTAGTCTAATGAGAGAAAAAGGTAAATACTTTAAAATGAATAGGTACACAAGAGGATTTATTTTTAACTTATTTATTTCTCTTCAATATGTCTCTGGTGTTTGACACTGTCTTTAGGAAGTGATAATTATTACTTCCTAAAGACAGTTAATGTACCATAGCCATGATATGGCTATGTGTGAAACGTACATCGAATGTCCATAAAGATAGAACATAGGAATCTCAAAATTCGAAAAACACGTAACGACTTCTGTGTTCAGGTAGGAAACCTTTTAGTACCTTTGAGTTAAAGGTTTCGACATAAGGAAGAGAGATACACATTCTTTCTATTCTGGCTTTTTTTCTCCCCCCCCCCCCCCCCGCAACACGTGTGGCACCCGCCACAAAGGCCTTCGCAAGCAAGCGAAAGTCAACCGTCCCGTCCGGTGTCTAGTCTCAACTAACTGACTTTTTCAAAATCTCCCAAAATCCTTCGCACGTTTCCGGTGCATGACGTCACTCGCACTGTGTAACCCCGTTCCCCATCTCGGGCTATTGTGACATCTCTGAGTGACGCGGGAGCATGAACACCTGTTTTAATGTTGCACCTAACTAACCCATGTGCTGAGTCGAAAGGTTCTCAGCCTAACTAAACCCAAAGGCATAAACCGAAATCCCTCAGCCATTATATTACATTAAAAATAAATCCCCTTGTGGACCAATTCATTATAGGTATCATACAATGACGTATGTTTATAAGGCAGTATTGCTTCCAACAAAGCCTTCATCAGATGGTGACTCTGGGTTCAGGCATGGTTTCGGGGCCGAAGCATCATTACCACTAACCAAGAGCGCCCCAACAGTAACTCACGATATCACAAGACTTTGTTGTATTGACATCACTCGGCGGGATTGCCATATCCACGCTAATTCAGTTAGATCCTTATCTTGGATCTTTTTTATGTATTTCTTCATGTCTGATGAAGAAAGTCCAAGATTAGTCAAGAATACAGAGTTGGTTTGTTAATGAAACCTCGGTATCCGACCTCAATAGGAAATACATTGGTTATCCAACCATTTCTGACACATTGTTCTCACAGATCACATATATATATATATATATATATATACACGAGGATAATTAAATAAGTTTCCAGACTTTTTTTGTATGGCCACTTTTATTGATAGTACACACATGAAACTCTAGTCCCCTTTGAAGTAATCTCCTCCAACTGCAATGCACTTGTTGTACCATTCCAAAAACCTCTGGAAAGCCCTATGGAAGTCCTTTTATGTGAGCGTGTCAATGACCTTCATCAAAGCCTATTTCATCTCCTCAATTGTCTCATAACGTCAGCCTCTGAGCTTAGGGAATAACCAAAAGTCACAGGGAGCAACGTCTGGACTATAGGGAGGGTGAGGAACTGTCTTGATGCCCATCTTGCTGAAATAGTCTGTGACAAAAATGGAGTTATGGACTGGTGCATTGTCCTAGTGGAAATGCCACTGGACCAATTTGAAGAGTGCTGGCCTCTTCCCTAGGAATCTCTTCCTGAACTCCCTTAAAACCTCAACATAGTAACCCTAACCCTAACCCTTTGACCAATCATCTCTGGTGTATTGACTTCCTTACTCCTCCCACACCTCTCATCACCCTCACAGACTCCCTGTCTTCCTTGAATCTTTTATGCCACTCAAAAACTCATGCTCGATTCATGCAAGATGCTCCAAAAGCAGTCTGAAGTATTCCATATGTTACTGTGGCACTTTTTCCAAGTTTAAAACAGAATTTTATTGCATATCATTCTTCTAAAGTGTCCTCATGTCCAGATTGCATTTTTGAAATTCACCATCTGTAACAATCAGGTTTAGAAGGGTGTATTCCAATTGCTGCTGTAGCTGTTCATTTGAACCTGAAATCATAAAAATTGGTCAGTCATCTCATAAGATGTATAGCAATAGCATACTGAATTTTCAAGAGTCAACGACAATTTTAAATGCCTGTACAAAAAAAGTCTGGAAACTTATTGAATGAACCACATATATATATATATATGAATGAATATTTAAATTTTCCTGGTAAAGAGCTCAATGTACCAATAATTCAGAGCAATAATTTCTTTAAGAAAAAACAACAAAACCAATCACAAAGGATTATAAATTTATTTCCATCCTGTTACGCATTTTTGAAATTTCCAAACACACGAAAAAAAATTAACAGGACTTCTTCAGATCTTTTTGATAAAAAAACTAGAATAGACACATAAGAGTGGGAGGGGATAGAAGAATGGGAGGGGATAGAAGAGGGGTGAAGAGTTACCTCTTCATTAAGCCCACTTCCGTTTTAAATTTAAATTTCGGTTAGCAATGTAGTAAATTTATTTTTAAAAAATTTTTTAAAGTTAATATTTTTTTTTTTTTAAATTACATTTAGACTTAAATTACAGATATTTTTAATTAGATTTAAATTTTAAATAATAATCTCACATAAAGATGCAGTAATAGATATATTAAAACAAAAACAAATATTTAATTTACTTAAATATTTTAAAATTTCGAAAATATTTAGAAGGCTTTAATCAGTTACACTTTTTATGCGTAGTACATATGTATTATATGCTTTTTCACAATTTTCTATCTAACAATTGATTTTATTTATTCTCAAAATTAACTCTAATTCTCAAAATAACTTTATGCTTTTTTTAAAAAAATTTATTTGTTTAATTATTTATAGTTTAAATTTGGCTCTATGTCTACACCTAGCTATTAGTTCATTTCTCTTATTTAATAATTTTTTTGGCTCAAGAAAAAACAAAATGTGGATTTTTTCTTCAAGACACAGATTGCACCTACTATCGAAAGATTTTGGGGTACTAGATCTTTTCAATATGGACCATTGAATGTCAGGGGTTAACCCTTTATTTTTTAATCCCCAATAATGTTTTGATAGAGCAGTTTGATTTTTTTGACGCTCATGGGCGAAGGAATATTTATGATTTCCGTACCTAATTTTAAAATTAGTAGATGAAACGCCAATATAATATTTCTTATCACTTATGTCCTCTTTTGGATAAAAAATAGCTTGATATACTACGTTATCTAAATTACACAAACCATCCATTGGACAATCACTTCGAGATTTACAATTACATTCTATTTTTTTACTATTAATATTATTATTATTTACTCGGTTATGAAATTTATTAATTAATTCATTATTATGACTATTTATTATTTGAGAAATATTTTTAGTGCAAGAATAACTTATTTTCAAGGTTTTCCTATTAAATATTTTATGTAATATATTATCTTGTTTAAAATATTTATCTATCAGTCTCAAAAAATATTTACCTACATCTATATTTGCTAGTTTACAAAAAGGGGGGTTAAACCATATAATTTTCCTTTTTCTATTTTTATTTTTTTGATCGTAATTATTATTATCTTTAGTAATTTCATTTGTTATATTTTCTTTTAAATACCTAAAATCCTCCTTAAAACCACTATTTACATACATGCATTTATATATGATAAAAATTATTATGGTTTAAAATGAAAATTCTTACCTGAGTCAATTTTTGATATTTTTTGAGCCAATTGTGGCATCTGTTCTTGTACTAATGGGTTCAATGAAAAGAACATTCTGGTTTGGTGGTTAAAGAATTGTCTTTATTTCTGACTGAAGTTCTGAAAATCAAGCATTTAGAACTTATGATTATTCATCCTTATATTTGTTGAAAAAATAATCGTCAAATACACTTTATCATTGTAAGTAAAGTTGGCAACCGTAGTTGAGGGCGACTAGAAGGCTCCCTTTTCAATAGCTTCTACACTGAGGTGTAAGGGAGAGCACTACTCCTTTCCCTGGATTGTTCTACTTTATCCTTGATACATACCTTATATTGCTGAGTGTTAAGCAAGGAGATATCAAGTACCATTTTAAAAATCTTTGGTATGATGTGACCTTGTATTGAACCCAGGTCTCCCAGACCATTGGTAAACACTCTACCCACTAGACCAATGAGCCGGTTAAACTTTATCATTAGTAAACCCTAAATATCATATAATTTGCCTTTTTTTTTTCTCTAATAGCCATATTTACTTGAAAACCTATGACTTATTCTTAGTGGAGCATTACGAAACTTAAATGGATATTGCACATTTTAAAATTCTACAGACTTTAAAATTGTATTATCAAAAATAAAATTGCATAAATATATATATAAGGGATTGACTTATTTTTGGACTGCTGTTTAGTTATATTTAAGGTAAGAGTGTTCACCAATAGTCCTGGAGACCAGGGTTCAGTCCCAGGTCGGGTTATACCAAAGACTTTAAAAATGGTCCTTGATACCTCCTTGCTTAACACTCAGGATTATAAGGTACATATCAAGGGTAAAGTGGAGCAATCCAGGGAAAGGAGTAGCACCCTCCCCTACACCTTGGTGTAGTAGCTATTGAAAAGGGAGCCTTCGAGTCACCCCCAACTAAAGGGAGACAACTTTACTTACTTTTACTTACTATATACGATAAAATACATAACTAATATTATCTATTTTGCATTTTTTTGCATTTTATGTATTTACTTAAAAAAAAATTGACTTTGTGTAGCTTCCTGCCTATGTGTTTGCTTGTCTCATAGAGACGAGTTAACACATATATGTGTGAAGATAGCAATGCCCTCACAAAATTATGTGAACAATATGGAAAAGTTGGAGTTACTGCAAGAAAAGGTGACACTCATCTGGTAGATATCACTAAGATAATAGATGATATTATCAATCCTGAAGCTGATATTCAGGAAAGATTACATTTATTACAAATAAAAACAAAAAAAATAGAAAAACCAAAGGAAAATACTATTGAAGATTGCAAAACTGACACCCACGGAGAAACACAAGAGAAAGTCACACCAATTGTAGATTGCAAAGTAGATAGCCAGAAAAAGGTAAAAATATCAGAGAAAAAGAGACCAACTTCAGATTGTAACAAAGATACCCAAGAAAGGGTAGAAACACCTGAGAAAATGACACCAATTGTAGATTGCTACATAGATACCCGGGAAAGGGTAGAAACACCTGAGAAAATGACACCAATTGTAAATTGCTACATAGATACCCAAGAAAGGGTAGAAACACCTGAGAAAATGACACCAATTGTAAATTGCTACATAGATACCCAAGAAAGGGTAGAAACACCTGAGAAAATGACACCAATAGTAGATTGTAACAAAGATACCCGGGAAAGGGTAGAAACACCTGAGAAAATGACACCAATTGTAGATTGTAACAAAGATACCCGGGAAAGGGTAGAAACACCTGAGAAAATGACACCAATTGTAGATTGCTACATAGATACCCGGGAAAGGTTAGAAACACCTGAGAAAATGACACCAACTGTAAATTGCTACATAGATACCCAAGAAAGGGTAGAAACACCTGAGAAAATTATACCAATTGTAGATTGCAACAAAGATACCCGGGAAAGGGTAGAAACACCTGAGAAAATGACACCAATTGTAGATTGCAACAAAGATACTCGGGAAAGGGTAGAAACACCTGAGAAAATGACACCAATTGTAGATTGCAACAAAGATACTCGGGAAAGGGTAGAAAAACCTGAGAAAATGACACCAATAGTAGATTGTAACAAAGATACTCGGGAAAGGGTAGAAACACCTGAGAAAATGACACCAATAGTAGATTGCAACAAAGAAACCCGGGAAAGGGTAGAAACACCTGAGAAAATTATACCAATTGTAGATTGGAACAAAGATACCCGGGAAAGGGTACAAACACCTGAGAAAATGACACCAATAGTAGATTGCAACAAAGATACTCGGGAAAGGGTAGAAACACCTGAGAAAATGACACCAATAGTAGATTGCAACAAAGATACTCGGGAAAGGGTAGAAACACCTGAGAAAATTATACCAATAGTAGATTGCAACAAAGATACTCGGGAAAGGGTAGAAACACCTGAGAAAATGACACCAATAGTAGATTGCAACAAAGATACTCGGGAAAGGGTAGAAACACCTGAGAAAATGACACCAATAGTAGATTGCAACAAAGATACTCGGGAAAGGGTAGAAACACCTGAGAAAATGACACCCACTGTAGATTGCAACAAAGATACTCGGGAAAGGGTAGAAACACCTGAGAAAATGACACCAATAGTAGATTGCAACAAAGATACTCGGGAAAAGGTAGAAACACCTGAGAAAATGACACCAATTGTAGATTGCAACAAAGATACTCGGGAAAGGGTAGAAACACCTGAGAAAATTATACCAATTGTAGATTGCAACAAAGATACTCGGGAAAGGGTAGAAACACCTGAGAAAATGACACCAATTGTAAATTGCTACATACATACTCGGGAAAGGGTAGAAACACCTGAGAAAATGACAACAATTGTAGTTTGAACAAAGATACCCGGGAAAGGGTGGAAACATCTGATAGGTTTGCCGAACTTGATAATTTTAGTCGGGAAAGGGTAGAAACACCTGAGAAAATGACACCAATAGTAGATTGCAACAAAGATACTCCGGAAAGGGTAGAAACACCTGAGAAAATGACACCAATTGTAGATTGCAACAAAGATACTCGGGAAAGGGTAGAAACACTTGAGAAAATGAAACCAATTGTAGATTGCAACAAAGATACTCGGGAAAGGGCAGAAACACCTGAGAAAATGACACCAATTGTAGATTGCAACAAAGATACTCGGGAAAGGGTAGAAACACCTGAGAAAATTATACCAATTGTAAATTGCAACAAAGATACCCAAGAAAGGGTAGAAACACCTGAGAAAATGACACCAATAGTAGATTGTAACAAAGATACCCGGGAAAGGGTAGAAACACCTGAGAAAATGACACCAATTGTAGATTGCAACAAAGATACTCGGGAAAGGGTAGAAACACTTGAGAAAATGACACCAATTGTAGATTGCAACAAAGATACTCGGGAAAGGGCAGAAACACCTGAGAAAATGACACCAATAGTAGATTGCAACAAAGATACTCGGGAAAAGGTAGAAACACCTGAGAAAATGACACCAATTGTAGATTGCAACAAAGATACTCGGGAAAGGGTAGAAACACCTGAGAAAATGACACCAATTGTAGATTGCAACAAAGATACTCGGGAAAGGGTAGAAACACCTGAGAAAATTATACCAATTGTAGATTGCAACAAAGATACTCGGGAAAGGGTAGAAACACCTGAGAAAATGACACCAATAGTAAATTGCAACAAAGATACTCGGGAAAGGGTAGAAACACCTGAGAAAATGACACCAATTGTAGATTGCAACAAAGATACCCGGGAAAGGGTAGAAACACCTGAGAAAATGACAACAATTGTAGTTTGAACAAAGATACCCGGGAAAGGGTAGAAACACCTGAGAAAATGACACCAATTGTAAATTGCTACATACATACTCGGGAAAGGGTAGAAACACCTGAGAAAATGACAACAATTGTAGTTTGAACAAAGATACCCGGGAAAGGGTGGAAACATCTGATAGGTTTGCCGAACTTGATAATTTTAGTCATTGAATCAAAGTCTTTTTTTTATCTGGTTTCAGTTGGCAGGCTACTTTAGAGAAGTGACAAATTAGCAATTCTTCCGGGTTAAAGTTAACACTCTCAACACAAGAACTAATCAATATATGACACACCTCCCACAGTTTAGGGATATGACACAACGTGTTTATTTATACAAGCTCTCCACCACAAACAGGATGGTCTGGTGTAGCAATCAGTCATAAATTCACACACACACCCACACATACATATATGGATGTGTCATTGTGCAATGGGGGGGTGTCCTCATGGTGTAATGGTTAAAGCGATGGACTGCAGAATCATACTAAGCAAGTTAGTACTCCAGTCGCACTATTACGTTCACTTTCGGTCAAATACCCTTGAGAAAGGTATGAAGCTCCTTATCCTCCCAGCTATGGGTTAAATCGTACCACAACTGTTCTTCTAGGAGAATAGCTTTGGCATTAAATAACCTACAAAGGTTGATATGCTATTAAACAAAGAAACCAAACCAACTATTGTACAATGGCAGGAAATGGAACTGGCAACACAAGTTCAAAATCTCGACAAGACTGTTAGCATTTCACATAGCGCTTATACCCTTGGGAGAGGCATTCTCCCCTTCTATGGATAAAATAGTGGGGCAGACTAGACTCTTAAACCCTGGTATGGCAAGCAGTCTGGAAGAGGAAAAACTCTGTACTCAAACCTGTTAAAATCAGCTGAAAAATTGACCTTGTGTCACATTCTGCCTGGGCAGAATGGTTGGTAAATAGACACACACACATATTGGTTTGGTTTGGTTTTATGGCATATCAACCATTGTAGGTTATTTAATACCAAAAATTCTTTATACATATATATTAGACATATATGATTTGGTTTGGTTTGGTTTTATGGCATATCAACCATTGTAGGTTATTTAATGCCAAATTCTCTTTATACATATATATTAAAAATATATTATTTGGTTGGCTTGGCTTTTATGACATATCAGCCATTGTAGGTTATTTAATGCCAAATTCTCTTTATACGTATATATTAAAGATATATTATTTGGTTGGTTTGGCTTTTATGGCATATCAACCACTGTAGGTTATTCAATGCCAAATCCTCTTTATACATATATATTAAATACATATGATTTGGTTTGGTTGGGTTTAATGACATCTCAACCATTGTAGGTTATTTAATGCCAAATCCTCTTTATACATATATATTAAATATATATAATTTGGTTTGGTTGGGTCTTATGGCATATCAACCATTGTAGGTTATTTAATGCTGAATCCTCTTCTACATATATATTATATATATGATCTGGTTTGGTTAGTTTTTATAGTATGTCAACCACTGTAGGTTATTTAATGCTGAATCCTTCTTATATATATATATATATATATATATATATGATTTGTAAATACATTTTGTAGATAAAATTCTAAAATGAGCCTGAGCATTTTTTTGCACACATTTAAATGGTTTCCAGTATTGTTATATAACAGTCATAATTTAACATTGGTCATTTCTTTGCACACATATTTTGTTCCATTTGATCCATAGACAGGATCCTATCAGGTGCAACTATTCTTGGTCAGAGTGGACCTGGGAGCAATGAAAATAAAGGAGTACTCTACATTCTTCAGAGCTCCAAAGCTGGAGCTTGACCATTAGATTGTTTAATGTCATATCCAGGACAGTTGTTGGGGCAAGGACGTCTAATCCCTCTGCAGAGATGCAGTTAGTGTATTCTACAGCCCCAATCAACTTCGCAAATATATATATATATATGGTGCATTCAATAAGTTTCCAGACATTTTTTGAACTGGCATTTAAAGTTGTTGTAGACTCTTGAAAATTCAGTATCTTATTGCTATACATCTTATGAGATGACTGACCAACTTTTATGATTTCAGCTGCAAAGGAACAGCTACAGCAGCAATTGGAATACACCCTACTAAAGCCTGATTGTCACAGATGGTGAATTTCAAAAATCCAATCTTGACAAGAGGACACTTTAGAAAAATGATATGCAATAAAATTCTGTTTTAAACTTGGAAAAAGTGCCACAGAAATGTATGGAATACTTCAGACTGGTTTTTGACCATCTTGCATGAATTGAGCATCAGTTTTTGTGTGGCATAAGAAATTCAAGGAAGACAGGGAGTCTGTGAGGAATGATGAGAGGTGTGGGAGGAGTAAGGAAGTCAATACACCAGAGATGATTGGTCAAAGGGTTAAGGTTAGGGTTACTATGTTGAGGTTTTAAGGGAGTTCAGGAAGAGATTCCTAGGGAAGAGGCCAGCACTCTTCAAATTGGTCCAGTGGCATTTCCACTAGGACAATGCACCAGTCCATAACTCCATTTTTGTCACAGACTATTTCAGCAAGATGGGCATCAAGACAGTTCCTCACCCTCCCTATAGTCCAGACCTTGCTCCCAGTGACTTTTGGTTATTCCCTAAGCTCAGAGGCTGACGTTATGAGACAATTGAGGAGATGAAAGAGGCTGTGATGAAGGTCATTGACATGCTTCACGAGAGGACTTCCATGGGGCCTTCCAGAAGTTGTTGGAACAGTACAATAAGTGCACTGCAGCCGGAGGAGATTACTTCAAAGGGGACTAAAGTTTCATGTGTGTACTATCAATAAAAGTGGCCATACGAAAAAAGTCTGGAAACTTATTTAATGATCCTCGTTTATATATATATATATATATATAAGAAATGTAATTTAGTTCAATCCACCTTTTTGTAAATTATCTATTGTTAATATAGGTAAGTACTTCCTAAGGCTTATAGATAAACAATTCAATGGAAATAACCCATTAAAGAAAATTTTTAACAGGAAAACAATTAAAATCAATCATTCTTGCACTAATAACTCATACAAAATCATTAGCAACCATAATAAAAATTTAATTGAAAAATCCTGTGTTGATAGACAAGGTTTGAATAAACCATTTCGCAACTGCAAGGTTAGAGAAGAAAGTCCTGTTAGTGGTAAATGTAATTCCGAAAATGTAGTGTACAAGGCAACAATTTTCCCAATGGAAAACAGAAAGGACATAAAAATACATTTTGGAATTTCTGCTGGAGGCTTTATTAGTCATAGACATTATTTTTCTCATCATCATCATGTCGTGCCACTAGCACGGATATCTCTGACCATCTCTCGGCACTCCTCCCTATTGTTCATCGCTTCTGGCAGGTCCTCAGAGCTACATCCTGTATCCTCACAGAGCTGCTGTATGTATGTTCGAGCTGGTCATCCTGCATTTGTTCGGCCATATGATGGGGGAGAACATCACTTATGAGCAAGTCCCTGCTTCTCCAGCAATGTCCTGCATGTCTGGTTTTTCTAACTTTGATAGTTTTCATAATGGGAGGTAGGTGGCCATACAGTTGAGGCTTTGTGGGGTGTTACCACCGGGACTTATTCAAAAAACCCTTTATTAAGAAACCAAACAGCCCTTTCTAAATGGTTCAAGATATTGAAGGATAGTAACCTTACACCACTAGTTAGATGGAATCTTATTAAAAGATCAACCACCCCCAAGTAATTTCAGAAGTAGATGTAATCTCTGTCTAGAAGAAAAAATTAGTATTATAAAATATAGAAATACCAGTAAATTACTAAATTAAAGAAATAACTTGATATTTAAATTTTACCATAAAAATAGATATAAGCTTATGTGAATTGATTTTAGGCTTTATATATGTATACATATATATATGTATTAAAAAAAATATTGGTTGGTTGATTTGTTGGGTTTTATGGCATATCAACCTTTGTAGGTTATTTAACGCCAAATCCATTTTTATGTAAATAATCTGTTCTATTTAAAACAATTCAGTTTAGCATAAGTACACAGTTTAATGGTCAAAAACATTTCTATTTCAAACTATTCAAGCAGTTATATGAAACAATTCAGTTAAGTGTAAATACAGTTTTAATGTCAAAAAACAGTTCTATTTCAAATAATTCAGTTAAGCATAAGCTCACAGTTTAAATGTAAGTACGGTTTAATTGTCAAAAACATTTTTATTTCAAGCTATTCAGTTTACTCAATTCAGTTCAGCATAAGTATGCAGTTAGTTCTATTTAACCCACAGATAGGACCCTTATCAGGTGCTACCACTCCGGGCCAGAGTGGACCTGGGAGTGATGGCAATGAAGGGGTACTCTGCATTCCCCAAAGCTCTAGCACTGCTGGAACCTCACCATTAGATTGTTTAGTGTCATAATCAGGACACTTGTTAGTGGGGGTCTTACCCCTCTGCAGAGGTGCAGTCAGTGCATTCTACAGCCACAGCCGACTGGGAAAAAAAAAAAAATTATATTTATTATAACTATAATGTTTATAGGCTTATTAATTATGATGATAATTGAAGAAACTAGATGGCAATTACACAAGAATGTTGAGAGCAATATTGAACGAGTCCTGGCGACAACACCCCACAAGACACCAACTATACGGCCACTTGCCTCCCATCACGGAAACTATACAAGTTAGACGAACCAGACACGCAGGACACTGCTAGAGAAGCAAGGACGAGCTCATAAGTGATGTACTCCGATGGACCCCCACATATGGCCAAGCAAAAGCAGGACGACCAGCTCATACTTACATACAGCAGCTATGTGAGGACTCAGGATGTAACCCTGAAGACCTGCCAGAGGCGATGAATAATAGGAAGAAGTGGTGAGAGAGGGTCAGGGATATCCGTGCTGGCAGCACGACATGATGATGATGATGATCTATAATACTTGGTATGATTTTATCTATAAATTTAAGGATTTGAGGTTTAATAATAATATCATGATAATATGAATGATATAATTGTAATCTTGAGGATAAATTTACGTTGTGTTTGTTTATAATTTCCGATAATGTCTTAACAGTAACCAGTATAATTTTTTTTTTAATGGGACCAATTATATTGAATAGTATTAAAATAACACTTTTCTTAGGTTTTTTGAAATAAATAGTTTTAATCCTATTTACCAACCCCTCCACTCGGGCAGGATATGACACAAGGTCAACTTTTAAGCAGAGTTTAACAGGTTTCAATTCAGAGTTTTCCTTCTCCTAGACTAGTTGCCTAACCCAGGCTGAAGAACCCAGTCTGTCCTACTATTTACCCATAGCTGGAGGGAGAATTATTGGATTCATACTTTTCCCAAGAGTATTAGTGCTATGTGAAATGCAATCATTCTCGTCCAGGATTTGAACTCGAGTCGCCGTGTCCATTTCCTACAACGATAACCACTTTTAATATACAATATATATATATATATAGGAAAACATATACAATATATATATATAGGAAAACATCACTTATATATATATTTTAATATACAATATAATATTTCAAAATATAATTCTATATTTGTTAAGAGGTTATTAATTCCCATGTAAGTTTTTTTATAGTAGATAATTTTCTCTCCTTAAATCAATTTATTCCTTTATCCTTTATTCTATATTTTCTACTTATCTAGTTCATTTGGGTTTAAATGTTTTTTTGGCAGTACATAAAAAAAAGAGGTGGAAAGGAAAGAGAAGTCAAAAATTGATACATCTTGATACAGGAATTGAATGTCATTTGTTAATCAGACTGGAAAAAACAAACAGTCTGGTCTTTACTTAAAAAAAACACAAAAACAAAAAGCAAATGAAATTTGGGTTAGGGAGATAGGGTGACGAGAATTTTGTGGGTTTTTCCTAAATCTTCATTAGAAATTTTTCATTATTTCCTTGTCTGAAGATGCAGATTGTTTGAAATATAAGGTCTGCTGAAATAAATATTATTACAAAAAAATTTAAGTAATTTTTAAAGGATTTTCTTTTATCCAGTATATATATATATATATATATATATATATATATATATATATATACGAGGATCATTAAATAAGTTTCCAGACTTTTTTCGTATGGCCACTTTTATTGATAGTACATACATGAAACTCTAGTCCCCTTTGAAATAATCTCCTCCGGCTGCAATGCACTTCTGGTACCGTTCCAACAACTTCTGGAAGGCCCCATGGAAGTCTTCTTGTGTGAGCGTGTCAATGACCTTCATCACAGCCCCTTTCATCTCCTCAATTGACTTATAACGACAGCCTCTGAGCTTAGGGAATAACCAAAAGTTACAGAGATCAAGGTCTGGACAATAGGGAGGGTGAGGAACTGTCTTGATGCCTATCTTGATCAAATAGTCTATGACAAGGATGGAGTTGCAGACTGGTGGAAATGCCACTGACCCAATTTGAAGAGTGCTGGCCTCTTCCCTAGGAATCTCTTCCTGAACTCTCTTAAAACCTCAACATAGTAACCCTAACCCTTTGGCCAATCAACTCTGGTGTATTGACTTCCTTACTCCTCCCACACAGACTGACTGCCTTCCTTGAATCTCTTATGCCACTCAAAAACTAATGCTCGATTCATGCAAGATGCTCTAAAAGCAGTCTGAAGTATTCCATACGTTTCTGAGGCATTTTTTCCAACTTTAAAACAATTTTATTGCATATCGTTCTTCTAAAGTGTCAGATTGCATTTTTGAAATTCACCACCTGTGACAATCAGGCTTTAATAGGGTGTATTCCAATTCCTGCTGTAGCTATTCATTTGAACCAGAAATCATAAAAATTGGTCAGTCATCTCATAAGATGCATAGCAATAACATACTGAATTTTCAAGAGTCTACAACAATTTTAAATGCCTGGACAAAAAAGTGTAGAAACTTATTGAATGCACCATATATATATATATATATATATATATATATATATATATGTGTGTGTGTGTGTTTTTAATTTTAACTATAGTAAATGTACTTTGTGTTTTTGTATATGTCTTAAGATTTGATCTAAATTAATTCTTTCATTTTTTTCAACAACTGTTATTTTTTTTAATTTAAATTATGTTATAAGTGACAAGGTATCAATTTATTTTGATTACTGAGTGCATATTATGAACGATTTTTTGTAGTACATAGTAATAATCCTTAATATTAATTAGAATGATTTGCTATTGGTATTTATTATTAAATGTTAATTATTATATTAAGTAATAATATATTGTAGTAGTTGTTGATATCTGTCGTTTTTTTGTTTGCATTGATGTTATTTATATTTATTATAATGATAATGTTAATAGGCTTAATTCTTAGAAGTAATAATTGTATTAGTAATATTAACTGTGATGATAATTCTTAATATGGTATTATCTATAATACTTGGTATGATTTTATTTATAGATTTAAGGACTTGAGGTTTAGTAAGCTTGATGGCAACTACACAAGAATGCTACGAGCAGTATTGAACAAGTTCTGGAGGCAACACCCCACAAAGCAGCTGCTATACGGCCACCTACCACCCATCACGAAAACTATCAAAATTAGACGAACCAGACATGCAAGACATTGCTGGAGAAGCAAGGACTTGCTCATAAGTGATGTTCTCCTATGGACCCCCTCATATGTCTGAGCAAAAGCAGGGCGACCAGCTCGAACCTGCATACAGCAGCTCTGTGAGGATACGTGATGTAGCCCTGAAGACCTGCCAGAAGCGATGAACGATAGGGAGGAGTGGCGAGAGAGGGTCAGGGATATCCGTGCTGGAGGCACGACAAGATGATGATGATGATGAATGCAGGTGCCAGTGGTTATCATCATACAAATTAGACACAGTGACACGAGTCCAAATCCTGTACAAAGCTGATTGCATTTCACATAATACTAAAATCCTTGGGAAAGGTATAAATTCAATTATTTTCCCTCCCACGGGCTCATTGGCCAAGTGGGTAGAGTGTTTGCCAATGGTCTGGGAGATATGGGTTCAATCCCAAGTCACGTCATACCAAAGTCTTTAAAAATGGTACTTGATACCTCCTTGCTTAACACTCAGCAATATAAGGTATGTATTGAGGGTAAAGTGGAGCAATCCAGGGAAAGGAGTAGCGCCCTCCCCTACACCCCGGTGTAGTAGCTATTGAAAAGGGAGCCTTCTGGTCACCCTCGACTACGGTCACCAACTTTACTTTACTTTTACTATTTTTCCTCCAGCTATTGGTGAATAGTAGGGCAGACTGGGTTTTTTAGCCCTGGTTAGGCAACCAGTCTAAGAGAAGGAAAACTGAATTTAAACCTGTTAAACTCTGCCAAAAATTGACCTTGTGTTACATCCTGCCCATGTAGAGGGGTTGGTAATTACATGAAGCTGGTTTGAATTGAGGATTTTCCTACTCCCAGATTGGTTGCAGTACCCAAATTAAAGAACCCAATCTGCCCTTCTATTTATTGATAGCTGGGAGGAGAAGAGATGTTTCATGCCTTTCCTAAGAGCATTAATACAAAGTAAAACACCAACAGATTCATCCAGGATTTGAACACAAGGTAGATGTAAGAAAGCCTCTTAGGGGATCATGTCAAAATTAATTCATCTTCCAATGCCATTCCCCTTTAAAAGGTGCTTCAGGTGTTGGACAATAAACCCAGTCCTAATACCTTTTAGATGAGGGGTCAAATGTTGCCTAGGAACTAAGTCAAGCAATTTTCAAACCACTTAGCAGAAATACCAGCTTTCCTATTTAATAATAAAGAACATTTATTTGAGCACATCTATATGGTTTCAAGTATTCTTATCTAATACAAATAACTTACAGAAACTTATATGGTTTTAATTAATTCTTTCTATAGAATGATAATCACTTATTTTTACATATTTATATGGTTTCAAGTATTCTTATCTAATACTAATAATCTATACACAATTATATGGTTTCAAGTAACTATTTCTATTTAATAATAATAATAATAATAATAATAATAATAATAATAATAATTACAGCAACCACAAACAACATAAGTATCAACAAAACTTGCTGAGTCTGTTGGGGCTGTAGAATACACCAACTGCATCTCTGCAGTGGGGTAAGACTCCTCCAACGAGTGTCCTAGATATGACACTAAACAATCTAATGGTGAAGCTCCAGTAATGCTGGAGCTTTGGGGAATGCAGAAGTACCCCTTCATTGCCATTTCTCCTAGGTCCACTCTGGCCCAGAGTGGTAGCACCTGATAGGGTCCATCTAAGGGTCAAATAGAACTAAAATGTGTACTTGTTGGTGACTTTAGTTGAGGGTGACCTGAAGGCTCCCTTTTCAATAGCTACTACACCGAAGTGTAGGAGAAGGCGGTACTCTATTCCCTGGATAAATGTGTACTTAGGCTAAACTCAATTACTTGAAATAGAACTGTTTTGATATTTAAACTGTATAGACAACCAAGAAAAAAAAACCCGCTGTATAGTAGACTTTGCTGTTCTGGCAGACAACAAAGTAAAATTGAAAGAAAGCGAAAAGAGAGATAAATACTTAGACTTTGCTAAAGAACTAAAAAAGCTAGGGACCATGAAGGTGATGGTAATACCAATTGCAATTGGAGTACTTGGAACAATCCCCAAAGAATTGGTAAAAGGACAGGAAGACTTGGAAATGAGAGACTGTAGCAGCCACAGATCTATTTCCTTTCCCCTGCCAAGCGATTCGGCCACTAATTGAACAATCCTGGCAGAGCGCATTGATTCCTTCTTCCTCTCAAGAACTATTTTTTCTAGTTCCTTTTTGGGTAGTGTGTCGCCGGTCAGAGAACTATTAGCTGGCAGCTCGAACAGACATCTCTCACACCCACTGCTACTGATTCCACTTGGAACCCTATCGCTGAAGAACACGCTTCCTACAAACCAAGGATCAACATACAGACTAGCGACACAAAAAGGACACTTTCTCACTCTTACTCCTTTACACCTGCTACGATAATAAAGCTTTCATTGTTGTGTTGTTTAAAAGAAATTTCGTTATTCATTTGTGTTGCCAAATAATTTATAGTGTCAGAGAAATTAACCATTCCCAAAACACTAAAAGACCAAGTGGAGACCATCAAGACTACAGCATCATTAGGATAATTCTGCCTCATCATCGATTCCATTCCCAATAAAGTTAACTATTTTTTAAATATATATATATATATATATATATAATTATTTACTAAGCTTTGCTTTGAGGTGGCACAAAGCTCGATGTATGGGGCACCTGGACTAATGAGTAGAGGGTTCGTCAGTGGTCCAGGAGACCGGGGTTCAATCCCTGATCAAGTCATACCAAAGACTCAAAAAATGGTACTTGATGCTGCCTTGCTTAACACTCAGAATTATAAAGTAAGAATCAAGGGTAAAGTGGAGCAATCCAGGGAATGGAGTAGCGTTCTCCCCTATAGGACTTTATACTCCTATAATTTAATTTGGGCGGTATGCCACTTGTTCCCACAACAAAAATGGCAGACGCACACATATTCAGTCTCAGGAAACCATTGGCCAGGAGAACCACGTGACCTGCGTAAAACTATGTCAGCACATAAATTTCGTCCTGCGTTTGGAGCCACTTCCAAGACATATATTTTCTATAAATACGTCGTCTTCAAACACTCTTCCTCTTTTTTACACAAATTCTTCGCAGCGGATACACACTCTCTCTTCAGTGTGACATTCTTCTTATTCCTCAACAGGAGTGAAAAGCAAAAAAATGGATAAGCCTCGCAGACATTCATTTCTTCAATATTCTTTGACTATGAGACTTTTTCCAGTCTCGGAGAAACCGACTGTTTCGAACCACAAAAAGAAATAGACATTTTAAATATGTAATCCAACTTAATAGGACGTTTCCGTCATTAACCTTTTTGTAGTTTAGTTGTGTTAGTTACACACACACACACACCCATACACACGACTATTTTTTATCTATCAATGTCTGGTTTATTATAGTGTATAAATTTGTTTTGTTCGTCGCCTTGTTTTGAATGTTCCCTTTGTCCGCGCCGTTTCATATTCTTTACTCATTCGTTTCATATCCTTTATTCACTCGTTGGCTTCATTCGTTTTATTCATGTGCCTTAACTACCTTTTTCTAAAGACTAAACTAAACTCTAAATATAAAACCTCAACATAAAATTTTGGGGGACTAAGCATATCTACCATAAATATAAGTCCCCCTACACCCCTACACCTCAGTGTAGTAGCTATTGAAAAGGGAACCTTTGGGTCACTCTCGACTAAGGTTGTCAACTTTACTTAGTCTAGCTTGCTAAAAATAAGAGATCTCTTTCTCTGTTTTTTTATTTTTTATTTCTACGATTCCCGAGGAGAATGAGGAAATCCCTAATAGTTGGAGTCAGAAAAAACTATGAGGACCCATTTCAATGTTGACATTTGAAAATAAAAACCAAGGAAAGATAATTCCCATACAAACATGTCAACGATCGTTTCGACATGGAATTTTTATTGAGAATAGAACTTCTAAAACAATAGAATATCGATTTTTTTTCTTTTCAAATTCAACAAATTATTTGGGTAGAGGAAATTCTAAATGTTAGGCAACAAAAAAAAAATATTTTCGAAAATAAAAATTTTTTTCTAGAGGGGATCCAAGTTTTTCAAATGTACGAATCTTTTTCTTTTTTATTATCAATAATGAAATAAATACAACGTAAAAGTTACTCATCCGAAACCAGAAAGTGGGTGTCTACGTTATTTCATGGTTATCAAACTAGTACTAGAAATTCGTTACTAGTGAATTTAAGTCTCACTGGGTACCCTATAGTTGTGTCACAACTAAGCAAGGCTTAGTAAATAACCACGAAACAAAAATGTAAATAAAAATTCAATTGTCTCCGAACTTATGAGCACAAGGACGGTATTTTTACGTAATTTAAAGGGACATTTTTACAAATAAATGATAATTAATATATCTTATTGAGGCATCGATTAAAACAAATTTAATTTTGATAGTTTCCATACGAAATATCAAAGTTTAAAAGATACATTTAAAACTTTTTTGAAACTAATTATTTTTCATTAATTCTTAAATCTTTTTCAGGAACTCCTTTTTTTTTTTGGTTGTACAAAGTTTACGTTTAACTGTGATAGTACGATGAAAAGTTTACAAAATTCCCGGAAAATTGGTGATTTGCCAAATTTGGGTATTGTCAGAGACTGAATTATACTTATTGGGACAAAATTATAAAATAATCAAGAAAAATAAAACTTCCTGGACTTACCTAGCGAAGTCTTGGGTATAATTTAGTTTATCCAAAATATTGTCATTTACATTTATCAAACGGACTTTTTTCTGTTATTTTTGATTTAAAAAACATGACTGGGGAAATATTCCATGTTGTTCAAGAGAAATGCACACAAGAAATGAAGATTTTGAAGTTAACAGAGAGAGAGAGAGAGAATACATGTGACTCACAGGAAATTTATTTCCGTGAGAGAAAAATAAATAAATAAATAAATACCAAGATCTCTATGGTGTTTAAATAAAAAAAAACAAAAAAAAAAACGCCGTCTTCTATTTTTGCAATGAAATGTGTGAATTTCTCAGATAGATAGATAGATAGGAACAGGAAAACAAAATAAGATTATATATCTAATTAATATTTAATACATTTTAAACATTTAAATTCTCCAAAAGGTAACCATCATCATCATCATCATCATGTCGTGCTATCAGCACGGATATCCCTGACCCTCTCTCGTCACTCCTCCCAATCGTCCATTGCTTCTGGTAGGTCCTCAGGGCTACATCCCGTGTACAGAGCAGCGGCATGTAGGTTCGAGCTGGTCATCCTGCCTTTGCACGTCCATGTGAAGGGGGGTACCTCTGGTGGTGTAACGGTTAGCAAGCTAGACTAGCAAACTTACACGAGTGAGTTCGATTCTCATTGGGCGCCCCATTCATTCGGCCTTGTGCCACATCGAAGCAAAGAGCTTTGTAAATTACCACGTCCATGTAAAGGGGTCCACAGGAGTACATCACTTATGAGCTCGTCCCTACTTCTCCAGCAGTGTCCCACATGTCTGATTCGTCTAATTTTGATAGTTTTTGTGAAGGGTGGTAGGTGGCTGTGCAGCTGCTGCTTTGTGGGGTGCTGTCTCCAGGACTTGTTCAATATTGCTCACAGCATTCTTGTGTAGTTGCCGTTAAGCTTTTTCTCCATTGGTTTAGTTAGCGTCCATGTAGTGCATCCATATTGCAGTATCGACACGACTGCTACTTGAAAGAAACTGTGTACCCAGCTCAAAGTTATGAAATTAAAAAGTGTTATTAAAATTTTGAAATATTTTCTCAAAGTTGTTTTTTACTGAAATTAGTAACTAAAAACATTAATAAACCGATTTATACAAGAAATATTTACATGTTGATTGCTATAATACTTACTATTGTCTTTAAATCTAAAACATTTGGTTGCCAGTCAGCTGAGGTTGTAGAATACACTGACTGCATCTCTGCGGAGAGGTAAGACCCAACAATAGTCCTGGATATGACACTAAACAATCTGATGGTGAGGTTCCAGTGATGCTAGAGCTATGGGGAATGTTAAGTACCCCTTCATCGCTATCGCTCCCAGGTTTACTCGGGCTGGGATTGGTAGCACCTGATAGTGTCCTATCTAAGGACCAAATAGAACTAAACTGTGTACTTATGTTAAACGGAATTGTTTTAATTAGAATTGTTAGACTAAACTGAATAGCTTTAAATAGAAATGTTTTTGACAGTTAAACTGTGTACTTATGCTGAACTGAATTGTTTGAAATAGAACTGTTCATTTGTGTAAAAATAGATTTGGCATTAAATAACCTACAAAGGTTGATATGCCATAAAACACAAACCAAAAAACAAACTAAACAGTTGGGAAGTTAATTACAGACATTTTTGTCATCAGTCACTTTACCTCTCAGCTATTTAAATATGCTTTAGTTTGCCAACAAAAATTATAAGTTACCAGCAATAGTTTATTTTTTGCATTTAATCTTGAAAAAGAAAAGCAAGTACATTACCATGGTTTTGGCCTAATGAGTAGAGTGTTCGCCAATAGTCTTGGAGACGAGGGTTCAATCCCAGGTCGAGTTATGCCAAAGACTCAAAAAATGGTACTTGATGCCGCCTTACTTAGCCCTCAGCATTATACGGTAAGGATCAAGGGTAGTGGAGCAATCCAGAGAATGGAGTTGCTCCCTCCCCTACAACACGGTATAGTAACTATTGAAAAAGGAACCTTTGGGTCACTCTCGGCTATGGTTGCCAACTTTACATTTTTTTTTTAATGTACAATGAAGAAAATTCATTGAAATTTTTTAAAATTTATTATTAAATTAATGAAATAATAATACTTTTTAATTGCCTTTTTAATATTTGATATTTTACCTTGTAATAATCTACAAATCTTTCATTGTCCCTAAGACCCTATATTTTACTTTTATTCAATTTCCTATTTTAAAAATAATTTTTTCCTGACATTTTTACTAACATTAAATTTTTTTTTTTAATTCTTATATTTTTAAAAAAAAATTTTCCTTGATATTTTTAGTTCCGCCCTTTCTAATTAATTTGCATATTTCGTTATCTTTATGATTCACCAATTTTTATAATCACTACTGTTCAATTCTTTTATTTTCATAATTTTGTAACACTATATAGGTGGCCCACCAAGCAGACGATTCCTTTGTCTGTTTTGGCACGAAACCAGACAAAGGGTTTTTGGACCTGAAATCTCGCCGTATCCGGAAGTGGTAAGGGGACGCGAAAGAGAGTTGGTTGAACAAAGGAGCTGACAGAGAAAGTTGGCGTGGAACCACGGACAGGGGCAGTCGACTCCGGACACAGTAGCAGAGAAGATAGGGACCAGTGAAAGAAGATCGAGTCAAGACGAGTCGGCATTCCAGTTGCTTTGTGGAATTTTCGCTAGTAACCCATGCTAGCGTTAGTCCATATTATGCTATCAGGAATGCAAAGTGTTGCATAACTCTCCTTCTGCTCTTGAGTTAACCCCTGTTCGTGTTTGTTCGTTTGTTCTATTTTCTCCTGTCCCCCCGATCGTATTCTTGTAGTGGCAAGAAATGTGCATTACTCCCCTCGGAACCACTAGTTGATCACCGGCCGAGAAGTGGAATGGTTAGAAGAAGGATGTAATGTATGTGGGGGCGAGGGGGGTAACGTTACAATTTCACTCTCTTTTTTTTTTATTATCATAATCCAGCTGCTTTTTAT
This sequence comes from Sepioteuthis lessoniana, assembly GCA_963585895.1. Lineage (NCBI taxonomy): Eukaryota > Metazoa > Mollusca > Cephalopoda > Myopsida > Loliginidae > Sepioteuthis > Sepioteuthis lessoniana. The sequence goes on from OY757942.1 coordinate 51,443,206, forward strand.
TGCCTTTAATTTTTATCATTTCCCAGCCTTTTTTTTTTACCTTCCTTATTTTAATTTTTCTGGGGTGGAGTGTTCCCATGTGTTGTATAGTACACTGTGTCGTTATTAACAACGAGGAACACGTATATATATAAAAATATGAGATTATATTTTTATTTTCGGCGATGATACTTGTGTGGATCAGAAAGCAATCGCAGAGAGTTCGCGCACACGGAGGAACTGTCAGGAGACGGACGAGCCAGTTAACAACTGACTTTAGCCGAAATTTGGGAACTTACAGAGTCTACAACTCTCACGTGACCTGCAGCAATTCCTCTTTTTCATTAACCATGGTTATGCCCACATCTCACTTCTTTGCTTTTCATTGGTTATGTTGTCTGCTTCCCATTGGCTACTTGCCCAAGCCCAGTTCTGTGGGCATACGCATCTGCCTCTATCACCGAATTTAATGACACCCACTGTTCAGGTGATTTTCCGATATCTTCGACCGGATGCACCTGTTTTCAACGTAACAACTGTGGGCATGGTGACATTTCGGCAATCACCTTGTTGATATTATCCTTGAGCGGATATAATCCTGTCAACATCCTCTGATACACAGCACCTGTGGACATGATGACATTTCGGTGATCACACCGGTTTTAAGCAGTGACGAACTCATAAGAGATGTACTCTTATGGACCCCCACACATGGCCATGCAAAAGCAGGACGACCAGCACGAACATACATTCAGCAGCTATGTGAGGATACGGGATGTTGTCCTGAAGACCTACCTAGGGCGATGAACGATAGGGAGGAGTGGCGAGAGAGGGTCAGGGATATCCGTGCTACCAGCGCGACATGATGATGATGATGATCTGTCAACAACATCCGCCGTATTCACACCCACTGGTCACGTTAATATATTACACCATGGAGTAATAGCTAAAGTGTTAGACTGCACCTCAAAGTAAGTTCAAACTCTAATTCAAACACTATTATGTTCACTTTTGGACTTATACCCTTTGGAAAGGCATGAACCCACTTATCCCTAGAGTATTGGTTAAATAATATCACTGATATTGACTTTGGCATTAAATAACTCACAGAACTTGATATGCTATTAAACAAAAAGAAACAAAACCATTTAATTTTTCTCTTAAAATTTCTTAGTTCTCCCCATGTCTTTTTAATATATTTTATTCAACATTTTTAGGTGTTTTCTTAATTTTTCTTTTATTAATATTGTTTTTTTTTTTTAAATAAGATTCCTTAACCTTTATAGTTCTCAAATTATTTTTTCTTGTCTTTGTTTCAGTAACCTTATGGAGCTACAAACGATTTGGTCATTTATTTAGTTTAGTTCGTATGGTTGGTAGTTGTCAGTTTTGGGTTTGGATATCAGACTCCATTGGTTTTCTTTTTAATTCGTCTTAATTCGTTGGCGTCTTCAAGTCAGTGAAGGCAGTAAATTTTGTTTTGTTGTTTCATGGCGTATCAACCTTCTTGGGTTATTTAATGCCAAAACCATCTTCTAGAAGAATAGTAGTAGTACTATTTAACCCATAGCTTAGAGGATAAAGGGGTTCATACCTTTCCCTAGGGTATTTGTCTGAAAGTGAACGTAATAGCATGACTGGAGTTTGAACTCACTTACTACGATTCTACCATCCAGTTACACTACAAGGACACCTCTCGAAGGCTGCAAAGGAATTCCTGAAGGAAGAAAGTAGACCAAGATACCAACTTAAACAAAAACCACAAGCTCCCATTTGTCAAGCTGGAAAAATATATATGAACACCAAGTAAACAATGAAAGACCAGGAAGCACATTTATACTGCCTGCAACCAAATTATACACAGTTTCCTTAACATCAAGAACAAAGTCACCTATGAGAATCAATAAACGGTTCAATGCTCAGGGATTGACAAAACCCTTACAAAGAACCTAGAGTATTAAAAGTATGAATCGTGATACATACTGAATAGTTGCCAGCCTTAACCAAGAAGATATATTAAAAAACTCCAATATTTGAAACCATTTAACTATGCACTAACAGATAAGCTCAATATCTTTTTTTAATGTTAATCTCTTACATATTATACTTATCTATTTAAATATGTGCAAATAAATGACTGATAATAAATTGTCATTGTTACATAGCGATTCTCGAAACCATTTAACTACGTGAAAACAAACGATTAAAGGTAAAAAGAATGATTCATATTAGATAAAAATGCTTGGAATCATTTTAACTGAAGAAAAAAAAGCTTGTTTAAAAATGTTATTTACAAAATGTTTACAAATCATATGTATTTAATATACCAGTATAAACAGGATTTGGCATTAAACAACCTACAATCTTTGATATGACATAAAAGCAAACCAAACCAAACCTACAAACAATAACCATTTAAACATCTGCAAACAAATGGCCGAGGTTAAATAGAATTATTAGTGTTAGATAGGAATACTTGAAACCATTTAACAGTGTACAAACAAATGATTAATATTAAATAGAATTATTAGTGTTAGATAGGAATACTTGAAACCATTTAACTGTGTGCAAACAAATGATTAATATTAAATAGAATTATTAGTGTTAGATAGGAATACTTGAAACCATTTAACTGTGTGCAAACAAATGATTAATATTAAATAGAACTATTAGTGTTAGATAGGAATACTTGAAACCATTTAACTGTGTGCAAACAAATAATTAATATTAAATAGAACTATTAGTGTTAGATAGGAATACTTGAAACCATTTAACTGTATGCAAACAAATGATTAATATTAAATAGAATTATTAATGTTAGGTAGGAATACTTGAAACCATTTAACAGTGTACAAACAAATGATTAATATTAAATAGAATTATTAGTGTTAGATAGGAATACTTGAAACCATTTAACAGTGTACAAACAAATGATTAATATTAAATAGAATTATTATTGTTAGATTGGAATACTTGAAACCATTTAACTGTGTGCAAACAAATGATTAATATTAAATCAAATTATTAGTGTTAGATAGGAATACTTGAAACCACTTAACTGTGTGCAAATAAATAATTAATATTAAATAAAATTATTAGTGTTTGATAGGAATACTTGAAACCATTTACTCATGTAAAAACAAATGAGCTCTTGTTCGTTTAAAATTTTATCAACAATGTATTCATTTAGAAACCTTTGATTTAATACATGTAAAAACAGAATTTGGCATAAAATAACCTACAAGGGTTGATATACCATAAAACCCAAACAACTAACCAACATAATACTTGATGTTTGGAGAATCAGGGGTGGCCAACAGTATTCCATGTAACAGCAAATGCTGATCATCATATAAGAGGGAAAATGACTGTTGCAAGTTTAGCGATAATTTTTGTTGTTAGCAAGTGAGGAGAAGTGTTAACATGTTTGTGTGTTTAAGTTGAGTTGTTTCCTCGCTAAGTTTGTAAGGTCTCTTGCTAAAGCTTGTTGGGTATATAAAGGAGAGGATGAAGAAGTAAGATACCAATAGTCGAAATGTGTTTTTAGGAATAGTTTTTATTTGCAGCATGGAAAATGTAGTTTGTGTTTGAGCTGCAAGCCTTGTAGTGAGTAAGGAGACAAAATGAAGATATGATAGAGTTGAGAAAGGCAGCGCGGATCGTCGGACGTGTGAGGGATTGTGTTCGCCGTAGTTTAGCGAAAGCCATGTTGCCGTTGAAGGAAATGAACTTTGGAGTCACCGTGAGTTTTGTGTGTCTGGTGGAGAGGCATGTGTTGTCTCTATCAAAGTGGCCCAGGGTGAATTGAGAGCGTGGTGTCGAGAGCGGAATAAAAGCATCGCATCGACATAGCCAATTTTGAGGGTGACATAAAGTCGTTCCTGTGGTGACATATTGAATGTATCTAATTCATATTCAACTGGGATTCCTTGGTCTTAGAGATATTAGACACAAGGAATCCATAAATTAGATGGGTTCCCTCATGTGTCCATGCTGCTGCTGCTATTAAAGAAATGACCAGTGGGACGTCTGCACTGGATGGCTTTCTCCAGCCAAAGAGACTGTGTTTGGCAGCTTACCCAATTTCTGCTGTCTGTAAAGGAGGCCCGGGTTGAATAGGATAAGTCATCCTGGTTGGGTGAAATTATGCGTCGAATTAAATTGTGCACCAAACTAAAATGCCTTCTGCTACACAAGGAATAAAGCAATTTATCCAGTAAAAATAAAATAGAGAAAATATTAATAGATTGGTTTAATGGACCACAAAAACATCTTTTTATAACTAACTTATAGCTAATATCTTAAAATTACAACTAAAAAATTGCAACAGAAAAAATTACAAAAAAAATTACAACAAAAAATATGACAAAAAATTGCAACAAAAAAATTATGACAAAAGAATACAACAAAACTTAAAACAAAAAACTTAAAACAATAAAATTACAACAAAAAATACAACAAAAAATTACAACAATAATTACAACAAAAAATACTCAAACAAAAAAATTCAAACAAAAAATTACAACAATAATTACAACAAAAAATACTCAAACAAAAAAATTCAAACAAAAAATTACAACAATAATTACAACAAAAAATACTCAAACAAAAAAATTCAAACAAAAAATAACAACAAAAACATTACAACAAAAAAATGACAACAAAAATTGGAACAAAAATAATTACAACAAAAAGAAATTGCAATGAAAAAATTACAACCAAAAAAAATTGCAACTTAAAAATTACAACAAAAAATGCAACCAAAAATTAAAACAAAAAATACAAGAAAATAATTTCAACAAAAAAATTACAACAAAACCAATTACAACAAAAAATTACGAGAAAAAATTACAACAAAAATACAACAAAAGCAATTGCAACAAAAAATTTCAATAAAAATTAAAACTAAAAAACTACAACAAAAGAATTACGAAAAAAATAATTCAAAGAAAAAAATTACAGCAACAAAAATTACATTAAAAAATTACAATAAAAAATGAAAACCAAAAAATACAAGAAAAAAGAAAAATAAAACAAAAATATTGAAATAAAAATTACAAAAAAATTACCACAAAAACATTAAAAGAAAAAATAACAACAAAAAACTACAACAAAAATTACAACAACCAAAATTACAACAAAAAATTACAACAAAAGTTTACAACAAAAAAATTACAACAAAATTAAAACAGAATTAAGAAAGAAAAAATTACAGCAAAAACAATTACAACAAAAACAATTACAACAAAAAGTTACAACAAAAATTACAACAAAAAAATAAAACAAAAAATTCAATTAATATGATAAAAAAATTACAACAAAAAATTACATCAAAAAATTACAACTCTGTTATTTTGGATACTGCTAATAGCATTGGGAAAGGTATGAATTCAATTATTCTCCTTCTAGCTTCAGATAAATAAGATAACTGGTCTCTTTAATCTTGGTATAGCAATCAGTCAAGAAGGAAAAACTATGAATTCAAACCAGTTAAACTCTGTAAAGAATTGACTTTGTGCTACATCTGGCACATACAGAAGTGTTGGTAAATGCATGTATAACATTTTAAAAATAATTTCATACTCTGAAATTTTATACCTAGATATGAAGTTGATTATGGTATCATCGAAGAATATAAATTTTTTGAGACCTTTCATTTCCCAGAAGGAACTAAAATCTTTCATATTTGCTTTCTTTTGGGCTAAATTTCAAGGTATTCAGACTGCACATAATTTTCCAAGCTAGTCAGCCATTTCTGTGTTTTTAAGAGCCTTTCTACAAATTGTTGTAGAAACCACCTTCCATTGGTGAAAGTTGCAGATAGCTCCACCAATTCTTTGTGCCATTCTTCTTCCAATAAATCAATCATTAATGGGAACTTGGTTAGTTAAGGTACCGTTTATTTTGGCAACTAAACATTTGTAACAGTCATCAAAATTTTGGCAGGAATCAGTTGAACAAACATTGGACCAAATGTTTGATGCTGTTGCAAGGATACTGCACAATCTGGCACAGCTTCACTTGGTAGAGATTCCAGCTGTGACACAAGATAAGAAGAACTGGGTCTTTTCAGCATGATACAATTGATATGGATGCTATCTTGTATCATCGCATCAAAAACTGTTATATTCTCTACCTGGAGATCAGCAGCAGTCAGCCAAGAATCTGATCTCTCTCACCATTCTGAAGTCGAGCTCAATTTTGTAATGACCAAATTTATAGTAAATGATAATTCATCAACTGAAGTAGGAATTTTTTTTTACTGCTGTACCTGTTAAGATGCAGTCATAATACATTTTCTTTTCGAAAAAAAAGGTTTCTTTTCATTGCCCAGTCGGCTGGGGCTGTAGAATACTCCGACTGCTTCTCTGCAGAGGGGTAAGACACTCCCCTAATGAGTGTCCTGCATATGACACCAAACAATTTGATGGTGAGGTTCCAGCAGTGCTGGAGCTTTGGGGAATGCAAAGTACCCCTTCATTGCCATCACTCCCAGGTCCACTCTGGCCCGGAGTGGTAGCACCTGATAGGGCCCTATCTATGGGTTAAATAGAATTAACGGCATACTTATGCTAAACTGAATTGTTTGAGTAAACTGAATAGCTTAAAATAGAAATGTTTTTCACAACTAAACCGTACTTACATTTGAACTGTGTGCTTGTGCTTAACTGAATTATTTGAAATAGAACTGTTTTTTCGACATTAAAACTGTATTTACACTTAACTGATTTGTTACATATAAATGCAACTATTTTTTGACATTGAATCTGTATTTCCACTAAACTAAATTGTTTAACATAGAACTGTTCTGATATATAACTGTGTGTAAACAAAATCTGTACTTTTACAAAACTGAATTAGCTGAAGTAGAATTGCTTCACTGAACTGAATAGCTCGAAATAAAAATGTTTTTTTACAATTAAACTGTACTTATATTTAAACTGCGTGCTTTTGCTAAACTGAATTGTTTTAAATTGAACTATTTTTGACACTAAAACTGTACTTACACTAAACTGAATTGCTATATATAACTGAATAGTTTGAAATAGAAATGTTTTTGACAATTAAACTGTGTACTCATGCTAAACCGAATTGTTTGAAATAGAACTGATTATTTACATAAAAATGTATTTGGCATTAAATAACCTACAAATGTTGATATGCCATAAAACCAAACCAAACCAAACCAAACCAAACCAAGTTTCTTTTCACTTTTATTTTTTCAAAATTTTTGGTAATTTTTTCTTAGTTTATCTACCATATTGGATGGCATACAAGGCACACTTTTTTTACTAAAAATATCTTTTAAAATTCCCCTGCGTCTTATATACCATATGTAGGTTTAAAATTTGTTATAACCAACCAAAATTAACTACCTGGCAACTCCTATTAGCTTAGACTTTAGTGTAATTTTCATATACCTATTGTCATTATTAAATGGTTATTATACAGATTAAAAATGTTATCATTGATATCATTATATTATCATTATATATATATCATTATATTATCATTGATATCATTATATTAATTTCATCATGTTTGATATTCGTACTTCATTTTTTTTATTTGAAATTGGGGTCCATCTTCTACACTCGTGCTTCATATATGCCGTTTAATATGGAACCCCTTTTCATTTACCTTTTTTTTGTTAACTTTCAGCATTTTTGCTTTAAGCTATGGCTTTTTTCTTTACCACATTTGTTGGCTTCAGAAAAATTTTAGTTGTAATTGTTTTAATTTTTTAATTGTCTTAACATTTGAAATGAAAATGGAGTCAGATGAAACAGAAGTGGAGGTGGTGATGGTAGTGGACCTGGAGACTGTAATAATAATAAGAGTTATTGCCCTTAGTATAGGGCACACAGCCACACCCATACCCAGAATAAAACATGGTTTTCTACCCTTGAAATTTATAAAAGTATTTCCTGTCTTCTTTAAATATTACAACAGAGGCAGTGGAACATCCGGTTCCAATTGTGGGGTGGTGCTTGTGACGAAATGGTTAAAGTGATGGACTGTGGAATCGTAGTAAGCGAATTCATACTCCAGTCATGCTATTACATTCACTTTCAGACAGGTACCCTTGGGAAAGGTATGAAGCCCCTTAGCCTCCCAGCTATGGGTTAAATAGTGCCACTACTGTTCTTCTAAAAGAATGGCTCTGGCATTAAATAACCTACAAAGATTGATATGCCATTAAACAAAAAACACAAATCCAATTCCATTTCGAGAGATTGTAAAAGTAAACAGCAACTTTTTTTTTTACATGTGCAGCTTTTGGGCACATTTCTTTAGATAAAGATTTCCTTTGATACTGTTACCGGATCATTGGCCTAGTTTGCCAATGGCCCAGGAGACTAGGGTTCAATCCCAGGTTGATTCATACCAAAGACTTAAAAAATGGTACTTGCTTAACACTCAGCATTATGAGGTACATATCAAAGGTAAAGTGAAGCAATCCAGGGGAAGGAGTTGTGCCCTTCCCTACACTTCAGTGTAGTAGTTATTGAAAAAGGAGGCTTCAGGTCGCCCTCGACAACAATCGCCAACTTTACTTACAACTCTGATATTGTTGCTTAAAAATTTTATTATATTTTTGCAACATTTGTATTGTCAAAGGTCAAAATCTATTTTTTGTTTTTTTTTATTTTCTGCATTTGCCCATTGCAAGAGTTCCGATTGAGAGCCATATTTCTCAATTCAAAAAAAAAAAAATGACTTACTAGAACTGGTATACCTCTATAAACTGATGCATAATCTTTAAAGTATTTTTCAAAGACGTCTGGGAAATAAAAAAGGGAAAATGGAAAAAGAGAATAAAATTAATCCAGAAATAAATGTCAGCATTAAATGAAATTAGAACATGAAATTAATCTCATTAATTTGTGTAAATTTCTGAGATGAAATTTCTAGGGAATCTGGCATTTGTGACAGATGGGGTATCAAGTCAATAGATTTGATAGATTTGAGGCCAAATGGTCCCAATCTCTAGCCGGGCCACCTTCAGGTGGGTGCAGAATCAATGATAAGCATAGCCCTAGACCTTTGGGTTGAGTTTAGCCATGTCCAACAAGGTTACCTGGCTTCATGTCAAGAGACTTAGCAAAGGCTTACATAGTTCACATTGCAGCCAGTGAGCCTGTGACCAACAAAGTCCAGCAGGCCCAACCTTCCTCTCCCCGAAACCCCCACTATAAAAAAGACCTTGTGTCAAATCCTATCTTATGGGAGGCAGAGATAAATATCTTCATTTTTATTGTTATATACACAATGTTGTGAATATAACAATGAAGATAACAGTCTAAATATACTGAATGATAAAAAAATAATCTTTTTAATTTGGAAAATAAAACTGATTATGAATTTATTCCAACATTAGAATTTTTGCAATAGTTATTTTTCTTTTCACTGGAAATAAATTTGCTGATATAACTTCTCATTCTTAAATGGAAATTAATGTTTTATATTGGGAAGAAAATGACGACAACACTTGTAATTAAGATATACTCTCTCTCGTTCATTATGAAAGGGTGGCAAAATTTGTGAGAGATAGAGAGTCAGAAAACTGCTAGGATTAACACCAGATTAAGGTACATCTTCAGCTAGCCTTAACCCCGCCCCAGGGGGGGGTCTACCGCCAAAAACAGCACGACTAGTCACTGATTACCGCTGACTCTTCTGATTGCTGATTGACTGACCAATTGGGGTTGAAAACTTCCGTTATATATTTTTTGGATGCCGACGAAATTCTTCCTATGCAATTCACATGGCATATCTGCTGTACTTTGTTTACTTTATAGGAATTTATAGTGTGTGGTATTCATTGAGACGACCACCAGCTTTTTCTATAATCCATTAGGCTATCTGAAAGATAACCTAACACAGAATATTTTGGTAAGGAAAAACAAAGTCCATTTAGACTAAAAGGACATATATTTTATACACATACATTGCACATAATTATAAAACATGGCAAATGTCCCAAGTCATAAAAAGGGTTACAAAAGCTGTTCCGCAGAACAAGGAATGCTGAATAGCAGATGTTCAAAATTTACATTTTTTCTGGTGTCAGTAAAAGCTTCACATAGGATAATTTGCATGCATGTGCTGCTTGAAAAAATGAAGATGAAAGAAAGGGGTCCTCTCCGACTGGTTTCTGCCACCAAAAAGGGCTAGAACTCATTTCTCAAAATGTCACATGTGATTGTCCGAAGCTCCGCCCATAGCTCCCAGAAAAGAAGCCTACAATGTCTAGTTCCCCCAACAACCTTAGGACACAGCTGTATATCCTGTTTTGAAATCCATAAACTAACTGGCCTGTCAAAGGTCAGTAGGTATCATTAATTGAATAAAATAATGTCAACACCTCACTGGCACAACAATATATTTTGAATGAAAATAAGGATAGAAACAAAACATTATAGTAAAAGTATAAAGTTGTCTCCCTTAGTCGAGAGCGACCAGAAGGCTCCTTTTCCAATAGCTACTACACTGAGGTGTAGGGGAGGCCGCTACTCCTTTCCCTGGATTGCTCCACTTTATTCTTGATACATACCTTATATTGCTGAGTGTTAAGCAAGGAGGTATCAAGAGCCATTTTTAAAGTCTTGGTATGACACGACCTGAGATGGAACCTAGGTCTCCCAGACCATTGGCAAAAACTCTACCCGCTAGGCCAATGAGCTTATATATAAAAAGTTGGCGACCATAGTCAAGAGTGACCAGAAGGCTCCCTTTTCAAAAGCTACTACACCGAGGTGTAGGGGAGGCCGCTACTCCTTTCCCTGGATTGCTCCACTTTATCCTTGATACGTACCTTATATTGCTGAGTGTTAAGCAAGGAGGTATCAAGTACCATTTTTAAAGTATGACACGACCTGGGATTGAACCCAAGTCTCCCGGATCATCGGTAAACACTCTACCCACTAGACCAATAATATCACTAAAACAGCGTTAGAAGCACATGAAATCGTGTTACTGTACAGTAAATGTGAATAAGGATCTTTTTTCCTTATCATGTTATCCTTGAAGAAAAGAATACAGTTAAAAAAACTTTCGATCAGTTTCTTTTTAAAAACTGTATCGAACAACAACCAGAATCAGCTGCTGATGCTGACGTTTTACAGCCATCTATGTCTGCGATGTAAAAAGTAAAGTTGTCTCCCTAAGTCGAGGGTGACCAGAAAGTTCCCTTTTCAATAGCTACTACGCCGAGGTGTAGGGGTGGGTGCTACTCCTTTCCCTGAATTGCTCTGCTTTATCCTTGATACATACTTTATATTGCTGAGTGATAAGCAAGGAGGTATCAAGTACCATTTTTAAAGTCTTTAGTATGACATGACCTGAGATGGAACTTAAGTCTCCCAGACCATTGGCAAACACTCTATCCGCTAGGCCAATGAGCCGGTATATAAAAAGTTGGCGACCATAGTCGAGGGCGACCAGAAGGTTCCTTTTTCAATAGTTTCTACATCGAGGTGTAGGGGAGGCCGCTACTCCTTTCCCTGCATTGCTCCACTTAACCGTGGATACGTACCTTATATTGCTGAGTGTTAAACAAGGAGGTATCAAGTACCATTTTTAAAGTCTTTGGTATGACATGACCGGGGATTGAACCCAGGTCTCCCGGACCATTGTCGAACACTCTACCCACTAGGCCAATGAGGCAGTTAAGATAATATTTTTTTTAATGAAGAATCCAGAGGAAACAGGTTCATTTAGGAAGAGTTGTATGTATGAAGAAAAAGCACCTCTAGTGATTGTGTTCTTGTAGGTATGTGCAAAGTGCAGTTAAATATGTCTTTGGGATAACGTTCTCAGAAATAGGCAGCTCTTGATTATTGTCTAAAGAAGCATGTAATGGAAGTGAATTACTAACTTGCGCAGTTATGAAGTTGTGTAACAGCAATGGCAGTCCACATGACCAAAATAAAAACATGTGTGTGGGAGGATTTGTTTGTAGAATGTTCATGTTCTGTCGAGGGTCGAGATGAAAATGAAAAAAACGGTTGGCACCAAAGAGCTTTTATATTAACTGTGTTGCTAACACAAATAGAAATTTTAAAAGCTCCCTTATCTGTGTATATATTCAAGGTAAATAATGCTACAAGTTTTTAAACATTTTTACTGATAAATCATATATTGCAATGTACTTTGTGCATTTTCAATGAATAAAAAGTATTTTATTCTAAATAAAAAAGAAAACTGAAAAGATGATATTAGATTTTTGTTTTTCAATTTCCCTTTGGGAAAAATAATTGGTCACACTTGCCTGAGCAAACACAAGTGACAAATTTGTTTTTCAGTTTAGAAAAGATTTGAAACATCATTTTACACAATATTATTCATTTACTTATTCACCATGGCTATTATACTCAAAATATGAAGAGTAAATAAGGGATTGTAATCCAACAATATGTAGAAAAACAGATGACAACGATCCAAGTGGAAGGAATGATTTATTAATAGGTCGACACTATAGCATTTTGGTTCTACTGAACCATCATCAGGACCATGAGGGGTGATATTAATAATTTTAAGTTAATGATGGATGTTTAGAAATGTGTATTTCACGTGTTTAGAAATGTGTATTTCACATTTCTAAACATCCATCGTTAACTTAAAATTATCAATATCACCCCTCATGGTCCTGATGATGGTTCAGTAGAACCGAAATGCTATAGTGTTGACCCGTTAATAAATTTTTCCTTCCACTTGGATCATTGTTATCAGTTTTTCTACATACTCAAAATATGAAAATTAAAACTATAAATTCAAAATATCTAAGTTTTTTAAACATACTTGTTGAATTCCATAGTTGATATTTTATTACATAAGGAAGTAAAATTTGCAACCATAGTCAAGAGTGACTCAAAGTCCCCACTTTTCGATAGCTACTACACCAAGGTGTATGGGAGGGCACTACTCCTCTCCCTAGATTGCTAGACTTTACCCTTGATCCATACCTCATAATGCTGAGTGTTAAGCAAGGTGGTATCAAGTACCATTTTTTGAGTCTTTAGTATGATTTGACCTGGGATTGAATCCAGGTCTCCTGGACCATTGGCAAACACTCTAACCATTATGCCAATTACATATTTACATGTTTTCAAACATTTTTAGGTTTAGTGGTTTGGTGGGTTTTATGGCATATCAACCTTTGTGGGTTATTTAACGCCAAATCCATTTTTATGTAAATAATCTGTTCTATTTAAAACAATTCAGTTTAGCATGAGTACACAGTTTAATTGTCAAAAACATTTCCATTTCAAACTATTCAAGCAGTTATATGTGACAATTCAGTTAAGTGTAAATACAGTTTCAATGTTGAAAAACAGTTCTATTTCAAATAATTCAGTTAAGCATAAGCACGCAGTTTAAATGTAAGTATGGTTTAATTGACAAAAACATTTCTATTTCAAGCTATTCAGTTTACTCAAACAATTCATTTTAGCATAAGTATGCTGTTAGTTCTATTTAATCCATAGATAGGGCCCTATCAGGTGCTACCACTCCGGGCCAGAGTGGACCTGGGAGCAATGGCAATGAAGGGGTACTCCACATTCCCCAAAGCTCCAGCATTGCTGGAACCTCACAATCAGATTGTTTAGTGTCATATGCAGGACACTCGTTTGGGGGGGGTCTTACCCCTCTGCAGAGAAGCAGTCGGTGTATTCTACAGCCCCAGCTGACTGGGCAATACACAGAGTTAAATGTCAAACAGTTTTATTTCAGACAATTCAGTTCAGCATAAGTACACAGTTTAAACGTCAAAAACAGTTCTATTTCGAGCAATTTAGTTTAGCACTAGTACGCAGTTCCAATGTCAAAACAGTTCTATTTTAAACAATTCAGTTTAACATAAATACGCAGTTTAAATGCAAAAAGTCAGTATAGTGAAAGAAGCATGGTTTAGTTCTATTTAACCCATAGATAGGACCCTTATCAGGTGCTACCACTCCGGCCCAGAGTGGACCTGGGAGCGATGGCTATGAAGGGGTACTCCGCATTCCCCAAAGCTCCAGTATTGCTGGAACCTCACCATCAGATTGTATAGTGACATATCCAGGACACTCGTTGGGGGGGGGTCTTACCCTTCTGCAGAGAAGCAGTCGGTGTATTCTACAGCCACAACAAACATTTTTAAAAAGCTTTTCAGCGATTTAACCCATGATTGACAAAAATTGTAAAATTCTTATACATGTTAACATTACAAGCAGGTAGTTTAAAAGAACAATTTGTTTATTTAGCAGTAAGTTTAGATGTAAAAAATATTGAATTTGTACCATAGACAGATACGGCTATGTGTGAAACGTACATTACAATGTTCATAACATATATGCATAGAACATAGGACTCTCGAAACACGAAAAACACTTACAACTTCTTAGTTCAGGTACAAAAACGTTACTTACGAGTTCGTCTTATTTCCCCAGCAGGGGAAATAAGACGAACTTTTTATTGATGAGATATTGCTACCCAGGTATATGAACTGGTCAACTTATTCCAGGGGATTACCATTTAGTGAGGAGATGACACCACCATGATTGAAACAAATGAACACTGTTTTATCTCCGTTCACGTAGAGATCAATGCCTCTTGCTGCTTGCTCCAGGCTATGGAGCATAGATTTGTCTTGAGCGTGTGTATTTGCAAAAAGTAGTCTGCACTTATTCCTAGCATCAGAATAGTCATTCACGAAGGTTTACACAGTTTGGTATTAGACTAGAAGTATGGAACATGTGAATTGAATTCATTTGTAGTGATCTGGAGTAAAAGAAAACGAAAGCTTAAATTTGCTCCAAGGTCAAAAATATTGGCCACTTTGAGAGGATCAAACTCAAGACTCCAGTAACTGATTTGAGGAATGTGCTCCAGTGTCACTTCCTAACACAACCTAAGATTGTAGACTTATTTTCTTCTTTTTACTGATGACAGCTTGATGTGTACCATACCCATGATACGCATATGTGAAACGTACATAGAATGTTCATAACATATATACATAGAACATAGGAATCTCGAAACACGAAAAACACTTACGACTTCTTAGTTCAGGTACGAAACTTTTTATTACCTTTGAGTTTAAAGGTTCTTCGACATAGGGAGAGAGATATGCATTCTTTCAATTCTGGCTTTTCCATCTCCCCACCCTATCTCGTGCGCACCCTCCACAAGACCACTGGCCTAGCTTCGGCGAGCAAGCGAAAGTCAACTGTCTTCTTCCGAGGCAGGACTCAACTCAACTAACTGACTTTTTCAAAATCCCCCAAATCCCCCGCGCGCTTCCAGTGCGTGACGTCACCCGCATTCTCTAGCCCCGTTTCCCATCTGGGCTATTGTGGCATCTGAATGACACGTCCGCTCCGCCCGCGCGCGTGAACACCTGCGTTAATGTTGCACCTAAGTAATCCATGCACTGAGCCGAAAGGTTCTCAGCCTAACTAAACCCAAAGGCATGAAACGAAATACCTCGACCATTGTATTACGAATTAATTTGAGTTAAGAATAAATGCTTCAAAAGAAATAATAGAATATACCTTTATCTTTTAAATCTTAAGAGTTATTCTTTAAAAGAAGAAACTAAAATACAAGAATCTTTTAAAATATTAAACAGAAATCTGATTGGTTGGTTGGTGGGTTGGTTGGTTAGTTTTATGACATATCAACTTTTGTAGGTTATTTAATGCTGAATCCATTTTTATGCAGATTGTCAGTTCTATTTCAAACAATTCAGTTTAGCCTGAGTACATGGTTTTATTGTCAAAAACATTTCTATTTTGAGCTATTTAAAGTCAAACAGTTCTAATTCAAACAAATCAATTCAGCTTAAGTATGCAATTTCAATGTCAAAACGGTTCTATTTAAAGCAGTTCAATGTAGCATAAGTACACAGTTCAATTGTCAAAAACATTTCTATTTCAAGCTATTCAGTTTAGTCAAACAGTTCTAATTCAAACAAATCAGTTCAGCATAAATACGCAGTTTAGTTCTATTCAAATCCATTTTTAAACTAATAATCAGTTTTCAAACAATTCAATTTAGCATGAGTACACAGTTTAATTGCCAAAGATATTTCTATTTCAAGCTATTCAGTTTATTTAAACAGTTCTAATTTGGCCAATTCAGTTTAGTATAAGTATAGATTTTCTTTACACACAGTTGGATGTCAAATATATTAAACAATTCAGTTTAGTGTAAGTACAGTTTCAATGTCAAAAACAGTTCCATTCCAAACAATTCAGTTAAGCATAAGTACTCAGTTTAATTGTCAAAAACATTTCTATTTCAAGCTATTCAGTTTATTCAAACAGTTCTAATTCAAACAGTTCAGTTTAGCATAAGTATGCAGTTTAGTTCTATTCAGCCCATAGATAGGAACCTATCAGGTGCTACCATTCTGGGCCAGAGTGGACCTCGGAGCAATGACACTGAAGAGGTGTTCTGCATTCCACAAAGCTCCAGCATCACTGGAACCTCACTATCCGATTGTTTAGCGTCATATAAGGACACTCATTAAGAGGGGTCTTACTCCACTGCAGAGGTGCAATCGGTGTATTCTACAGCTCCAGTCGACTGGGCAACTTCTGGACAGGATAAGGTGAGTTTTATTCTCGCTTTCTTACAACCTTTCACCAGATATTTACCCAAGACCTTGGGTGAAGTGAAAGTAGTGATTATATTTTTTTGTGTCTTTTGTTCCTTCTTTGGGTAATATTTTTCAGTCACGTTGACAGTTCTCCCCTAAGGAGATGAGCTGTTCTGCAAAGTGCAGTTTGTTATATTTTATATAGGCTGGGACTGCCAGGTATCTTGTGAATGTGTTCATCTGTCCCTTTTTTTATTATACCCAAGGTCCCCACAATTACTGACATGGTAGTAATTCTAAGGTGCCACATGTTCTCAATTTCTATTTCAAGGTTTTTTGTAATTATTCTTTTTATTATATTCTCCGATTAATATGTTACTATCTGTTGACACTGACATATCAATGAGAAGGCATATTTTCTTCTTTCATAGTGTTATATACAAGCGTGTGGTTGCAAGAAAAATAAGACTGACGAGGAGATTTAGTTTATTTTGTTTATTGAATAAATCAAATAAACAAGCAGATTAAATATCTGGCCGGCTGGCGGGGGGGGGGTCAATTCAGCGACGAGCGGTTGCTTTGATCTGGTCAGACCATGTTATCAGATGATGCTCTCATGATGGCCAACAATTCAACTGCTGGGTAACCTCTGTTTGGCCTGTGGAAAAAAAATGATTGGTTGAAAAATAGACTTTTTTTTTAACTGAGAATTTTCTGGGGATTTTGGATAGACTATGTGCGGAGCCTATGCACAGAAGCCATGATGTTCTCAGTTTGACACTGACTGTTGTTGGGTCAACATCCAGTTGCTGTTATTTTCTTCTACAGTGTCGATGTCTGTGGGTCTGTGTTTTGTGTGTTTTTGTAGTTAGGTGTGTGAAGGGTAAAGTGGATGAATCAGAAGAGATTTGATGTATTTTACTATAGCAATAGTCCTTAACTAAAAAATCTGGTCTATTTTTCGGTTAGTTTGATCAGTAAACTCCCAGAGAATATTAGCTTCTTTGGTTTCTGTTATTGGTTCTGGCTGGGGTTTACAGCATTTACAATATTCTATTGTATTTACATACTTTCCAATGAATGTAATGTACTTATTATTGTTGTTACTTCTGGAGAGTTTTTCATGCCAGCATTAGCTGATGGTCTTTCATGGGAGTCTTAGTGACAGCAGGTCTCTGCAAGTCACCAGGACTCTTCCCAGTATTATGGCCATTCTTAACAATACTCTAATCTGCATGTTCTCCACTTGTCCCCTGATTTCTAAGTCTTCCAGTCCCCTAACCAAGTTTTTGGAGATTGTTCCAAGCACACCAATTACAATTGGTATTATTGTCACCTTCATGTTCCATAGTTTTTTTTATTTCTCTGGCAAGGTCTAAGTACTTATCTTTTTCTTTTGCTTTCACTCTGTGGTCCATCAAGACAGCAAAGTCCACTATTCACCAGGTTCTCTTTTTTTTTTTTGTCTACTACTGAGTCTGGTCAGCTGGTAGAGATTAGGCGATCTGTTTGTATCGCAAAATCCTAGAGAATTTTATGCGTCTTATTCTTGTTTTATGACTGAGAGAGATCTCTTCTAATTTATTGTACACACAAAAATAATGATTACAACTAGCATCCACGAGAGCATTTACCAGATGTTATCGGTGCTGAGGCTTTCTTCAAAATGGAAAAAAGGGCTTCTGAGCATAGAATCAGCGCATAGCGAAATGTCGATGAAATTTGTCAAAAAAATAAAAATAATTAAAAGTAATTTTTCGGCCACTCCATAACCTTTGTGGTAAAAAACAAAGAAAACCCAATTGATCCGATCAGAAGAGAAAAATACTATAAAAGACAAATTTCTCGACGGTGGAGCCAGATCAAAAGAAGGCTCTGCAGACTAGAACTCCAACTCTGAGAGAGAGAGAGAGAGAGAGAGAGAGAGAGAGAGAGAGAGAGAGAGAGAGAGAGAGAGAGAGAGGCGAAACTCGAAACCACGCATTTTTCCGCTTTGAATGAAGTGACTAACCTGTAAATCACCAAACATCCCTCTCCTCTCCGCACTCGTAACATCTGATTGACCGCGTGCGCATGAGTGTAACAATCCTACCACTATTATGCATAGGACATTTTTCTACTTTTAATTCCATATCAACTCAATTAAACAAACCCAACTATTTAAACTTTTTACTTATTTGTTTTCAATACAATTTTTTAAAATTTTTACGTGCGTTTGTGTTCTTTGTTTTTGCAATTGTGTTTTCATTCTTTCCTTCCAACCATACGCTGATATAAGATTGTGGATAGATTCTGGATTGTGCATAAACCATGTGTTCATATGGTTAAACTTCAATTTCTTGCACAATTCCTAATGGATCATCTTGTCCACCCAATCGTGTTTAGTTTTAAACTCTTTTTGTGCTAATTTGCTGCATTCGCTTATTATGTGATTGATCATTCGTTTCTATCACCACATAACTAACATTTGCTATTTTGTTGTGTCTTAATGTTGTGGGAGCCTTACCCATCTCACCATAATGGACTCTTCTCACCGTTATTAGTACTAAGAGATTTCGCTGCCAGAGGGGCAGATCAATATCGGTATTATCCGAACAGTGCGAGACTTCTCACCTTTTCTATGTAACTCTATCTTTCTTGTGTAATATAATCTGTTATCTAATATCCATGTTTGTGTTTTCATTAGTGACCCTTTCCGGGGCCACAAAGCTTATGTATTTTTGCTTTAACATAGTTGGTCCTTATGGCATTGTTTTGTGCTGCTATTAGAAGAGATTCAGTTTCTCTCTTAAGGTTTCTGTTCGCACCCATGTCTAAGTTTTCTTGTGTAAGATTTCACCTGCTTTGTCTATTTAAGATATCCATACAATTGGGTTTTTACCCCACCATTTTTTTTCAAGTTATCGTTATTATTGTCAGTACTGTTTCTGATTGCTGTAATTAGTCTTTCTTAGCTCTTTTTTATATATTCTTCAAGTCTTTGTATCAATGCATTGATGCTATTGTGAATGCTGGTGAATCCTCTTCCTTCTTCTTTACTTGACACATATAGACTGTTTATATCATTAGGATAATTAGGAGGTGCCCGTGGTGTAATGGCTTTTGTCGTAGGAAATGAACATGGCGATACGAGTTCAAATCCTGGATGATACTGATTGCATTTCACATAGCACTAATACCCTTGGGAAAGGTATGAATCCAAATATTCTCCCTCCAGCTATGGATAAATAGTAGGGTAGACTGGGTTCTTCAGCCTGGGTAAGGCAACTAGTCTAGGAGAAGGAAAACTCTGAATTCAAACCTGTTAAACTCTGCTTAAAAATTGACCTTGTGTCATATCCTGCCCGAGCGGAGGGGTTGGTAAATATGATTAGGATAATTAGGCTATGACGAAGAAGGTGGTTTAGGTTACCCTCTCCGTTATATTAAAAGGAAAATAAATGAGTCGAAATGAAGATACTGTAAGGTTTTCAATTTAGAAGTTTAATAAAGGTTTGTTGGAAAAGAAACCTTTGTGCGGTTGTCTTAGTGGGAGCAAGAAAATAATTATTGAATTGAAAAAGAATAAAGCAGCTGAATGTCTGAGCGGAATATGCATCGCTTGAGTCAAGGCAAATATTGAGTTGCTGATTTTAGAACAGGAATGAAATATTCAGCCAAAAATGTGTGGTCCTGTTTGCTGTAGCAGAGAGTCATAATGGTCTCCTAAAAGGTTGTCCAGGAAGGAAGTAGCTGAATGTCTGAGCGGAATATGCATCGCTTGAGTCAAGGCAAATATTGAGTTGCTGATTTTAGAACAGGAATGAAATATTCAGCCAAAAATGTGTGGTCCTGTTTGCTGTAGCAGAGAGTCATAATGGTCTCCTAAAAGGTTATCCAGGAAGGAAGTAGCTGAATGTCTGAGCGGAATTAAATCGTCAAATTCATATTCAACTGAGAACCTTTGGTCTAGAAGAGTAGACCCAAAGGTCCATGAATTAGACGGCTCTCCTCATGGTGTAATGGATCTGCTGCTATAAGAGCGAGGACAGAGAGACATCCATCTAGCTCGAAAGATTTTGAGGAAGAGAAAGTTTGACGGGCTTTCCCCATTTTTATGTTGCTCGGGAAAATTTGGTCCGGGCAGAATAGGATAAGTCATCCTCATTGGGTGAAAATATGCGACGACCATAACGGTCAAATTAATTTACGCACCAAACTAAAATACGAAGTTCTAACCCAGCTCGTTGGCCTAGTGGATCCGGGAGATCTGGGTTCAATCCCAGGTCGAGTCATACCAAAGACTTTACAAATGGCACTTGATACCTCCTTGCTTAACACTCAGCAATATAAGGTATGTATCAAGGGAAAAGTGGAGCAATCCAGGGAAAGGAGTTGCGCCCTCCCCTACACCTCGGTGTAGAAGCTATTGAAAAGGGATTGTCCAATTTTACCCTTGATCTTTACCTTATAATGCTGAGTGTTAAGCAGGACGGTATCAAATACCATTTTTTGAATCTTTGGAATGACTCGACCTGGGTTTGAACTCCGGTCTCCCATTGGCGAACACTGTACTCATTAGACCAATAAATATTCATTTCGCCAATGGCCCGGGAGACCTGGGTTCAATCCCAGGTCGAGTCATACCAAAGACTTTAAAAATGGTACTTGATACCACCTTGCTTAACACTCAGCATTATAAGGTACGGTTCAAGGGTAAAGTGGAGCAATCCTGGGAATGGAGTAGCGCCCTCCCCTACACCTCGGTGTAGTAGCTATCGAAAAGGGAGCCTTCGGGTCACCCTCGACTATGGTCGCTAACTTTACTTTACTATATATATATGAGTACAGCCATATATAGGCATACATGAACGCACATACATACACACACTCACAGGTGTGTGTGTGCAGGCGTGTGTGTGTGTGTGTGCGTGCGCGCACGTATATAAATATGCAAATATAGAACACAAAGCATTCAGAGGATGATTTTATTTATATTTTAATACCTTGTTATTTCATATTTGTACATTTACGTAATCAGATTTACTTTCATTTTCCATATACACTCCTGGACAAAAATATAAGACCACCCTCAAAAATGAAGAAAAACATACTGTTTACAGTTTTTAAATGATGAAAATCAGATATATGAAATATAAGGCATAAAGACAATTAAATTTAAAATATGAAAAAATTTCAATTCATTTTTTATATGTATATTAGCATTTATGCAAAATTTTAAAACTTTATTTTGACATAAATATAAGACCGATGACCAGAACTATAGAATATAAAGGCCAATTTTAAAACTTTATTTTGACATAAATATAAGACCGATGACCAGAACTATAGAATATAAAGGCCAATTTTTATTTAATATTTTGTAGATCCGCCATTAGCTTTGATAACCTCAAATATTTGGCTAAGCATATGGAGATTTCAAGGTAATTTTCACTTGTTATTATCTGACTCCGTTTTGGGTTACTCTATTCTTACCCCACATTATCTTGCTGGTTTAACTTCCTGGATATGAAAGTTGTAAAGGAATTATATGAAAGAAGACAGGAAGATAAGATAGGCGGCCACTATATCTTTTATATTTTGCCTTTATTTCTGGGTACAACCACCATTCAGTGGGCGAGGAAATTTCTCCTGAATACAAATGAAATGATTGCGTCTCCCAGTTAAGGTGTTAAAATGTATGAGTCACTCTTGTGTATATATGTCTAATTTTAATGTTCAAGGCGTTAACAATATGTTAGACGCTTTTGGGGAGATATGTCTAAATCCAGTGTTTTCAATTGTAGTTAAGTTCATCATACGGTGTCTTAGTTGTCATTTTGATGAGTTCATTATTTAGTGTTTTAAGTTGTGGGTCGTTGGTAAAAGAGACAGCTGCCACTTGTTCCCTGTGACTTTTGGTTATTCCCTAAGCTCAGAGGCTGTCGTTATGAGACAATTGAGATGAACAAGGCTGTGACAAAGGTCATTGACATACTCACACAAGAGGATTTCAATGGGGCCTTCCAGAAGTTGTTGGAACGGTACAACAAGTGCATTGCAGCCAGAGGAGATTGCTTCGAAGGTGATTAGAGTTTCATGTGTGTACTATCAATAAAAGTGCCCATACGAAAAAAGTCTGGAAACTTATTTAATGATCCTCGTATATATATATATATATATATATGTGTGTGTGTGTGTGTGTGTGTGTGTAACTCATTGGTATAAAATACATACATACATACATAAATGATTTTTTGTTTTAATTTGAAATAATTATTTACCGTGTAAATTAACTAAATTTTTGATGAGTACAAATTTTTATTTCAGGCGCGTTTTTAACCATTTTTTATATTTGAAAAAAAAATGACCTCAAAGCGTTTCTTTTTTTTTTTTTTTTTAGCGTTTCTTTTTAACTGACGCTATTAATTTTTTGTTTTTTAATAATTAAAATCATTTTTAATGTCAGACTCAACGAAATAAAAAAAAAAAAACACATCAGGGACTGATTATTTTGACTTAAGAATTATTTAAGTTTTGTCCGTAGTGAAAGATATGAAGGAAAAAAGATGAAAAAGTTTTTCTTCGGAAGAAGAAGAAGAAGAAGAAGAAGAAGAAGAAGAAGAAGAAGAAGAAGAAGAAGAAGAAGAAAGTGGGGGTGAATGGAAATTCAACAAATGATTTTTATCGGCAAAGAAGACGACATTTCAAAATGTAAGTTGAAAATAGAAAATATATTTTAGAATCTTTATGAAATTATTTCATTTATTTATTTTCCTATCATCTCTCTCTCTCTCTCTCTCTCTCTCTCTCTCTCTCTCTCTCTCTCTGTATATAAATATATGTGTGTGTGTGTGTGTGTGTGTGTGTGTTGTGTAATGGTTAGCGAGCTAGACCAACAAAACTTATAAGAATGAGTTCGAGTCTCATTGAGTGCTCCATTCATCCAGCCTTGTATCACATCCGAGCGAAAAGCTTTGTAAATTACAATATATATGTGTGTGTGTGTGAGTGTGTGTGTGAAGAAAAATTGATAACAATGTAATCCAAGTTGAAGGAGAGATTTATTTAGAAGTAAAGTCGAGACTATAGCGTTTCGGTTCTAGTGAACCATCATCAGGACTATAAGGGGTGATATTAGTGATGTTAAATCAATGATGGATGTTTAAAAATCCACACACACACACACACGTGTGTGTGTGTGTGTATTATTCGGTCCAGTTAAACCAGAGTTGGCAGTAATTCCTTCAGGACAAGAAAATCATTCAAGAGCTGAACATTTAAAAACATAGAAATAAATAGTGAAACAATGGGAAAAAAACAAAAACGTATCCAATATACACACAAAAAAAAAGTGGCTGAATAAATAGTATCGAAATTAATATAAACATTAATATTTCTCTTACAAAAATTCATTACATTGATATAGAACATAAAAGTTATTGATCGAACTTAGCAAGAAATGAAAATAAATAAATAAAATAAATAAAAAAGTTAAATTACCGTAATTATAAC
The DNA here is from genome assembly GCA_963585895.1 of Sepioteuthis lessoniana. Taxonomy (NCBI): domain Eukaryota; kingdom Metazoa; phylum Mollusca; class Cephalopoda; order Myopsida; family Loliginidae; genus Sepioteuthis; species Sepioteuthis lessoniana. The sequence goes on from OY757942.1 coordinate 51,467,270, forward strand.
TGACGGAAGAATTTTGAAAATAAAATAAATAGGTAAATAAAAAAACAGAAATTCAATCAGACGAGGAGGTAACTCTTTAAATCTCTTCCCCCCCCCCGTGTCTCTTCTGTTTCATTTATCCATTAGATCTGAAGAAGTCCTGTCATATTTTTCTTCGTGTTTTTGGTTCACACCAGAAACGAAAAACAGGATGGAAATAAATTTATAATCCTAAAATAACCGGTCTTTGTTTTTTTCTTTAAAGAAAGTATATATATATATATATATATATATATATATATATATATATATATATATATATATATATATATATATATATATACTTTCTTTAAGAAAAACAAAAACCAGTCACATTAGGGTTATAAATTTATTTCCATCCTGTTATGTGTTTTTGATGAAATCAAAAACACAAAAAAAATTAACAGGACTTCTTCAGATCTTATGGATAAGATAAATCAGAATAGAAACAGGAAAGAAGGGTGGGAGGGGATAGACGAAGGGTGAAGAAAATTTAAAAGTTCACTTTTGAATAGTTTTCTTGTCCTGATGGAATTACTCCCAACTCCGGTTTAACTGGACCGAATAATACACACACACACACACACACACACACACACACACACACACACACACACAGATATATATATATATATATATATATATATATATATATATATATATATATATATATAAACACAAGATATTCAAAGGATGGTTTTATTTATTGCTATAGTTTATAACTAAAATAAAATTAAAATCCTCTGAAGACCTTGTGTTTTTTTCCTGTTGGTACATCTTTATACCGTTGAATTTTCTTTCCTATCTATCTATCTATCTATCTATCTATCTATCGTTTGTTTAATTGATTGATTCATTCATTCATTCATTCATTCATTTTTCTTTCTTTCTTGCTTTAACCCTCGCTAAAAATTTGCTCAGCGATGATCAATGATGTCCAGCTGCTACCCAGTTTCAAAAATAACCAAATTAATTAAATGAAATTAAATTAAATTAAATTATATAGTAATATATGGCAGTTGAACAAATATATTCCAATTTCCTCAAAGAAATCGTTGATTAGGGCGTATAGTTCGAGTAATAATTAATTCTATAAATTCAATAATATTTGTTGAAAATGAGACACGAAAATAACTCCTTGTGTTAAATATGGCTTAGGAAAAAATCATTTAGACTGTTGTTTGCAAGGAAAGAAGCCTTTTTTTTTGTATCTTATGACATTGCTCCATTAAAAAAAAAAAGACAATAAATTTACTAAAAACAAAGATTTTATTCGTGTAAAAGTTTGTTATTAACCGAGCCGTTCCTCCATTTTTTTTTTTTTTTTTTTTTTTTTGGTGCGCTTGTGCATTAGATCAAAGAAATATTTTAAAAAAAACAAAAAAAAAAAACAAAAAAAAAAACATTTTAATAAAAAAGATGTAAAAAAATTGCTTTTGGTTTTAGTTTTTCTTATTCAATAGATGATATAACTAACAACTCCCGTTTAAATTATCCGTCACAAGAAATAAAATAATCAAATAAATAAATAAATAATCAAATAAATAAATGAATGTATAAAATAGAAAAATTGTTCAATAAATCAAATTAGAATAAATAACAAATTAAAAATAATAAATAGAATGAAATAAAAAGAGAATGAAATTTTAAGAAAATAACAAGATAAATTGATAAATAATTCCTGAGGTTAGATTGTGGTGGAAGGAGACTGAGATTATATTGTGGTTGTGGAGGTGACTATGGTTATAAAAAAAGAACTTACACAACAGAAAATGGGGAATTTTCTAAATGTTTGTTTCGTAAGTTAAGAAGAAAGAGATTTGTTCATTTACAATGGCATGCGGAAGGTGTACCTGTGATGACAGACAACACACAAATAGAAAATCATACAAAATGTTTGAGAGCGGATTATAACAGAAAGGTGGAACAGGTTACCTTCACGTTTTATTCAAAGGAAAATAAATGAATCGGAACGAGATATCGAAAGGTTTTCAAGAAGGTTTAATGGCAGCCAGAATAAAGGGTACCTTTATGCTTCAAGTCTCGTAAGAAGGAAGAAATAGTTCTTGAGTTGAGAATGAATTACAGCAACTAAATGTCGGAGCGGTATATGCGTTGCTATAGACATGGGAAATATTGAGTTGCTGATTTTAGAACAGGAGTGAATGTTAAGCCGTAGATGTGTGGTGCTGGTTGCTATGGGAGAGAAGTAATCGCTGTCTCCTTAAAGATTGTCCAGGAATGAAGTAACTAGATTCTTTTGCAACTGGGAACATTTGGGTCTCGAAGTGTAGACCCAAAGGTTCATGAATTAGACGGTAGATCAGGAATGAAATATTCAGCCATGATGCATGGTCTTGTTTCCTGTAAGAGAGAAGTATGAAGGTCTCCAGAAAAAGTAATCCAGGAATGAAGTAGCTGAATTGTCAGAGGTGGAATTAATACGTCTAATTCATATTCAACTAGGCACCCTTGGGTCTAAAAGTGCAGACCCGAGGGTCCATGAATTAGACGGCTCTTCTCATGGTGGCGAGTCGCTGCTGATACAGGAGCAGACGCAAATACTTCTGTCCTGTTCGAAGGATTTTGAGGAAGAGGTAGTTTGGCGGGCTTTCACCGAATTCGATATGCCCGGGAAAGTCATCAGGGCCGAATAGGATTCGTTATCTCCATTGGGTGAAATTATATGACGAGACCAACGGTCAAAATAATTTACACGCCAAACATACGAAGTTCTTTCTGCTACAGGATTATTGAATAAACAGAAATTATGTCTCTTCAATTGAAAGAAAACTTTGAATTTTGCTTTTATTTCCTTAGTTTTAACAATACTTATCGAACAATTTATTGCAATTTGTCAATTATACACAGGGATGATTTTAGCATTAAATAACCCGTGAAGGCTGATATGCCATTTAACAAAGAAACCAAACCAAAGCTATGAAATACAATAAAATGAAAAAGACCGAATTTATAAAAAGTGAAAACGGAAAAAAATGGATTTACCAAAAAAAAAGAAAAAGAAAAATAGAATTTAGGAAAATTTTAAACGGAAAATGTGTCCCCATATATTTTGTACAGATTCACATGTTACACTTACTATTATTATCATCTGTGGGGATTTTTGCCGCAGGGAAAAGCACTGTTTAAACCCTAAGTTTTGTAGGGGAATTGTGGAGGATAAATTGGTCGTTTAGTTCTCTCTAAGTTTTGTTTCAAACAAAACCTCGAGAGTCGTTCCACAATTTACAACTCAAATGAACAACCCACACAAAAGAAAGTTTATAACGTGATAACATACAATTTTATATACTGACAACTAAGCAAAAATAATACAAAGGTACAAAAAAATGTTCGGATATTATTTGTTAGGTATTGGTGTGTGTATGTGTGTGTGTGACTGATTCAAATATTTTGTGAATGTAAGTGTGTGTTGTTCAATCATGGCTGTGTGTAAGTACGCTGAGAAACTAAAAGGTAGATAGCAGCCAAGTATTCGTCTGCCCACTAGCTAAAAGTGCGTATCTGTATGGTGAGGTGTTTAGTAGAAACGTTGTCTTTAATCCTGTCAGAGAATAATAAATGGTTTGGTTTTGGTTTCATGGTATATCAACCATTGTAGGTTATTTAATACGCCTCTGGTGCTGTAATGGTTTGCAAGCTAGACTAGCAAACCTCCACGAATGAGTTCGAGTCAAATGGCCTTGTGCCACATCAAAGCAAAAATTACAACCATTGTAGGTTATTATGTTATATCAACCATTTTAGGTTATTTAATGCCTAATCATTTTTATACTCACATATTAAATATATATGATTTGGTTCAGTTGGGTTTTATGGCATATCAACCATTGTAGGTTATTTAATGCCAAATTATATTTATACAAATATATTAGATATATATGATTTGGTTTGGTTGGGTTTTATGGCATATCAACCATTGTAAGTTATTTAATGCCAAAATCCTTTTTATAAATATATATTAAATATATATGATTTGGTTTGGTTGGGTTTTATGGCATATCAACTATTGTAGGTTATTTAATACCAAATCTTTTTTATGCATATATATTAAATATATATGATTTGGTTTGGTTGGGTTTTATGGCATATCAACCATTGTAAGTTATTTAATGCCAAATTATATTTATACATATATATTAAATATATATGATTTGGTTTGGTTGGATTTTATGGCATATCAACCATTGTAAGTTATTTAATGCCAAATTATATTTATACATATATATTAAATATATATGATTTGTAAACATAAGTCAACAAAGTTAAATAGCCCCAAGTATTGCTATTTATCCCTAACAATTCAATTAAACTTCAATCATTTGTTTACACACGCTTAAATGATCAAACAGTTCTATTTCTAATAATTCAATTTAACATAAGTCATTTGTTTGCACACAGTTTAAATATCAAACATGTCGCGAGACCGGTATATGTAGATGTGTCGTTCCTACAAATAGGTGATTTACGTCTTGTTTGTGGTGTGTTGATTGACAGAGGACGGGAAAAAACAGAGGCAAGTGGATAAGTTTAAATTCAGATTTTATTGAGCAATTCTTACACAAAAGGTGTATGGATGTAGAAATCGCGGTTGTTGTGTCGCGTTGGTGTAGTCTCTGTCGGGTGTCGAAAGTATGTTGAAGAAAGTCTTAGACTCAGTTGTCTTTTAGTTTGTGGCGACAGCATGTCTAGAAGGTGAGGGTGGTCCCTGTGCTTAGTGCATAGATTGTAGATGTTGCTGGAAACGGTCAATGATGCGGACGCATTGGTGGCAAAGGCTGGATGATCGATGTCCCGGTTGTGCAGTACTTTGGTTTAACCCGGAGGTGTCGAAGTCGCCTTGAAGTGTTGGTGCTAGTCCGAGCAGTGAGTCACTCGTGGACTAGATCCTGAAGATGCTGGTTGCAGAAGCTGTGTGATCGATGTCTTGGTTTGTTCAATCTTTGGTTTAAACTCAAGTATTGATGCTAGTCCGAAGAGTGAGTCGCTCGTGGACTAGATGCTGCAAAAGCCGTTGCATGATCGTGCAGTAACGGTTGCTTGATTAAGCTGGAGCTGGTCGGCAGTTGGTGCTGGTAGCTTGGTCGTGCAGGAACGGCTGCTGAGTTAAGCTGGAGCTGGTCTGCAGTTGGTGCTGGCTGCTGCGCCGTTGTCTCATGGGGAGCTGGTCTGCAGGCGTTGGTAGCTTACAGGTGCAGGAACTGTTTGTTACAAGACGAGATCTTGCCTTGATTTGAAAAAACAAAAAGAAAGAAAAGAAGAAAAGAAAAAAAAAACGGAAGTTACCACTTCGAGTTCTCAACTCAAAATGAAAAGTTAGTCGCTCACGCATCGGCTCCGCGCAGAACTTCCGTTTGCGATAAATTAACAAAAAAAAAATACATTAATAAATATCCAATCGGAACGCTTCCCGCGGGGCACAAAAATTGCCGTTTCTGAGCCTACAGAAAATATATAAATAGACGGACCAAATAATTATCAGCAGACTTGTTCTTTCACACGACTCGTGTTGAAGATTCTTCGCCACCGTCCGGCGCCTGTCATCCGATACATCAAACGATCGCCGCCGCTACGAACGCTGCCCTAATTCCGAGAAAACCATCCCTTCACCACGAGACAAGGGCTGTACATGAACTTTCTAACTACTACCACTGAATTCATTCTTTAACTGTGAACATATTTCTCCATTCTACTCTCTGTACTTAATCTATTTATAAAAATTTTCTATAACATCATTACTGTGTTATTGTGAGTACCTATACGTTCTTTGTTTTGCAACCATACGCATTTCTCGCCCACAACATTCATATTATAGATATCAACAACTCAGAATATAACACTGGTGTCAAGCGTGCAGCAAAACAAGTATGGAATACTCCGGCCTTTCTCGATCAGAAATCTTGGAACTTATAAAACAGCAGAAAGCAGCGATTCTCCGAACGAAAATTAACATGGAGCCTGCAGATAACCCGCAAACACAATTAATCATTAGTGAACTGAAAACAGACCTCCACGAACTTTTAACTGCTCTACAAACTACCGCGCACGATCGATCGCACACATTGCAACAACACACCACAAACTATGAGCTTCTATTGCGACAGCAGTCACTTCAGGACGCCACAAAATCCATCCGGACCTTTGAACCGGGCAGCGATGTAAACCGCTTCATTACCGACCTTAATAAGGCTTACACCATACATGTTAAGCCAGAATTAAGGGAATATCCTGCAATGGAGAAGGAGTTTGTCAAGTTGGCAAAGCAACTACTGAACGAAGGCATCTTCCAGCAGATGGAGGACTCAAGACAGCCCACATCCACGTTCGAGGAACTAAAGGCTTACCTTATATCCACCCACGGGAGCCAAATGACAAACTTTCAGTACCTAAGCCGAGCATGGGACCTTCAGCGACATGAGGGAGAGAAACTCACTGATTTTGCAGGCCGACTTGAAAACACAATCCGAGAGGCCACAATCCACATCACGGCAAAATTCAAATCGGATAGACAAAATGCTGAGATGACGGCCGAAACTGCGTTTTCCCTAATGGGGGCCATGCTCATGAGTGAAAAGATCAAGGCATGGGCACCTAACATCTATCCACACCTCGTCAAAACCATGGACAGACACTACTCAGCGGGTGGTATTGCCAGCGATACGCAACGCTATCTTGATCGTGGTATCAAAACGGACATCACCACCGCCGCTGAAACCACTGCGCTAATGGCGAGCCAACCTACACACTCTGACAAATCTCGTAGCCTTGAAAGTGACAAGATACTAGCTGACGTACAGCTACAGTTGCTGGATCTGAACAAGCAACTGCGGCAAACCCACAGGCGGAACTCATCCATTGTTGACTGGAAAAATCGAACCGCCCCCGCCTCCAACATGAAGCACAACCGGTCACAAAGAAGCGCTGGCCAACCCAGCCAACAAGCAATATGCAAAAACCTTTTACGAGGCTGCGCATGCTTTAAGGGCAACAGGTGCCAATATTTTCACCCCCCTCATGCTCAAGCACACGTAGCGACCACTGACACCGGTTTACCTGGAACAGATAGCGATCAGCACAACCATGAACACGCGACGCGCTTCGATGAACTGGATTTTCGGTGGGGACCGAACGAGATGTGATGACTCGTTCCCAGGTCCATGTATCCACTCAGCATCATCACACATTTAACGTTCAAATCCGACCTGATCTCCGATCGCCCCTTGTTCAGATCAACCTCCGTAACAACGGCATCACATTCTCCGGTGTAGGCATGTTGGATTCCGGATGCACGACTTGCATCATTCTTATTTCTCGCTTACCTGAAGATGCAAGAAGACACATGTCCAAATCCAACATCCGAGTCAAGGGAATCGAAGGGAACATCTCTATTCTGGGCAAGCTCACCTGCGACATTACCTTGGGTGACGATACTTCCCCCGCTTTCTGCAACGTCGACACACTGATCACGACATCAGACATTCCCATCTTGATCAGTCAGAACATACTCGGCCACCACACACTGTTATCCTATACTATCGATAACCAGAAGGCGACTGTAGAACTTGCGCGCACACTCCCATCTGGCAAGCTAAAACATACTGTCCCGCTCTCTACAACCGTCTATCCAAGGATAAAACCGACCCACAACCTTTCACACGGCGCCCTAACCATTTCCAACGAGGAACCACGAGCCACAGCCAGATCATCGCCTAACGGGTTGACTCTCAACCAAAAACTCCATTGGCTTAAGCAAACCGTAGGCCTATCGCTTCCAGACCATCATAGCCGTAGTGAATTAGAAGCTACCGCCGATTTACTCATCAGCTATGCGGACATTCTCGGCACCGACGACAATAGAAGGGGCACTTTCATCAAGCCCATACGCATACCAACCAACGGCCAGTCCAGGAGCCAAAAACAGCACCCTATAGCCCAAGCACTGGAGGGTGACGTTGACGCGGAAATTGCCCGCATGGCAAGTGAGGGTGTTATCGAACCTTGCAACGACCCTAAAGGATTTAACAGTCCCGTTTTTGCCGTCCGCAAGAAAAACGGAAAGATTCGAGTGGTCGCAAATTTCAAAAGAACCCTCAACAAGGTTTTAGTCGATCTCGACCCATACCCAATACCTACCATTGACTCGACATTCAACAAGATTGGCGAAGGTAACAAGTACTTCCCAACACTCGACCTCCGCAATGGCTATTGGCAAATCGTTATTGACGAACGTGACCGCCATAAAACGGCCTTTACTTGGAAAGGACGCTGTTTCCAATACCAACAGGACGAGTGTAGCACAAGGCCTTTTTTAGGTGGGTCCGGGCACAGGGCTGTTGCCAAGATACGCCTGGCAGCTCCAAAAATGCCTAGGGACCCGTCGGCATTCCCCTAAGGAGGGGCGCCCCAGGCGTCAGGCGATAAACCTAGCTCCTCCGAGGAGAGTTAGAGCCTGGGAGGACGGCTCCCTGAGGTTCAAGGATGCCGGTCAAGGCGCACCTCGACCGACTTCAACCGCCACCAGGACACACCCGACTAGATCCGTGTTCGCCCAAACACGACCAATCGAAGTGTCCCGATAAAAGGTGACGTAACTGGCCCGAAAGGTGATTTGACTTTTTGGTTGCTCCCTGTGTGTCTATATAACGTTAGCCGCTGACACTCTGCTGGTCGAGGGACGTATTTCAGTACACAGGGAGTCCCCTTACAAGATATAAGTTATAATGAGATACTTCATTATACTTCGAAGAGGAACTTTTAGATATAATATATTTTATCCTGTGGTAATAATTTTGTCTCCGAAAGGTTAGCAGAATTAACTCCTTTCGAAAAATAGTATGGTTGTTCATAACCAAAGTTCACTCATGACGTAGTTTTCTGCATGATGTTTTGTTGTTTGACGTCAAGGGTGACACAGCGATTTTTTCTAAACAGGATATTTTGGGTATTGTAGACGGAAAGGCTACGATAAACAGTTCTATTTGACCCACAGATAGGATCCTATCAGATGTTACCACTCAGGGCTAAAGTGTACCTAGGAGCGATGACAATGACGGAAAGGGGAGCTTTGCATTTCCCAAAGCTCCATCATTACTGGAGCCTTGCCATCAAATTTTTAATGTCATATCCAGGACACTCGTTGGGAGAGTCTTATTCCTCTTCAGAGATGCAGTCGTTGTATTCTATAGTCCCAACCGACTGAGCAGAGGGAATAGTAACGCTCCATGGTCATCTTGCCTACCCTTATAATATAAGCTTTTTCTATTTTTTCCTACTTCAACAAACTATTTGTTCATGTAACCGTAGGGAGACAATTAATAGTCATATCCCTTAGAAGAGAATGGGCATGTCTGCTTGGTGACTCGTGGGTTCATGACAGTACAGAAACCTATTCTGGACCTTTTTTGTCTCTGTTTTTTTAACTGTAGCGATACGATCTCCTGACCGTATCATGGAGCGGTAAAACCACATTGCTATGATCATTTTTCTTTCCAGCATCATCAAGTAAACATGTTCCATTTTTGTATCCCTTCTACATACTGCATATTCATAAAACAAGATGTGCATATTTCTAACTGTTTGTGTATTCATTCAATATATATATATATATATATATATATTACAAATATGAAAAAATATAAGTTTTTCAGATGATTTCATTTAAAGTTTGAATTATTTGCAATGGTTAAGCGTTTCTTTTTTTATAATTTGAAAACATTAAACCTTCATCAGGATGATTGAAAAAAATGAAAAATCTTAAACATTCTATTTCTGTTGTTAGCGTTGTCTCGAATCTGTGTGATGTAATTAGTGTTTGAAAATTTAATTTAAAAACTATAGGATTTACACTCCTATATTTTAAAATGGCAGTGATACTACTCGTTCCCAAAACAAAGATGGCGGACGTCGGTAAACTAATCAATCTCGGGAACCTATTGGTCAGGAAAGTCACGTGGTTAGTGTTCACAACTACGTCCGCAACTTTAATTTTGTCCCGCGCATTTGTAGCCGACTGCATGACAAGGATTGCCGATATATACTCCCGTCTTCCAAGAACTCATTCTTTCCATTGTGACTTCCAGAGACAGCACTCTCACTCTCTCCGTTGCGACTTACAGAGACAACACACACAGACACTCTCTCTCTCTTAAATTTTACTTCCAGCAGTCAACCCTACGAAAATGTATGCATTCTGCAACCTTTTTTTTTCTTGTTCTGCCTTTTCGGTTCGACTTCATCTAGCCTCGAACACAGCCTCAGAAATTTCGACAAACCCCAAAAGAGACAAACAACCAACATGGGAGAAGATGTAGATAACGAATAAATAAATAAATAGAAATTTAAATTGAATTAAAAAAAAAAGAAAACTATTAAATTTGCAGAAACTCCCAGAGGTCCCTGACAGGAAAAAGGGATGACGCATGCGTAAAGAAAAAAGCAACCTCCTGACAAGAGGGAACATGCTCTTTCACTTTCAGGCGGTGACCAGCGAATTGATAACATCATTGCCGATTGTTGTCTGGGCGCCACGCATATGTCTTTGGACTAGGCATTAGTTAGTCCCTTTCACCCAGTAGCAGCTCTCTCTCGGTTAACAGTATGCCGGAATATAAAAGACTACGAAATGGAACTGCAAACTAAAATAACTGGACTTTGACAAACTTCCAAAAGAAACTAACCCTTATGGAAGCCTCAAATACCCAACGAGCACAAGCATATGCAAGAAACGACTAACGTATTTTTATACACCTTAAGTGGAGGATTCAACCATTTCAATTGTATTCAGGGAAAACTCCCTCACCCATGGAATGGTTGTTGAACCCAGGAAATAAAGGAAAGTATAAAAGAAACGTCTTCGTCTCCTATCTGTTACTGTCTTCTTTTGTATAATTCTTTTGGCACTTTCTTGGGCAATGCGTTACACCGACTAGCCAACGTGTGGTAAAATAAAATAACCTAGTAATAGAGTCAGATATCAAACGGCAACACAGCTTTGCCCTTTTCCCTTGACCTTCAGTCGGAAACCCCAAAAGACACGTTCTTCCGAGGACACGTTGCTATATTTCTATATATCGATACCTTACATGAAATACTTAGTCCATATACATTTTATTGTCAACAGGACACTTTCAATATTTAGCCCTTTTCCATAATACTTGTGTTAGTTACATAAGCACATGCACACACACAGAGGAATATTCAACAAACTATATTAGAATATTTGTAATGTTTCTTTTTTCATGTATTTCTTGATATATAAATTTAATTTTGTTTGTACTGTTTTGTTTTGAATGTTCTTTTTTCCGGGTCGTTTCACATCGTGTACTTCATTTGCCTTTTCATATATGAACCAACATAAATGGTGGGGGAAATAATCACCAAAACAACCACGTCACCCTACAAAACATAATGTATTTCCTTTTTCACATCTATCTATCTATGTATCTATCTAAACGATGAGACCAAATTATTTTAAATAAGTGATTTTGTAACTTTTTAGCACTAATTTGACTGGATAAAAAAAAAATGAAAAAAAAAACAGGCTTTTTCTTTGTAGTGATTTACTTTGAAATGATATCAGATTCAAAAATTTTCCAGCTTTTGTTTATCATGCTCATAAACTAACATTTTGAAAATTTTAAGACTAAAATTATGATTAGTTTCTAATTTATGTCAGACAAAATCATAATTTATGTTTCCTTTTTTCAAATCCCTTTTGTGTTCATAAATTCATTTTGGAGAGTTTCAGGACGTTTCCCCTATGGGGTTTCTAGGGTAATTTATGATATTATTTGCTGTTTGAATCCATTCGGGGTTATTCTATTCTCACCCTACATTATCTTGCTGGTTTAACTTCTTGGATATGAAGGCTGTAAAGGAATTATATGAAAGAAGAAGATAGTAAAAGATAGGACACGAAGATATCTTTTAAATTTTGCCTTTATTTCTGGGTATAACAACCATTTGGTGGGTAAGGAAATTCTTTCTGAATACAAATGAAATGGTTGAATCTCCCATTCAAGGTGTTAGAATCTGTTAATCGTTCTTGGGTATATATGTCAAAATTTGCTATTTAAAGCGTTAACAACGCGTTAGACGCTTTTGGGAGATATGTCTAAATCTGGCGTTTTCAGTTGTAGTCATTAAGTCCGTTGTATGGTGTCTTAATTGTGATTCTGACGAGTTCATTATTCAGTGTTTTTAGTCATGAGTCGTAAATAAAAGAGGCGGCTGCTACTAGTGGAAAGGTTAGCCAAAGTGGCGTCTAGAGACGGATGTATGGCGCCTTCCACCGCTAACAAGAAAGATTTAGGTGTTGTCACTCCGCTGGTCACTGCTGAAAGAGGACGAGATTCTTTCTTTTGTCGGGACGGTTCCTTTTCTTTGCGCATGCGTCTCCCTTTTTCCTGTCAGGGGCTTCTGGGAGTTTTCTGCATATTTTTAATTATTATTTCTAATTTAATTTAATTTTTTTTCTATTCCCTACACCCCTACATATTTTTTATTACAATCCAGACATTGTCCCAGCTATGGATTAAATAGAACTACTAATGTCCTTTACAAGGATGGTTTTGGCATAAAATAACCCACGAAAGTTAATATGACATTAAACAAAACAAAAAAAAACAAAAACAAAAACAAACCAAAGCAAACCGGGGTGGGTGTCCTCGTGGTGTAATGGTTAAAGCGATGAACTGTGGAATCGTAGTAAGCGAGTTTGTACTCCAGTCACGCTGTTATGTTCACTTTTGGACAAATATCCTTGGAAAAGGTATGAACCTCTTATCCTACTAGCTATGGGTTAAATAATGCCACTACTGTTCTTCTAGAAAAATGGCTTTGGCATTAAATAACCCACGTAGGTTGATATGCCATTATACAAAGAAACCAAACCCGACATTGTATAGCGTAAATTCGTCTTGGATTTAATTCAGGTATTGTTATTTTTATTATTAATTAAATTGTTAATTTCTTTGAAGAGTGAGTAACTGCTTTGATTCCGAGCTGGTTTAAGTTAAGTGAGGTAAATTATTATTGGAAAAATTGTTTTTGTATATGTTGTAGAACTAGTCCAAGCAAAAGCAGTCGTACAGTCCTTAGACAATTGGGTAGCCTCAGTTGACTAAAAATAACAATACACGCGACTAGCAGCCCTTCCTCAGTATACCTCTGGTCAACTCGTTCGTTCTGTCAGTCATTCAGTCAAAAAAGCAATCCGCAAAAAACAACAACATCCATGCACCTGCTGCTGGCATGCTTTTTTATGCAAGTTCCGGCATATAGAAATTTACATGCAAGGTAGATTTTTTCTCGTGAGAGACCAGATCGGCTCACTATAACTTCTGCCTCCAGAAGTGAACATATTTTTTACTGCTTGACAAACAAGGCATAGTATTATGCGCTTTGATCCAGGAGGTAAGTTTCTTCTCTCGCTACAGTATATTAGCTTATTTTGTCTTTCTTTGGTTTCTTTGTTTAATGGCATATCAACTATCGTAGAGTTATATCTTGTCTTTCTATGTTATGTTTTGTGTTAGTATATCATGGATATATGGGGGGCACATAAAGGGTTGTTTCGTGGTATGCGGTGAATTGTTTGGTTTTGTTGTGAGATTCTGAGACTTGTAAACTTATTCTTTTTTTTTCTTTTTACCCCATTCACTTGTCTTCTTTTTGTCCGTCGTAGAAGTAAAGGGAAATTAAGGATGGAAGGAAAAAGACAGGGATACTTTCAGACTCAAATTTTATTTGGGGGGATATGAGTATTCAGTGAATGTTTTCCTGCACCCGTAGAAATAGTCGAGCTCCCTAGACAAGGCATTTGAAGAACATAAGGGAATTATTTTTTGCAAATCATACGAGGATCATTAAATAAATTTCCAGACTTTTTTTCATATGGGCACTTTTATTGATAGTACATACATGAAACTCTAGTCCCTTTCGAAGTACTCTCCTCCGGCTGCAATGCACTTGTTCTACCGTTCCAACAACTTCTAGAAGGCCCCATGGAAGTCGTCTTGTGTGAGCGTGTCAATGACCTTCGTTACAGCCTCTTTCATCTCAATTGTCTCATAATGACAGCCTCTGAGCTTAGGGAATAACCAAAAGTCACAGGGAACAAGGTCTGGATTATAGGGAGGCTGAGGAACAGTCTTGATGCTCATCTTGGTCAAATAGTCTGTGACAAGGATGGAGTTGTGGACTGGTGTATTGTCCCGGTGGAAATGCCACTGACCCGATTTGAAGAGTGCTGGCCTCTTCCCAATGAATCTCTTCCTGAACTCCCTTAAAACCTGAACATAGTAACCCTAATCCTAACCCTAACCCATCAACTCTGGTGTGTTGACTTCCTTACTCCTCGCACACCTCTCATCATCCCTAACAGACTCCGTGCCTTCCTTGAATCTCTTATGCCACTCAAAAACTGATGCTCGATTCATACAAGATGCTCCAAAAGCAGTCTGAAACATCCCATACATTTCTGTGTCATTTTTTCCAAGTTTAAAACAGAATTTTATTGCATATCATTCTTCTAAAGTGTCCTCATGTCCAGATTGCATTTTTGAAATTCAGCAGCTGTGATAATCAGGCTTTAGTAGGGTGTATTCCAATTGCTACTGTAGCTGTTCATTTGAACCTGAAATCATAAAAATTGGTCAGTCATCTCATAAGATGTATAGCAATAACATAGTGAATTTTCAAGGGTCTACAACAATTTTAAATGCCCATATGAAAAAAGTCTGGAAACTTATTGTGTGCGCCTCGTATGAAAAAAAAAGGAAGGAAAAGTTTTGTGTGGGTTGTGTGTGCGGTATATGCAACATTCAAGACAAATATGGCAAAGGGTGGATGTAACAAAAACTGTCTAGCTCCATCAGCATTCCTGTCTTTTTTGTTTGTTTTGTAAGTGGAAAGACACCTCAAGCATTAGAGATTGACTCCTGACCCAAATCTTTTAATGGCAATATGCAGCCTGAGGAAGAAGACTCCCTTAGAAGAGGAGTTTTTTTGCTCTGTGCCACCAGACATAGGCGTTACATTGGCACCAACATGGATTCTAAATCCATGTTGGTGCCAATGTCTCCTCTGTCAATTACTCCTTTCTTGCATCAAAAGTTAACTTAAGTGGTTTGGTTGGTTGGTTCAAAGGCCACTGTCCAGCACTTTAGCCATTGAACCATGGAACTCCCCTTAGTCTGGTTATGGGTTATTTAATGCCAAATCCTGTTTATAGATGGGGTAAGGGGTATGCCGATGGTGTAATGGTTAAAGTGCTGGACTGCAAACTTGAAGTTAGTGAGTTTGAACTCCTGTCTCACTATTATATTCACTTTAGGACAAATACCCTCAGGAAAGGCATGAACTCCCTTATCCTACCAGCTATGGGTGAAATAATATAACTGCTGTCCTTCTACAAGGATGGCTTTGGCATTAAATAACCCATGAAAGTTGATATGCCATTAAACATGGATATCAAATATTTATATATATAAAGTAAAGTTGGTGACCTTAGTCGAGGATGACTCAAAGGCTCCCTTTTCAATAGCTATCACATTCAGGTATAGGGGAGGGTGCTACTCCTTTCCCTGGATTGCTCCACTTTACCCTTGATCCTTACCTTATAATGCTGAGTGTTAAGCAAGGCGGCATCAAGTACCATTTTTTAAGTTTTTGGTATGACGCGACCTGGGATTGAACCCAATCCTCCCAGACCAATGGCAAACTCTTTACTCATTAGGCCAATATCTGGAATTAAATAATGGAAATAAATCTAACAGTATGAAGAAAATAGAAAAAAAAAGTTTTCCAAATGAGATGAATTTAATAAAACTAAAATGTTTTAAATGTTGACTTTACCATCATAAATAAATTCATTTAATTTGGAATACTTTGTTTTTCTATTTTCTTCATACTGTTGGATTTATTTAATTCCATATATATATATATATATACAGTTGTAAAGTTGGCGACTGTAGTTAAGGGTGACCAGAAGGTTCCTTTTTCAATAGCTACTACACCTACGTGTAGGGGAAGGCACTACTCCTTTCCCTGGATTGCTCCACTTTACCCTCGATACATACCTTATATTGCTTAGTGTTAAGCAAGGAGGTATCAAGTACCATTTGTAAAGTCTTTGGTATGACTCGACCTGGGATTGAACCCAGATCTCCCGGACCCACTAGGCCAACGAGCTGGGTTAGGAAAGGAGACTTACAAATACTTTGGATATTGGAAGCAGACACTATAAAACAAATGGAAATGAAAGAAAAAATTAAAAAAAGAGTATCCTAGGTGAAAAAGAAAACTGTTCCAAACCAAACTATATAGATGAAATCTCATCAAAGGAATAAACATTTGGGCTATCTACCTTGTCAAACACTTGGGACCATTTCTGAAGTGGACAAGAGAACTAAAGACAATGAATTAGGTCTTGTAGCAGAAAGAACTTTGTATTTTTCTTTGGTATGATGCGACCTGGGATTGAACCCAGGTCTCCCGGATAATTGGCAAGCACTCAATCCAATAGGCCAATGAACTGGTTATACATACATACATCTTTAGCAAAACAGTTACTACTGATTAAACACTTTCAATGCAGGTTGCAGTTTATTTATTAACAAGTTGAAGTATCTATCTACATTAGGTAAAAAGTCAAGACTTGGATCATAGCTGGTTATAATTACAATCATTCCTGAGTTCAGAATGGTTACACAAATGATAATTGTAACTATCTACCACTAAAATCCTTACTGTTTGTATATATATTGTATGATATATATAATATAATGTATATATTTCATTATAGCAGTTGGTAACTGTAGTCAAGGACGACCAGAAGGCTCCCTTTTCAATAGCTACAACACCTAGGTGTAGGGGAGGGCGCTACTCCCTTCCCTGGATTGCTCCACTTAATCCTTGATACGTACCTTATATTGCTGAGAGTTAAGCAAGGAGGTATCAAGTACCATTTTTAAAGTCTTTGGTATGACACGACCTGAGATGGAACCTAGGTCTCTCAGACCATTGGCGAACACTCTACCTGCTAGGCCAATGAGCCGGTATATAAAAAGTTGGTGACCATAGTCGAGGGCGACCAGAATGCTCCTTTTCAATAGCTCCCTAGGTGTAGGAGAGGCCGCTACTCTTTTCCCTGGATTGCTCCACTTAATCCTAGATACATTTGCTCAGTCAGCTGGGGCTGTAGAATACACTGACTGCACCTCTGCAGAGGGGTAAGACCCCCTCCGACGAGTGTCCTGCATATGACACTAAACAATCTGATGGTGAGGTTCCAGCAGTGCTGGAGCTTTGGGGAATGCGGAGTACCCCTTCATTGCCATCGCTCCCAGGTCCACTCTGGCCTGGAGTGGTAGCACCTGAGAGGGCCCTATCTATGGGTTAAATAGAACTAACAGCATACTTATGCTAAACTGAATTGTTTGAGTAAACTGAATAGCTTGAAATAGAAATGTTTTTGACAATTAAACCGTACTTACATTTAAACTGCGTGCTTATGCTTAACTGAATTATTTCAAATAGAACTGTTTTTCAACATTAAAACTGTATTTACACTTAACTGAATTGTTACATATAACTGCTTGAATAGTTTGAAATAGAAATGTTTTTCACTATTAAACTGTGTACTTATGCTAAACTGAATTGTTATAAATAGAACAGATTATTTATATAAAAATGGATTTGGCGTTAAATAACCTACAAAGGTTGATATGCCATAAAACCCAACAAATCAAACGAAACCAAACCTTGATACATACTTTATATTGCTGAGAGTTAAGCAAGGAGGTATCAAGTACCATTTTTAAAGTCTTTGGTATGACGTGACCTGGGATTGAACCCAGGTCTCCCGGATCATTGGCAAACACTCTACCCACTGGGAAAAAATGATATTATGTAATATGATAATATATATAATATATAGTTTGGCTTGGTTTAACAGCATATCAACACCTTATAGATTATTTCATGTTGAAATTTGATCTATTTATAAAGGTTTTATTATAAACATCACAACTCATCATTGATTTTTTTTTCAAATCACTTTTTTGTTTATGATAATAATCCTTTACTATTCTCTACACATTGCAGTCGGCTATATTCTCAACAATTTGGTCATTGCGACCACCTGAAGAAGACCAGTGTGTCCAGTGGTTGAAACATTGTGAGTAGAGCAACCAAGTTGAATAGGGTAATCTGCAATAAGTAGAGAATAATAACAACAAAAATACCTCATCTGAAAAATATAGACAGATAATAATCCTTTGCTCTCAGTTATATGATAAAATAGATATGTAATAAATATTTTTATTTAATAGTTAGAAATTTTATTTGCTCTATTTTCCATCTTGAAATTTATGTATTACCCAAAAAAAAAAATGCTTGTGAATTTTCCCTTTTTTTTCTTACATAGTGATAATCATTGTTTTTCTAATCCCCCAAACTAAAGGAATCCCTTTTTATTATTTGCTTTCACCCCCACAGAAAAATTCAAATCTCTCTACAAAATACAGTTGAGGTTATTTGTCATGATTTTCTAGGACACTCAGTCATTTTGTTTCTTTCAAAAATAGGAATCACTGGCTGCAGTTTGAAAGTTGCCTCATATCGTCTTCAGACCATGGTGCAATATGCATCAGGCTGGATTTGATCGAGAGCGAAAAGTCTTCAGCATGAATGAAATACACATGAAACTACCGTTCCCATGTGATTACGTAACATCAAGAAATGGTTACTGTTAGTACATAATGACATCAATGGTCAAAAGTAAATGTATTTTTTAAAAATCACAAACTGCACTAAAAAGGAAGATGAACGTACAATGTAATCTCTGCTTTTAGTTGATCTGGTGTATATATATATATATTGCATGTGCTTTCACACGTATGATGAAAAAAAAAGGAAGTATTTCTATCTTATTTGTTTGCACACAGTTAAATGGTTTCAAGTATAGTTAATAACTGAATAGTTCTATTTGAACCATAGATGGGACCCTAACAGGTACTACCACTCCAGGTCAGTTGACCTTAGAATAATGATAATGAAAGGGTACTCCACATTCCCCAAACTCCAAGACTAGAGTCTCATCATCAGATGCAAAATAATGTCATATCCAGGATGCTAAATGTCAATGATTAAATAATTCTCTCTGAGCCATAGATGGGGTCCTAACAGGTACTACCACTCTGAGTGGACATGGGAGTAATGGAAACAAAGTGGTATTCCACTTTCTCCAAAGCTCCAGAACAGAAGCCTCACCATCGGATGTTTTAGTGTCATATCCAAGACACTTGTTTGTGTGAGTGTGTGTGGAGGGGGAGTCTTACTGCTCTGCAGAGATGCAGTCGGCGTATCCTACAGCCCCAGCCAACTGGTTTAGTTTCCTAAGAAACAAATTGACTGAGATTTGTTTACCACTGGGGTCAAAATATTACTGTTCTACACTCTTATAACCTTCTTTTCTTTTTAATAAAAAAAAAGGAAAAAGTTGTTTTTTCCTTTTTAGGGTTACATTAAAGATTGATTGTTTGATTTGGTTTGGTTCTATGGCATATCAACCATTGTTGGTTATTTAATACCAAATCCTGTTTTTACATATATAGATATATGATTTTGAAACACATCTTGTAGATACACAGAGTTAAATGATCAAACATCTCAATTGGTAATAAATCAACTTCGCATAAGTCAATAAAGTTAAATGGTTCCAAGTATTGTTATGTATCACTAACAATTCAATTAAACATCAATCATTTGTTTACACACAATTAAATTATCCAACAGTTCTATTTCAAACAATTCAATTTAGCATAAGGCATTTGATTGCACAGAGTTTTAATGTCAAACAGTTCTATTTGACCCATAGATAGGATCCTATCAGGTGCTACCACTCTGGGTCCGAGTAGATCTGGGAGCAATAGCAATGAAGGGGTATTCTGTATTCTCCAAAGCTCCCTCATTATTGGAGCCATACCATTAGATTATTTAGTGTCATATCCAGGATACTTGTTGGGGGGGGGTCTTACACCTCTGAAGAGATTCTGTTGGTCTATTCTAAAGCCCCAGCTGACTAAGTTGATTAAAGATTGAGTTTTAAATCCATATATTTTATTCATTTAAATTTATGTCTCTCCTCTCTCTCTGTTTGCCCAGTCGGCTGCTTCTCTGCAGAGGGGTAAGACCCCCCACCTCAACAAGTGTCCTAGATATGACACTAAACAATCTGATGGTGAAGTTCCAGCAATGCTGGAGCTTTGGGGAATGCGGAGTACCCCTTCATAGCCATCGCTCCCAGGTCCACTCTGGGCCGGAGTGGTAGCACCTGATAAGGGTCCTATCTATGGGTTAAATAGAACTAAACCATGCTTCTTTCACTATACTGACTTTTTGCATTTAAACTGCGTATTTATGTTAAACTGAATTGTTTAAAATAGAACTGTTTTGACATTGGAACTGCGTACTAGTGCTAAACTGAATTGCTCGAAATAGAACTGTTTTTGACGTTTAAACTGTGTACTTATGCTGAACTGAATTATCTGAAATAAAACTGTTTGACATTTAACTCTGTGTATTGCCCAGTTGGCTGGGGCTGTAGAATACACTGACTGCACCTCTGCAGAGGGGTAAGACCCCCCCTAACGAGTGTCCTGGATATGACACTAAACAATCTGATGGTGAGGTTCCAGCAGTGCTGGAGCTTTGGGGAATGCGGAGTACCCCTTTATTGCTATTGCTCCCAGGCCCACTCTGGCTTGGAGTGGTAGCACCTGATAGGGTCCTATCTATGGGTTAAATAGAACTAACAGCATACTAATGCTAAAATGAATTGTTTGAATAAACTGAATAGCTTGAAATAGAAATGTTTTTGACAATTAAACCGTACTTACATTTAAACTGCGTGCTTATGCTTAACTGAATTATTTCAAATAGAACTGTTTTTCGACATTAAAACTGTATTTACACTTAACTGAATTGTTACATGTAACTGCTTGAATAGTTTGAAATAAAAATGTTTTTCACCATTAAACTGTGTACTTATACTAAACTGAATTGTTTTAAAAAGAACAGATTATTTACATAAAAATGGATTTGGCGTTAAATAACCTACAAAGGTTGATATGCCATAAAACCCAAGAAACCAACCAACCAATCTCTCTCTGTTTCCAAATTTTAAATAAAATTTAACTGAATGATTTTCATCTTATCCTTTTTTTTTATATATTGGGAAATTTTGACAGCCAATCTTAAAAAAGAATAATAAAACTTATTCTGAAATACTTTTTGTTCCCCAATGGTGTATGGTATTAAAGAAATCATTTCTTACAAATATTATAACTTGAAAAAATATACTGGGAAAAATAATTTAAAAAAAAAAACAAAGTAGATGGATAAAATAATAATAATAATGATAATAATAATAATAATAATAAAAATGATGATGACGATAGCAAATTAGCTCAGAACAAGACATGATAGGGTGGGCAGAGTTATCCACTAGGAATTGTGCAAGAAATTGAAATTTGACCGTACGAACAAATGGTATATGCACAACTCAACATTTGTCAACTAAACTCCTCTGGGGTTTTGACATGCAAATGGATCAGTCAGATGACCAGACCTTATAATAATCAACAAAAGAAGAGAACTTGCAAAATTGTGGACTTTGCTGTCTCGGCTGACCACAGATTAAAATTGAAAGAAAGTGAAAAGATGGATAAGTACCTCGACTTTGCTAGAGAATTGAAGAAACTGTGGAACATGAAAGTGACAATTATACCAATCGTGATTGGTGCTTTTGTAACAGTCACCAAAGAATAAATAAAGGGACTGGAGGACTTGGAAATGAGAGGACAAGTGGAGACCATCCAAACTACTGCGTTGTTAAGATCGGCCAGAATACTGAGAAGAGTCCTGGTGACTTGAGGAGACTTGCTATCAGTCAGACTCCAGTGAAAGACTATCAGTGTTAGCTGATGTGAAAAACTCAAGGAGAAAAAAAAATCATGATAATAATAATAATAATAATAATAATAACAATAATAATAATAACAATAGTAATAATAATAATAATAATAATAATAATAATAATAATAATAATAATCACCACCACCACGACCAGTTTATAAAAATTGGCGTCCTTAGGCATTAATTCTTATTATCTTTAAATAAAATTCCAATCTATTTGTGTGGAGATATTTATATCAGCTTTTCCTTGTGTTACAAGGCCAAAATAATATGGTTATTCACTGTGATTGAACTCTCATCAAATCCAGCAAGATATTGTATTTTAATGTATTTTAATAAGCAATAATAAAAAAACGACTAAATAATAAAGTTTTACTTTGAAATTATTCCCTCAAACAATACATCAGCCTATTTATCAATAAATTTAAATTCGAACCGAAATATGTAAGTGAAAGATAATGATGAAACAAGGGATAACCAACACGAGTAATCTACCTTGAACCGTATTGGTTTATTGTATGGCTGTTAGGTGGCGCTATGCGCTGCAAGCTGACAAAAACTAAAAAAAAAAAGAAGAAAAAAGAAGTAAAGAACAAAAAAGAGTGGGAAAAATGGCGGAAGGTGTCGATATTGATTTGTATGACAATTTAGAAGAGGATTTTAATCAGGTAAGACTGCTTTGAAATGGCCACCAACGATGCCGAAATATGGACCGAAGACCCGTGCACTTATCTGAGTCCTTTGCAATCCGAATTCGTCCGTAAATGCATGCATTGAAATGTTGTTTTGTAAGCTCTCTGGATTGTCTTGTTTGGCCCGGCATCGTCCTTTCTTCGCCATCTTTGTGTGTTACAACGCTTTACTTTAAAAGTTGAGATTAAGAAGCTTCGGATTTTCTAGATTGTGAATTTGTTTGTCGAGTATTTTGTAAATGCTTATTGGTCAGTTTAGATTACGTGATTATTTTATTTTCTTTTTTAAAAGAAGGTTGGATTCCTGTTATTAAGTGGAGTCGGCGTGTGTTATTGTTTTTACGTGAAAATGACTTCTGATCATGAAATATCCGTTCATGGCTGCGATGACTACAACAACGTGTCTCTCGGTTTTATAATTATTTTCCTTGGTTTTATTTTGTTTTTCTTTCTGTTTTAGCGGCTTAAATTATCGAAATAAGATTGATTTTAGATAGAGAAATCATCGGCGAATATCTTTCAGTGAAAAATACCGATGCAATTGTCTGTAGTTGGCAGAGAAATTTGAATTTTTCTGTGGGGGTGGAAGCAAATAATAAAAAGGGATTCCTTTAGTTTTGGGGATTAGAAAACAAAGATTTTTCACTGTTTATGTAAGAAAAAAAGAAAATTCACAAGCATTTTTTTTTTTTTTTTTTTTTTTTTTTGGTGGGTAATACATAAATTTCAAGATGGAAAATAGAGCAAATACAATTTCTATTAAAAAAAAAATATTTATTATATATCCATTTTTTTCGGTTCTTGTTAGTCTGCAATTTTCTTAACAAAAGAAATTTCCTATATATTAGGATTTTTTTTTTCTAATAAATTGTCCTGTATTAACTTAAGATTATTTTTATCTTTTTTTTTATTGTTGGCAAATACGATTTTTAAAAATGTCAAACTTGGAACTCTTATATTAAAATTTTTAAGTCTTTAAAATTAATTTTGAATCCCAATTTAAGAAAAAAAAACCCCTTAAAAACAAATTCTTTAGTTTATTACAATTTTCTACACGGAAAAATTTTCTAAAAAAAATTGTATTCGAATATTATTTTCAGTCTTAAACCCAATTTTAGTGTTTAAATTTGAGTGTGTTAAAAAAAAAATAATTAAAAAAAAAAATTAAGTCTTTTAAATATTTTAAACAAAATACGTTTTGGGTTTTCTGCGTAAAAAAAAAATTAATACTATTATTTTCCTCCTCATTTTAGTGAACTTTTTTTTACGTAAAATAAAAATAATATATCAACTTGTAACTAAAGAAATTTAGTCTTAATTTATGTAAATAAAATTTCAACTAAATTAAAAACAAAACAACTTTTGTGAAATTAAAATACAATAATTTTTTTTTTTGCATTGTCTCTTAATTTTTTATATTCAATTTTTCAAGATTGTTTTTTTATTATTATTATTCCCCCCCATTATTAACTTTTTAAACAAAAAATCTTATTAAAGAAAATGAGTCTTGATTTCTATGAATAAATTCACTTGTAGGAATAAAATTTAAAATGAAATCAAAAACATTTCGTTATTAAAATAATGGAATTTTTATTTTATTAAATATTTCTAAAGATTATTTTTCTTTAATGGCATTTAAAAAAATAATTTTCATTTCTTATTTTCTGAATTACTTAAAATAATTATAACAACGATCTAATTTATTTTTAAGACGTTGCTGTTATAAATTTATTCGAGTTGAATTATGCGTATATATTTTTTAAAGAGAAATTTCTTGGCCACTAAAAATTAGAAGAAAAAAAAAGTTGGGTTGTAGTAGTAAGGAGTTTAAAAACAATGATGACTGACAGTCATTTGTGTGAAGGTGGGTCTAATCTTTTAGGCAAACGGACCCCTTCAATTTTAGTCACATAAAACGAATGTCCCTATTTCATTAGGGACATGAATAATTTCAATTTTTTTTTCTCTTAAGAATTTACTGAAAAACGAATCTATTTTTAGACTAATTTTTCATCCTTTTCACCTTATCCGTGCATTTCTCCGATTGCGTCGTTGTTATGCAAAATAATATCGATTCTTTCGTCGTTGTCGTCGTCGTGAACCTGGAAAAAAAGCACATTTGAATATTTCTATTTTGAGATAAATATATATATATATATATATATATATATATATATAAAATGGCATCAGTATCTCGGTGAATTTTAATAGAAAAAAAAAAAAAAACGGTTTTAGAACATGATGGGACTTTTTAAGATCTCAATTTTTCTGTCGATATTCTGAATACAAAATGAGGGTTTACTTTTATTTTTAACTTCAATTAATCAATTGTCTTCATGTCAGTCTGCAACTGCTTCCTTCATATCCAGCATGTTAACATCTCTCTCTCTCTCTCTCAGAATTACTACTGCTGCTTCCTCCTTTCTTCCTCCCAAATCCAATAAGACATGTTACTGCTGCACGTGGACTGGTCTCTCTTTACAGCACTTTCACCTCCCTCCTTTAGCCTTTATATGTTTAAATCCCTCATTAGATCTCCATCCTTTTTATTATTTCCTTTTCAATACAATTCCCCTTGTATTTAAAAAAAAAAAAATTTTTATTGACGTAAACAAAAGCCTTGTGTGATAGCATCAATTAGAATAGGTTGCTATTATTGCCTGTGAGAAATTATAAAATTGATTTTTGGTTAAGTATTGTTTTGATGATAAAAACCAAAAAAATGTTGATCATTTGAAAAAAAAAGTCTTTTGTTTATTCGCGTGGGCTTTTATAATAAATTTAAGTAACATTAAAAGTTACTATAAAATTTTTAGTTTAATATGACTTGGTAAATAATCTAAATATGAAGATATTTTTGCTTTGTTTTCTCAGTTGTCTTGATATTATAACTGGGAAGATAAATATTTTTTTAATTCGGGCATCTGGATTTGTTTTCAAAAAATATCGTTTTATGATAAACCAATAAAATAAAATAAAAAAACACAGCATTTCAAATTGTCACATTTTTAATGGCTTCTAATATTACTTCAGATTGGGAAAAAATTATTTTCCCCTATCTTGAATTTATTGAAGGTTCGTACATAAATTTCATCTAATTGTTTGGTAAAAACTATTAGTTTTATTTTTGTCTTAGTATGTTACCAAGAGTGAGAAAATTAGTCAATTCAAAGCTTAAAGAAAAATATCAATTTGTGACTTGAAATTCTTAAGTTTATTTTTTCTGTAATATTATTAATAAAATATTTTTCTTAGTCAAAAATGTAATGTTAAATTAATTTCTACTAATATTAAAACTATTTTTGATATACAATTTGTCAAATCGAAATTAAATTTGAAATTACAATGTAATTATTTTATTTTATATATTTGTATGTGTGGAGCTTACCATGTGCCATAAGATAAAATGTTGCTTACAATATCCATGACCAATAAACCTTATTTAACTCTGCTGTTTTTTTTTTTTTTTTTTTTATTGCTGTCTTATTTTTATCAATCACTGAATATTTTTGATGAAATCTTTTAAGAGCAATCACTTGTAAATGACAAAAATGAATGAGGGAGTGCATCTGCTCTTAAATATTAATATTTATTAAAAAAATTTGCATACATTCTCTCTCTCTCTCTCTCTTAATATAAAATGAAGTATATAGGAGTCACATCTGTTTTGTTATGAACATGTTGACATGTAACTCAGAAAAGAGATGTCATTATGGATACTCTTATGTTTATAAGTAGGGAAGGTACAAAACTTTGTTTTTGATTTTGACTGATTTCAATGATATAATTCAATAATTTAAAATCAATTGATTTGTGGGACCTTTTTACAGTTCTTCATTAAGTAATTCCTAACCAACATGAAACTCTGTTCTTAAAACCTACCATCTTTAAATATTTCACTGATTTCATAGGTGAAATTTTAACAAGGTGTTTTTTTTTTTTTTTAATTGTTCTGTAATTTAGTACTTTTTAATTTAAAAAAAAAATTCTTAATTTTTGGGAGAACTAAAAAAAAAAATTCAAAATGTGTTTCAAACCAAGAGTTTCTTTTCTTTTTAAATACTATTTTAAATGTAAATCAAAAAAGAAATACAAAAAATTTAACATTTTTAATTCATAGCGTCTTATTGTAAGGATACATTTTTATTTCTTAGTCTTTTTTTTTTAATTGTATGTACCTGTATTTTTAAAAGGTAAAAAAGAAGAAAATAACAAATTAAACCAAAGCATTGTTTATCAATTACTCAAAAACTAATGTTTGACAAATACTTCTCAACTTTTTTAGAACAAAATATGAATTTTTGATCAATGTAACACAAAACATTTTTTTGTTTAAGAAATAAATGAAGACTTTTAATTTGAATTAGTACACAAAATTTCTCACCTAAAAATAAGGACTCATTTTTGATTCTTAGGTTTTTCTTACATTTTTTCTAAGGTAAAAAGAAAATCAACATACATTTTTTTTATCATTAACTGAACAGGCAATTAACTGAATTTAAATCTGCCATTTTTTTTTTTTTAATCTTTATATCAAAATTGCTTCAAATCATTCACAAGTGTAAGAGTTACATTTTTTTTTTCTAATTTTAAATGTAAACCAAAAGAAATTCCTAAAATAATGTTATGTGAATTCTCAGATTCTTTTATTGTTAAATTTTTAGTGAGTAAATTTGAATTAAAACTTGCTTTTCTGAAAATTCACTCAAAATTGTTCTGTGTTTGAGCACTAATTGTAAAAAATTAAAATATTATTGGGGACCAAAAAACAAATCTTGAAAATCTTTTAAACCTTTCACCAGTATAGGGTTACATATTTTGATATTTTAGATGTGAACTATTAAAGAATAAACAATTCATAAAATAATGGTTTTCATTTGATTTAATAGGCAAAATCTTTCAACTACAAATAAGGACTATTTTTAATTTTTAGCTCACTGGTGTTCATAAAATTGCTTTAGTCTGATGTACCAGGTACTTCTGCTAGTGTGTTAATATGTACTTATTTTTCTTATAACTAAATGAAATTTGCTTTTATTTACATGATTATCATATAATAAAAAAAAAAGTTCTGTTGTGGTAAGAGTATTTTCTCACTTTGTGTTGATTGGCTTGTATTAATACTTGGTAGTATGATAGAATTATAGTGTTATGTAGTAGTAATATACCTTTAAAGAATGACTCAGTTATGGATCAGGACTTTAATATAGGATTTTATTATCTCTATGCTCTGCCTTAGATTAATATCGTATCTGTGTAGCTTGAAAAGTGGTTCTCACACATACACATCATCTCCATACTATAAACATAAAATCAGGTGCTTAACATTTTAGCTTAGAATTTACCAGAAAGGTGTCTTGAAAGCAAATAAAATAGACACTTGCAAGAGTCTCTTGTGGGACAACCTAGAAGGAAAGTATTCATTCTGCTTCCACACTCTTTGGTTAATGGGCAAATTTTGATGGAAACTCTCTTAACTTTAAGTGTATTTAAAAACCTTCATATCCCAGAGGTGACAGCATAAAAATTGACATCTGCTGGAATTACTTCCCAAATATGAAGGACAGATTCATTTTTAAAAAATAAGATGAAATTTTAGATATGATTTTTTTCTTGGCAACATCATGCATGAGAAATAAACTAGTTTATCTATTCTTGAAAACAAAACTGACCTTATATTTTCTATATATTCATAGCCGAGTGCTCTATTGTTGTGGTATTGTCACAGTAAGCTTAGTAAATATATTTAATAAAGTACTCAGTCTTTACAAATAATTGGTATTGTTTGATATTAGTAATGAAAGATTTTTCATTTGACCAAGGGAAAGTGTATTAAGTAAAAAGTTCTTTCTCATCAATACCATGATAAATGCATTGCACAAATAGCATTTAGTGTAGCAAATTTTTCTATTTGAATTCCATAACACCTTTTCTTTTTTTTAATTTTTTTTTATTGCTTTTTATCAGTATTTACAGCCTACTGGATGAGCCATATCTCTTGGGCCACTCACTTGCCCGATTTAAATTTTTTAAAAATTTGGATATGAATTTCTCGTATTAAAAAAAAAAGAATTTAACTACTGCACAAGAAGTATTGAAAATGTTTTTAAAAAATTTACAATTAATACATATGACAATTTTTCTACTTAATTTTACTTTTCATGGTCTAGTAAAAAAATTCTTCACACTGTCTCCCCCCCTTCTCTCTCACCCTCATCAAAAGATGGTGAAAATTAGGAAAACAGTGTCAGTGTTGCAATATCAGTACTCGCTTCATTTTTCATATTTTTAGGCTGATAGTAATATTGTATATTATTTTGTTATTTCAATCTGTCAACAAATAAGTTAAAAATGAAGAAAAAATTTTTATTTTTTTTTTTATAATTAATTAGGATAAGATTGTTTGAAGTTAACGTCTAAATCCTTTAATAATCTTTTTCCTTTTGTCTTGTTCAAAATACTGGAATAAGAGTCATGTGAAAATCATTAACATTAATGAATTCTGCGTAATTGAATGCTGTTGTCACTTCACCAGGTAAGCCATATGAAAAAAGATAAAATGTGTTAACATTATCAGAATTTTGTCTGTTTTTAACTCTAATAAATTTAAGACTACTCTAAGTAATTTCATGACCTTTTTTAATGTTAGCTGCTTATCTTGTTATTGAAAAAGGTAGTTTTTATTTTCCTCTTGTATAGAGTTAAAGCTCTTGGCTGTCCTTTGTAAAATTCATGATTAGTGTCAATTATTAGCATTCATTTATCTTTTTACTCCATATAAAATGTTAATATGGAAAAATTATATTGACAGGTCTCAAACGATAACAATGTTTTCACTGACCAAAATGTTAGTACCAATCAATCATTAACCTTTTCTCATAGGTTTTTTAAAAGGGATATAAAACCCAAAAGAACAATGTAAATTCTGTTACAAAAGCTGTATGTATGCATGTAAAACTTTTTTTTTTAATGTTGACAATATAAATTCTCTAATAACTTTCCAAAATAAATAGATATCCAGTTGGCTGGGGCTGTAGAATATAAAGACTGCATTTCTGCAGCGGAGTAAGCCTCTTCCTCTTTTCCCTCCAATTAGTGTTCTAGATATGATACTAAATCATCTGATGGTGAGGCTTCAGTCCTTGAGCTTTGGGGAATGTGAAACACCCTTTCATTGCTATTAATCCTTAGTCTACTCTTTACTGTTAGGGTCCCATCTATGGGTCAAATAGAATTGTTTAACCATTTAACTGTGTGCAAACAAATATATTCTGGCTTGTTTAAAATGTTACCTACAAACTATTTGCATATGGGCACCTCTGGTGGTGTAATTGTTAGCTAGCTAGACTAGCAAACCTACACGAGTGAGTTCGAATTTCATTGGGCGCCCCATTCATTCGGCCTTGTGCCACATTGAAGCAAAGCGCTTTGTAAATTACTACAAACTATTTGCATACAAATCACATATTTGATATATATGTATAAACAGGATTTGGTATTAGATAACCTACAAGGGTTGATATGCCATAAAACCCAACCAACCAAAATGAGTAATTTCCAATTTTGAGCTTTTTATTGGTTTATCACAGACTAAATTCAATTTCTAAAGATTATGCAGCTTCATCATTACTGTATATGGTTTCATTATTTAGCATTTATTTTATAACAGACTGGATTTTTCTTGTTAAAGGAATGGAAAATTGATCAGAATTCCAACTTTTTATCTGAACCCTTCCAAAAAAAAAATCTTGTATATGTCGTTGTCATCTAAAAATAAACTTGGTATCTCATGAATAAATAAAAATGTATATTTCACAGTAATATGAAAATTAAAATTCTCTTGACCTCTTCCAAAAAATTGTTTCTGTTAGTGATGAAAATGTCTATAAAATTAAGGCATGAAATCTGTTATTCACCTCCCATTCTAGTGCTAAATAAGTACTAATTGATTTTAATTCTTCTGTTTTGTGAAGTTTTTTTTATTTTAAGTGTAAAGATGATTCAAAGCTGAAGTTGGTTTAGTCAAAAAAGAATTTCTTAAACCCACTGTCTGTTGCTGCTGTTGTTACATTAATTTAAAAAAATCAAAAACTTTGTGCCTAACAGCAATTCTCTATGGACCACAAATTTGATAAACTTTATTCAAGCTATTGTTGGTACTAGGATTTTTTTTTTTCACTTCTTATTTAAGAAATATATAACTTGTCAATGTCATGTTTTTAGATGAGAAATACATCATTCCTTGCTAAAACCAGTTTGTTGTTCTATGTTTTTATTACAGGATGCTGATTACAACCATGATAGTGATTTATATGATGATGTTATCACAGCCCCTGCATCTCAAGAAGGGTTAGATGTAAGTAAAAATAAATGAACCAAATGTTCTATTATCAATTCAATAAACAAGTCATTTTTTTGCAAATATTTACTTCTCATAAGAACTTGGTCAATCTTATTGATTTTCCTAGAATTGTTTGAAAGAATTTAATAATAATGAATTTTCCAAGGCAATTACAATAAAAACATTTTGTTAGTGGTATAATTGTTTTCATCAATCCTTTTTACTGAAAAAGGAAAACTAGTTCTTGTTAGAAGAATGTGAGAGATAAATCTTTGTATAACTTTGTTGAGATCAGATATCGAGAAAATGTATAGGAGCATTTCTAAAAAAAAGAAAAATACAATGTTGAACTTCAATTACATAAAAGAATAAATTGTTTTAGCATATTTTTTAAAAGACAATTTGTGAGGAGGTTTAGGGTTTTTTTTATACTGAATGATTAATATTTGATACACTGGTTTATCTAGTGATAAAATTGCACCAACCTCTGACTAAAGAAAAAGAAAGACTATTTAACTTTGCTCTACACCCCAATTCCACCATTGGAAGTCGATGGCTGTCATGGATCCAATATTAATTTGCAGATTACAAGTGATTTTATTAAAACAGTCATTTTTAACACCTATGATCTGAAAAGGTTATTGCAAATCTGTTAATGGCTACCATAACTATTTTCATATTTGTATTTTTTATTTATTTGTTTCTTTTTAAATGCCTGAGGGTTCTTATTTGTGCTGTAGGCTTTCTTAAAAAAATCAGTGCTCTTGAATTTGTAATCTGAAAATTTTCAGAAAATGTTTAACTGCTTTCTGATTCTAATGAATGCAAAACTTGTATTTAAAATTTTAAATTGAAAACTAATCACATATACTTCGTAAATTTTTTTTTATTTTTTTAAGCATTTGTGAATTTGTCCTTAAAATTATTTTTGGATTACATGACTTCTGGCTATTAATTTGTATTTCCTTCAAGATTACTTCTCATTGTCATATCTTAAGTTTTGACTTGTTGATATATAAATAACAATTTTTAGATTTGAAAAGTGAATGTTGTATAAAAATCCCCAATATTTAATATTGTGATTTGAATGTAAAGTCTGATATTTGCTTGCTCATTACCTGATTGTGAATAGATTTTATTATTTTACAAATGTATTATGTCATTTTTGTATTTGTATCTTTGATCTGAAATTCTAAATAAACTTGGAAGCAGTTAAATCTTTGCAAATCTCATGAACAATTTCTGTACAGTACTAATTTTGAAATTGATCCACTGATAAGTCCTTTTAGGATTGTTTTTTTTTTTTTTTTTTTTTTTTTTTCCTTAATGAAAAGGTAAGAATGATTTCTTGCTTTTTGTCAAGAGAAATTTCTATTGTTTTTGTGTATTTAAAAGTATGTTTTGAAAAATAAAATTTTTTATCTTAAACCAAATTTGTTTGTCTTTGGCCACTATTCTTTTTTCTCTCTCTCTTTTTTTTTTTTTTTTCCCCCTCCCTTCAAGATTTGCTTTTATAAGCATAAGTAAAAGAGAAGTGAAAGCTTGAACATTTTATGCATGGCTGACCATTTGTGCTTGTTGATGGCTCTCCACATTTTTATGCAGTATTAGAATATCTAATAAATTGTATGGTAAAAATTTTTGATAAGGTCAACCAGCAATACCTTGAATTAAGCAGATTTTAGTTTTTTGTCTTGTTAGTTGAAGTTAGGATAGGTGAATGTCTTTATGGATGTAGAAAAGAATAAACTACTTAAAATGATTTTTAACACAATGCCAAATTTCTCTTAAAATGAGTAGTCTCATTTATTTTTTGTTTAAGTTACAAGATTTTATCACATTTATCATATGTACTTTAAAAAAACAAAACTGCTTTTCCTTAGTTCATTTATAATTTGATGGATAGAAAATCATTAAAAAGGATCACTTTAACACTAAGAGGCTATATAAATGCTTTGGACTTATTAATTTCCTATTTTAAAATATTTTCAATTATGTCTTACAACTGGATAAAAATTCTTTAAAAGTTTAGCCATTTTTATCATGCACACATCTCTTTTTTTGTGTGTGTCTTTAAAAATGTTGAAAAAGTTCTAATAAACAATTGACCTTCCATGTCACATTTGTGAAATTTAATTTAAATTTTCTGTTTTTCTCTGAGCTTGAAAAATTTTTAGTTTTTATTGGAGTCATTATTTAAAAAGAATTTTTAAAAAGCTCAAATTTGAAGTTTTATATATATAATATCCAGTATTCTTTCTTTTCTAAGATTGTTAAATAGTTCAACTTCTTTTTATTAGATCCCTATTTGTTCAGGCTAAAAGCACAGGATAACCCAAAGTCAAACTTTTTTTAAAAGCCATATTTTTCCAATGTAAGTATTATTGGAGCACAAGTTTTGGCAAATGGGCTAGACTTTGACCTGTTTGCCAAACCCAATGATACCTGTAGTGGAAAAATAAAGCTTAAAAAAAATAGGAGTTTGACTTTGTGTTACCCTTAATGTGCTTTTAACCTGGACGATGAGTGTTTGTAAATAAATAAATAAAATATGAATTGCAAATTTCTTTGAAATTTAACATAAATCAAACCAACTTTTATGAAATAGTGTTTGCTTATTTCAGTAAGTAAGGAAATTGTAAAATATCTTTTTTTTAAATTTATGAAACCTGTTAAATGTTTGTACTCTGCTGCTGTTAGGGTCATAGCTGCACTTTTTTTTCCCTCCTTGTGTTATAAAGTAACATTTAAAAAAAAAAACATTTAAGATGTGACAGCAACCAGATTTTGTTAATTCTTAACATAACTTTTTTAATCACTTAAATAGAATTTTCAATAAACCTTTCTCCAAAATTTAGTAAAATGTTTAAAAAAAAAAAAAAAAAAAAAGACTGCTATAAAACCTGGATTCTTGCGGTGTAACATTTGAGTATTGGCTGCTTATACCCCCCCCACACACACACACTTATCTTTGCAAATTTCCTACCTCCACTTTTATGTATTTTTATTCATATATTCCTTTTCACCATCACCAAAAGAGTGGAAATAAGATTGTCATTCAGTTTATCAAGCTTAATGACGATTTATAGATTTAATTAAAAAAAAACCCACCCTTTCCTCTCTCCCAATTGAAATTTTTCAAGTGATCAAAATTCCACTGGGCTTGGGTAATTAGTTCCAGTTGTTTAGGTCTCTTGTACAATCAACAAAATGTACATAGTATAAATTTGAATATTCTGTTTGAAATAGAATTTCTCTTGGTTATCATTTTGTCAAGATACAAAATCAAAATATTCCTATTTTTACAGCAGAATGATAGGAAAGAGGGAAGCTTTTCCTCTCTCTCACTGACAGCAGTTAGAAAGAGAGAGGAAGATCTGGACATTAGTTGAACTTTGATTCTCCACATCCCCCTCTCTCTTTTTTTTTTTTTTTTTTTTTTTTTTTGAATAGTTTCATAATCTGTTTTTAATATTTGTATTTGATATAAATTTTTGAGTTTAAAATATTTTCAGAAAGAAAAAAAAAAATAGTGTTTTTGCTACTTGGTTTTGAGTCCTTTTTTTTTTTTTTTTTTTTTTTTTTTTTTTTGGTTTTGTAATTATTGAAAGTATTTTATTAAAAAGAAAGTAATCATAATTTCACATGTATTCAAATAATTATCTTTATTAAACTTGTGGAATAAGTTTTCCTCCTCGACTATCTGGGTTAAAAAGATTTTTCTCAATTAGATCAATTTTCAAAGTCTTTTTTAAAGCTTCTGAACATTTTCTGACTTAATACTTTTAATCATATTAGTGTGGCCAGTAGACATATCTTTTGTTATAGAAAATATAACTAGCAGTCAGTTGATCTTGTGGCAATTATTGTCTCCCTTTATAACAGAAACCAAAATTTGAAGTAATTGTTTTTAATGTTTTCAATGTCTGTTATTATCCAATTTGCACATTTTAGAATCCTGAATGATTTTTGGCTTATATTCTTTCCTTGTAATATATTTCTATTCTCTTTGATCATCTGGTATCAGTATGTAAAGATAATTGGCTTTTTATTAAGCGTACATTGGAAGAAAACTAAGTTATTCAAAATATGTTGCAACTTCCCAACACCTTCCCTGTTTTCATCTTGCATGCACAACTGTTAGAACGACTTGTGAAAAACCTTTTTTTTTTTTTCTTTTTTTTTTTTTTTCTCTCCCACACTCCTACAGCTTTATTCCCATGGCTTGGATCCGGAATCCTCCCGAGACTCAAGGGATCATGAGCGAGGGTCTTCTGTTTACTTTTCCAGAAATAGAGTAAGTAGATGTTGTCATAAAATATCCCAATTAGTACATTGTTAATTTGCTTTCTTTTCTCCAAAATGCTCTTTGAAGTAGATCAGTCTTAATGAGTTGATGAGCTTTTCAAGAAGAAAACGCCTTTTCTTTTTTTTTTTCTTTTTTTCTTTTTTTTTCCTCCTCCCTCTAAGTTGATTGCATTCAGTATAATTTGGCTTTCTGCTCAATTAATTGCACAGCCGATTGATTTTTTTTTTTTTTTTTTTTTTTTTTTTTTTTTTCTTGGAAACACGGGTGTGTATTTATAATATAATGAAAATATTTCTTTCTCTTGAAAGGCATTTTGGAGACATGAAAAAACTGGGTCTCTTTATTGCATGACTATTTTGTGTTCTGTTGCTGTTGCCTTCTCTGTTCAGGATTGCTATTGAACTATCATTTAAAAAAATTTTTTTTTTCTAAGATAGGATTCTTGGAAAAATAACTAGTGGCTAAGGTAACATGAGGATTTCTTGGTCACTTAAGATCAGTTGATTCTTCTGCTTAATAAAGTGATTTCTTACATTCTTATCTTTAAAAGGGATTAATTTTTAAATAAGATGTAGAGCTACTGGTTGACTTTCAATAGTGTCTTAAGTTTGTGGTTCTGCTGTTTTCAAGGAATATCCTCTAAAAATTGTAAACCTTTGATCCTGGAATTGTGTAATTATGAAATAATTTTATTTTGCTTAAAGAAATAACTGTACTTAAATTTAAAAAGGATAGTAAAAGAAAACAACCCTTGATTGAACAAAGTGTCCTTTTGAAGTTTAATTGGGACAGAGGAAGGGTGTTTCAGCAGTATAGTTTATTGAATGGTTATTTTCTAATCATTTTACCTCTAATTAGTTTAAAGAAAGAAAAAAAAATGAAATTATTAAACATAATTGTATGAAAACTTATCTTTTCTTTTAGTAGAAAAGAGCATCTTGTTTCTATTATGAATAAAAGGGAAGCTTTTTGTTATCTCTCTAAACTAAAAATGAAAAGTACATATTGATCATGGGTGGAACCCCCCCTTTTTTTTCGCTCATATCCATTTAATTGTGCACACAGCATGAAACTTTTAGTGTTCATGATTATGATATTGTTTAGGTTTTATATTAGCTCTGCTATAATAGCATCAAGCACTTTTTTCTATGCAAACTCAACTTATATATATAAGCTTTTATTTTGTTTTAAAACATATCCTTGGGAATATTAAAATAATGTCAACTTCAAAAGCAGTCAATTAAAAAGGACTTTTTCTGGTAATTTCTATTCACTCTCTGATAACTAGATTTTAAAAGCTTTAGAGTTAAAAACTTATTTTACCTTCTAGAAGATAGTTAATAATTATTTACGGTTGATAACATTTCATATTAACATCATATATTGTTCTTAGAAAATCTTTAGACATCATCAGAATGATAGACACTAGGGATGCAAAATTTCTTTTTTTTTCCTCCCCTAAAATTTTTTTATCATTTCTTTTCCCAATAATGATACACTGTCCAGATTCCCTTCTCTCCAAAAACTCTTACACTTGTGTAATCCAGGCAAATTTCTTTAACCCCCCCCCAAAAAAAAAAACAAAAAAAAACTAACTAATGATATAACTTGTGGTACCAACACTAACCTTTTGATCTCTGAAATTTTTTTTTTTTTTTTTTTTTTTTTTTTTTTTTGCATTTAAAATCTCATCATTTTTAGGCCTCTCCATTTCCTCAATATTTATTGTAATCAGGATACTAAAGCTATAAAATTATTTGCTTCATTGGATTCTTATAAAACAAATCTTTACTATTTCATTTCTTTAAATACATTTTCATTTTCATTTGATTTTAAGATTTTTGCCTGTTATTAGTTCATTACATTGAATATTTAGTTTGTCATTTTTCATTTTAATGTACTTTAATACTTTGAGCTCATTACACTGGTTTGGAGATCATGATAGTTTAATTTTTATTAATTTACGCTCAGGAGATTTGTTTTTAATAAATATTTCAGCCTGTTCAGATGAAACTTTTATTAAGCAGATAATTATTTCTATCTTAGAATGAAACCTTAGTACAATAGTTTGAGTAATCTCATCTTACTGTTATCCTGGTAGACATTTTGCTTTTATCTCTATGTTAATGCTGATAATAAAAAAAAAAAACAATTTATTTCATCTGTTATTTTTATTGCTTATACCAACATATGTTTGCTTAATATTGTCTAGTAATTATTATTATTATTATTATATAACCAAATTGTTTTTACTCATTGGAAACTATTCAGTCAGAAGATAGTATTTTGCAATCTCTGGTCAAGTCTATGCCATATGAAGACAGTTGTTTTGACTGGTATTGATTGGACAATGTTTGTATGAAGAAATGCATTTTCCCTTCTTGTATCTCTGTAGGATAACTTTGCAAGTTGGAAGAGGAACCGTTTTAAGAATAGTCAATGGATAGCAAGTATCTAAAATTTTAATTTTTGTTTTTAATTGCAAGAAAATAAAGTTAGTCATAATCTTTTTTTTTTTCTTTTCTTTTTTTTTTTCCTTATATGACAAAAACTTTTTATGCCATCTAAAATTACTCTTATTACACTATGATTGATAAAACCCTCTTAAATTTTACAAGTTACATGGGACCGCTTTTACTTTTTAACTATCTTCCATGCATGCTTATGCTATAATATACGTAATGAAAAAAAATATTTTCCTATGGAAAAAGGTAAAGTCAACAAAATTCAATAGTTGATATTTAAAAACATTAATTATTGAAATTTGTTTAACTTTACATTTTTCAATTTAATGATTATTTAAATGTCCTAGGAAAAAATAATCTTTTAACACTTTTCAAAAACAATTAATCCTGCAATATACTTTTAATAGCAAAAACAACCAAATCAATATTTTAGTTTTATTGCAGTTTATTTTCCTATTTAGAGCCGATTTTTACATGTCAGGTTGAAGTTTCAAATAAAATTTCAACTGATTTAATTTCTCCCGGAATTTATTGTTATAGAAATATTTTTAATGTTCAAATCAAGATTTCATAAAATGCATGGCAGTGTTCCATTTAAAAAAAAAAAAAAATTTTTAAGTCTATTTCTATACATGGGACACCATTTTTTTTTATCAAAATTTTCTTTAATCATTCTTATAAATGGCATAAAGATTATTACAATAAAAGTTACAAGTTTTGGGAGTTTTTATTGACATGTCACTCTATTTAAAATTTTGTGGAGGGACTTTGCTACAAGCTTTATATCTAATATCAAGTAACATTGTCCATTATCTCCTATTATATTCTTTATTTTCCATGTTTTAGGTTTTTATTTTATCTCAATAAAATGTGTATAGTTCTATCTTTAATGGATTTTTAATATCAAAAGGTTAAGAATGTTTGGATTTTTGTTGCTGTTGTTTTCTGTATTTATGCATGATCTGTTGTGATGTAACCAAACAAAAAAAAACAAAAAAAAAAGCTAGTTATTTAAACGAAATTGTATATTTTATTTGCATAAAAAAACAAGTTTTGAAACTAAATTTTACATGTCAATTTTGCTTAACTTCGAAAATTGCAAATAATTGTCTGAATTTTTGAGAAGGAATTATTTTATACTTATTATTTTAGACTGATGTCCTCTTGGTTATTATAGTAAAAATATTTCAGCTATTGTATGGAAGGAACAACTAAAATTAGGATACTAATTGAAGTACATTATTGCACAATTATAAAGAATTTATTTCTTATTATTTTATGTATACGCATTTTTTTTCTTGGAATAATAACAGGCTCAAGTCATAAACTTAACTAAGGATACTGCTTTATTATTAATTATAGCATACAATGACATTGCTTAATAGATTGAATATGAAAAAATGTGATAAAGGGGAATAACTCTTGAAAAAAATGGTCACGTTGGAAACGTAGAACTACAAAACATTTGGAAATACAAAATTTTACTTAGTTGATTTTTTTATACTTAATCAGATTTGTCAGAGGTTGTTTTTGACTGAAAGAACCTCTGTACCATCAGCCTTTTTTCGTGTGTGTATGTGTGTCTGTTGGCTGTGCTAGAATTAATAACTTTGTTTGGGGTGGGTAAGTTAAATTTGTGCTCCTGTAGATTTCTATTTGAGTGATTATGTATCTATCCAACTCCTCTACTACAAGCAGGTGACACAAGGTCAGTATTTAAGTTTAGTAATGCCGGTTTGAATTCAGTTTTCCTTGTAGATTGATTGCCTAACCAAGGCTAAAGAACCAAGGCTGTCCTGCAATTTATTCATAGCTGAGAGGAGAAGTGATAGATTCATGCCTTTCTCAAGAGTATTAGTGCAAAGGGAAATGCAAACAGCTTAATTCTGGATTTGAACTCTGGTCACTGTTTCCATTTCCTACTATGATAACCATTATGCTAAGCATACATCATTAAGTAAAGTATCACTAGAATTTTTTTTTATTTCCTTTGTGTAACATTGATGAAGCATTCATCACTTGCAAGCATTTTGCAATTAAGAACTAAGGAACCTCAAAAAAGAACTTCTCATTTGGTCAGTTAAATCATTTTTTTAATTTCACTAATTTCCTTGGCCTGTTTTGGTTTTGCAACAATTGTTTTTCTTTTCATATATGTGTAATTTCTCTGGATTAGCTTTCCCTTGTAAAACTTGTGTATATTGATGCTTATAGATACATCCTCTGTGATATCTGGAATCATGATGTATTTCAGGTCACTTAACATTATGCAATCTTCTCCAGATAACCCAGCTCTGGTTTGTGTCCAGGTGCTACTTGTTTTCAGTCGGCCATCATGAGGTACTCTCTATTACAGTGCTGCTGCTGCTGATATTTGGAGGGTTTTTTTTATGCCTAAATCTCTGTAGGTTCCAGCTAGCAGTTGTTGACCAGTTTTACATACGCATCAAACTTTTTTTCCAAAAGGCCTTAAGTGTCAGCTACTGCAGTACAACTTGCCTGTAGACAATACAAGGACTTATTACAGGGTGGTATCTGCAATAGGATTACTGGATTTCTGATGTCTATTGATGTTCTCATGTGACTTCTAACTATTTTCCAGCTCTGATAAACATAATGGTTTGTTTGGAGGATCAGGATCACTTTATCTTCACAGCTACTGTGTTGATGATCTTGAGAACCTGTCAGTTCCTCTCTTTCTCTCTCCCTCCACATGTGCTCATACAGCATCTAAAGACATGTCCCTAGAAGATA
The DNA here is from genome assembly GCA_963585895.1 of Sepioteuthis lessoniana. Taxonomy (NCBI): domain Eukaryota; kingdom Metazoa; phylum Mollusca; class Cephalopoda; order Myopsida; family Loliginidae; genus Sepioteuthis; species Sepioteuthis lessoniana. Next base: position 51,507,848 of record OY757942.1, read on the forward strand.
ATAGACATGCTGATATCTCAGCTTTGCACTATGTGTGCAGATTTGATGGGTTTGAAAGTGCATTAGACACTATCTGGATGAAATGGTTGAATTCAGCGTGACTTGCTTCCTAGAGATCAGCGCTAGTTACTTGACTTTTAACATCTTTTTTGTTTTGTTCAAACTCCCTATTGCTTCTCACCACCTTACAGGTTTTTGTCTCCTCCTCAATTGCTTCCTTTCTTTTCCTTTCCTCTCCTCTGTACATTTGTAGAGCTGGAAAGCATCTTGGCCCTACTTTGCCTTGGGTCATCACTTCCATTAGCATCTTATTATTAAGCCTTGTCTCTGAATCCCTAATGGCATCCTCTGCCCTCTACCTACTTTTTGCCAGTTCTCACTACTTTAACCATCCTAACCAGTTCATGTTGTCCATAAAGTGTGATGCTGGTCAGGCTCTTTGGAAACCCCAACCATTTCCTGAAGCTGTTACTAATCCTCCTCTCTAAGGTCTTGATTGAGATTTAACTGTATATATTTGGAGGAGGAGGAGGAGACCATAGAATTGTAAGAATGCTGTGCCAGTATGTCCTAACTTTGAACTTCTTGAGTAGACCTGACTAAATTGCAAATTTTACTTATCCATCTGCTTGATGCACATCAGTTGGATGGATGTACTGTGTTTCCTTAGGGAATTGTCAAAAGATTTTATATAAGTGTGACACTATAAACTCTTCTGTTCCTGGATGCAATAATATGCATATGTGTCTAGATCCAGGCATGTAGGGGTGAGTATAACAGTACAGATGTGTGAGCATAGGTTGTGTGTACATGGTACAATAGGTAAATTGTTGTCTAGATTACACAAAAATGAAAATAACACGGAGATCTCACTTTATCAAATATATTTATCCTAATGACATGAAAATATTTTGAAATACTATAGATTAAATTCATTTCAAGAAATTGCAATTGGCTTAAACCGTAGCTTCCTGATGACTTTGGAATCTCTTGCAAGCATTTTCAACAGTCTCCTTGTTTAAATTAGTAAATGCTGTTATTATTCTTGTCTTCAATTCATTTTTGGTGGTTCATGGAGTTTTGTTGGTCTACGCATTATAATCAAGGGGATTGCAATCTAGGAAATTAACTGGCCAGGTGTTAGGGGTAATGTGGTTCCAGAAATGTTCTCATAGCCAAGACTTGGATCTCCTGCTTGTGTGGCATGGTATAGAGTCCTATTGCTAGACGTAGGGTCTTCCATCAGCCATTCTCTCAATCCAGGGCAGCACTACCAACTCCAGGGACTTGATATAGTCCTTCATGTTGAGTCTGAGGTTATGTGGGGAAAGTGAATGGAGGCATAACATCACCATCGTTAGTGATCACTCTAAACATTGGGTGTTTGGTTTTTTCATCACTATCGGTGCATCTTGTGGGTACAGAGAAAACCAATGGACATTCTGTGAGTTCACCATCTGATCCTTGTTGAAATACTTTGCATCAGAGAAAAACCAAAACTTGTTTGGTTGAAGTGGATGCTAGAGTTTGTTGAAAGGCTTTGCAACGCAGTATTTCCTCTTTCTTCATGGCCTGTGATAAAAAAAAGTCTCTTTCTCATCTTGTATGAGAAATACCTAATGTCTTCATGCACTACTAGCTTGATAAGACACTCCATGTCTCTGGCTATGGACCTGATTGACTTGTTAGGATCATTGTCAGTCATAGCCTGGATCTCACCAAGAAATTTGGGTCTTTTCTGAACAATCAGAGTAGGGTTTCCACGCTGTCATACTTTCATAATTCTTTTTCTTTTCTTCTTTTTTTATCAAAGCAGTTGGCGCAGTGTTGCTGTACACTATTGGACTCATCCCACTTTTTCGAATACTCAGCATTGTCCTTAAATTAACAGCCAAACACTGAAATCTTTGTATTGGAGCTTCTAGCCCAAATGCTATGCTATACAGCATTCTGTTTCCAAATTTCTGGACGAATAAATTGAGTCCTGGTGCTATGTTCCTCTCAGTGCCTAACTGACTCTAATCTGCTGCACAGTAGACAAAATATGAAACAAAGTGTATGCACAAAATTAATAATTTAAAATGGCTACAATTTATCCATTGTACCTTGTATGTACATGTGTATAGTGATTTGAAAGGAATAGCTGAACAAGTTGGAAAGTTCAGACAGATTTTAATAGGTTATAAAATTGAAAGAAAAGGATTTCTCTATGGACTTTAGTTATAAAGAGAAGTCTTCAGAACTAGTACAGATAGAGGTCAGTAGATGAGTGTAATTTTTTTTTAAGTACTTCAGTTTTTGAAGTGGGGGTATTCTTTGTACATAAGCAAAGGCTCCATATATTCCAGGAAGAAATCAGGAGATAGTCAAATTGTAGCACTTGGCAGTGCTAGTTCTGCATCTTTGGATTGATTCAGGTAATAATTGCAAGATTATCCATATATGCTCTGATGGTTAGTTGTTATTGTAGAATTCAGTCTGTGCTTTTTGTACTTTGATTCAAAAGAGCATAGCTTGTTCATAGCTAGAGAGAACTGTGCCACAGAGATAGTGTAGGTCTGTAATTGAGGCTTAACTCCATCCTGGATCAGGTTTATGAAATTGTTTCTGAAGAGATCCTTAAGTTACTGAAATAATCTATAAATCAAGTCTCTGACTTTACTGGGGACATAATAGGTCAGTTGCATGAAATAGAGCCTTATGCTTGTGCTTAATTTCCTCTGTTCTTTCTAGGAAGACTGATATTCCTTAAATGCCACCTTTTTTGGACAGCTGTAGCAATACAAGTATTTCTGACCAGACTGTTGGAAACAGCACTGAAGATCTTCACTTTCACTGCTGTGAATTACGGTAGAAGTAGTCTATCCAAGTAAAGTTTTTTTATTTTATATTTTGTTTTTCAAGCGGCTCAGTCACCCGAGGCTGTAGAATACACAGACTGCATCTCTGTAGAGGAGTAAAACTCTTCTAATTAGTGTCCGGGATATGACACTAAAAAATCTGGTGGTGATATCCCAGTAAGTGGAGCACCTCTTCATTACCATCGCTCCCGGGTTCATTCTGACTCAGAGTGGTAGCATCTGATAGAGTCCTATCTATGAGTCAAATAGAACTGTTTGACATTTAAACTGAATGCAAACAAATGACTAATGCTAGATTGAATTGTTAGAAATTTGATCATTTAACTGTGTGTAAACAAATGAGTGATGTTTAATTGAATTGTTAGTGGTACATAGCAATACTTGGAACTGTTTAACTGTGTGCAAAAGAAAGAGCTCAAGCTTGTTTAAAAATGTTATTAGCAAAATGTGCTTATGTGTATGAAGAGTATTTGGCATTAAATAACCTAAAATGGTTGATATGCCATAAAACCAAACCAAACTTTTTTCAAGATTCACATTTTTTAATCTTTTCTCCACTATTTTAGAACTCTGCTCCTTTTCTAAAAGATTCTCAGAATTCACCACAAACAGTAGATGTTTGAGGCAGTTCTTATACGTTTTATATAAAAAGGTCCTGGAGCAGTGTCTGTTCTTGGTTTACAGATAATCTCTCTGTCTAATTTAGTTACAGCTCTAACATCTTTTCAAAATGCACCAATAATGATGTCACACTCTTCCAACTTCTGTTTCCTTTCAGTCTTGAAATATTGGTTTGTATCTTCCTGTGAGCAGGCCAGTTTCTGATTGTCTGCTTTTGACTTGTTAACTCCTTAGTGAACCTGAAAATATTGACAAAAAAACCCAGCATAATTTAAGCGTTTTCATAATGTCACAGGATGCACAGTTTGTGTCAGAATTATCTGCCCCTACTAAAAATAATTGGACTTTTGACAGGTCAGCTCCTTGGTGAACCTGAAAACTGGCAATAATAAAGGCAGCATAATTCAAGCCCTTTCAGAATGTCAGTGCACTCATCTCCTGCCTCCTTGTACTGAGACTTCATTATTTTCCTTTCTTACTTGGTGTTGCTCTTTACTGCTGTATTGTCCAGAGAGGGGAGAGCATTTTTCTCTCTTCCTCTCTCAGTGCTGCGTCCAGAATTCGGCTAACTTCATCAAACTGTTTCTATGTTAATAGTCTTGTTAGCAGGAACAATTTCTCTTTTCATATGTATGTATGATTACTGTGGGTTAGCCTTGTAAATTTAAATAAGGTCATTCCTTTTGTGTACAGGAAATGTGAGCTTTAAAAGATGGCTGGTATCTGACACAATGGTTTTTTGTCAACAATTTAACCTAAACAAAATGTTTAGTGTGCTATTAATCAGTTGAGTGCTAAAGAGAAGCACTACTATGAAAATCCAATGTATGATCTTTGTCTTTTACCTTTTTATTCTGATAATAAAATCCAAATCTGCTGTAGAAAATCTAATGGAGCAATTTCCTTGTTTAATTTCAAGAATGAATAACTTAATTTTTGCTATTTAGAGTTAGTGCTGTTGCACATGTGCTTGTTTGTTCTGAATAGTCAAGGAATAAATGTGCATGCATATACTTAATATTAACACAGCTAAAAGTGATATTTATTTTTATACACACATACACACACACACACATATATATATATATATATATATATATATATGAGCAAGGCAATCAAATATGATAGATATATCATCAGATTAGATTGCCTTGCTTCTTAGTTATAAGTAGTAAGTAAGTTAGCGACCATAGTCGAGGGTGACCCGAAGGCTCCCTTTTCGATAGCTACTACACCAAGGTGTAGGGGAGGGCGCTACTCCATTCCCTGGATTGCTCCACTTTACCCTTGAACCGTACCTTATAATGCTGAGTGTTAAGCAAGGTGGTATCAAGTTCCATTTTTAAAGTCTTTGGTATGACTCGACCTGGGATTGAACCCAGGTCTCCCGGGCCATTGGCGAACACTCTAACCGCTGGGCCAATGTCCCGTTGGATTTACCCAGACTGAGAGAAATTTTCATGTCACTCTCAAATTGAATGAAACGCCACATATGCTGTTGATAACCAATGTTAGTAAATTCAGAGTTTCTTTCAGAAAGTCTTACTTTGAATGATTTTTGCTTTTTATATTGAATATTGTTGGTGTGTTTCAACTTTGACCAAAAGGCATAAAAACATGGGTTTCCTTGTTACACAGACCCTGTGTTATATATGACACCCTCGGGGAATGTAGTTAGTTACTAACTATAACAAAAGGATAGCAGTAAAAACAAAGTTTGTTTTTGTAACATTTTCACCAAATCTGTTTTCTTTGGTTTTATCAATTTTTTTTTCTAAATGAAGAAAATAATACTATAATTTGTGTTTCATAGTCTAAATATATGTTGAAAATCTTTTTGGCATTTAAAAGAAAAAGTAAGGAATAAATTGATGTAAAGCTTAATCTCTTATGTTGAATTTAAGTAGTAATTTTTTTTTTTTCTAATGGTAAGATCTGATTATTTGAAGATGTCTACATTTGTAGATTACTGAATTATACTAAAATGCTCTGATGGCTGTTCACTCAAGTCTCATCTTGACATATAGTTTGATGTGATGAACAGCAATGCAAACAATCTTTTAGATATCCAAAATGACATATTTATGAAATTAGAATGCCTTAGAAATTTGTAGATTCAATATAAGAAGTGTTCATGGTACTAATCATTAAGATGCATTGATGAGGGTATTTGCTTTTTTTGCAATCATTCTTCATTCTAACATTCATCATCATCATCATCATGTGCCTCTAGCATGGATTTTCCTAACTCTCCCTTACCACTTGTCTCTATCGTCCATCGCTTTTGGCAGGTCTTCTAGGGTCTGCACAGAACTGTTGTAGATAAGTTCTAGCTGGTTGTCTAACACTTACTCGTCCTTGTAAAGCAGTCCAGAAGAGCATGTCACTTTCTACATCAATAACAAGTAGATTTTTTTTTTAAACTACCAATGCTCATGACATTCTAAAACAATGTAATCATTTGCATTTTTTGGTGAGTTCAATCTGAAAAACCATATAATTGCATAGATCAGATAAAAGGAAATTTATTTATCTATTAGGTTTGGAAAATAATATGTCTGATTTTAGTATAAACTGTTTAAATTCTCTTCTAACATTATTTCGATTATAGTTATATAAAAAATGTCCTATTCCGAATGATTAAAGTGTCATCTTTATTAATTTTCTATCACTTCTTTAAGAATTTGATTTTGAAGGTTATAAGATGGTTCTACTTGGGGGGGTGTATTTACTCTTTTTATATGAGTTCAAGCTTGATCATAATTTTATTTCATGATGATGCTCGGCTACTTATTGCTAGGATGACACTGCAGAAGCTCACTGACTTAGTATATGAGATTTTTCAGTGTCTACCATATTCTCCTGATCTTTCACCCACTGTCTACACATTTTTTTTTTCCCAATGCCAAAACAACCTTGTTTCAAAGGAGAAGTAGAAACTGCATTTAAAAATTTCTTGGCATCAAAACTTTTTGAGTTTTATCATAGAGGCATAAGTAACCTTGTTAATCAATGGCAGAAATGCATAGATGTTCAGGGACCCCATTTTTACTGATTAAAACACTAATCATTTAATCAGAAAAAAGTTAATTCTAAATTCAGACATTTTCTGAACAACCTAAATCAAGTTTATCAAAATTGTTTATATGCCTATTGTTATTTTCAATAACTTTTCATGAATGAGATAGAAAAAATGACAAAGATTCAAACTCCCAATTTTTTGCATATAATTAACTCGCACAACAAGAGGCTGTTAGTATATATCGCTTGTTTACCTAAACTTAGTAATGTGAATTAAGCAGAAAAATAAGAATAAAGAATGCCATGTAACATAGTCTGTAAGCAATTTAGATTGATTAATTAATTTTGTTAGAAGCTTTTCTCAAAGTTCAACTTCTGTGGCAAAGTAACTTTTCATCACAAAATTTCCTCTCACTCAGAAATCTGTAAAACAGATTTGATTTTTCATGCATTTTTTCCTTTAAGTTGATGTCAAGTGGTTTGTTCATAATCACTGTAAAAAGCATGCATCATCTATACAGATGTACCTTAAAAATCAGCAGATATGGGATACTCTCAAGCCACTACTTGCTTTAATGTAAAATTTTCATTGGGATTAATGAAGTATTTCTGACTTAAATAATTTTAAGGGAATAACTAAATAAATTTTTGATATTATAGTTTCTAAGTACTTTAAGATGAAAACTTTTTTTTTTTTTTTTTTTTTTTAAGTTACTTGATTTTGCATGAAAGTTTTAACATACAAACTAAAAGTGTCTATTTATATTTCAATTTATAAAGCATAATACGTGAAAAATTAAGTCTATTTCACCAGTTGGTGATTCAGAGGGATTTTTTTTTCGATGAAAAGTTACTATGGCTAAGTCTGAGAATGGCTTATTACAAAAGTAAAATCGTTTTTTTTTTCCTTCTCTTCTCTCATTAATAAAAAGTTCACCAGAAAATTTTACGTGCCAAATTTTATAGTTTTATCTTGAATAATTTTTGCTGTACATAGGATTTGTCGATGAAAACGCAGTCTATTGTCCAAAATTTTTTAGGAATATAGGAACCTTTTTTTGTCCACCATTTTTCCAACTTCAAGTGCTTATACTATGGATTTTGATCATTTAATAACCCAAAATCTAATATCAAACTATATTTGATAAATATCCTATTTGTTATAGCAAAATCCAATTTTACATTTTTTTTTTGTAAGCATTGCTATTGAAATTGGTTATATCCTTTTCAATTTTGAAATGTTGACTAGAATTTGATATCCTCTATTTAAAAAACAACAAAAAAATGTCTTTCATTAACACTTGTCAGATAATTTCATTCTTCTACTTAAGTTACCTTTGTTTAAAAAAAAAAAATAACTTTAAAAAATCTAAGTAAAGAGTAAATAATTAAGTTGTTCTTGTCTGTATTTCATATCAAGTAAAAACAATTTTTTAAAAAAGTAGCAAACTTCCCTTGGTTTTTATTTTTAGAATTGTAAATATTCATTTTTTTTTTCTTTCTCCTGCCAGCATGGAGAGATGCGTCATGATTCCAAATCTAGTTCCTCTGCTCCCATCATGCCTGCTAACTACACAGGCAAAAGAGTTAGTCTTTATGTTGGCAATCTCACCTGGGTAAGTCTTACTTTTTCTTTCTTAGAATAAAATGACAATTTGAATGTATTAGAGAAAACAAGTAATGTATTGGAGCTTTGAAAGTTACATTAAAAGAAAGATAATTGAATATGAAAAAAATATTGTTATGAAGAACCATCGTTATTTTAATTTTTACGAAAAGTTAATTTTAGAATCAACATTGTTTTTGTATCGACACTTCATACCCTCACCCCTCAATTAAAAAACCTATTCAGAGTTAAGTTTGAATAAATCATTGAAGTAAATAAGGAAATATTTTCTTCTAGAAAGGTGCAGTCTCCTGCCCTAAATTGATTCATTTTTAGCATCAATTTCAGGATCTTACTTTTAAGTTATTTTATGATGTAAACATTTTAATAAAGGATTAATTCTCCCTTTACTTGATAAGTATTGTATAATGTGAAAAGAATTCTGTTTGTCAAAATGACTGCTTATCTATAATTGGTAAGAATTTTTGTCCTGTAGATGACCAAAGAAATTGATGTAGATCTACCAAAATTGGATCAAAATTAGTTTTAACATGTAAACAAAAAAATTTCTTATGAAAGGAAGTATCTAACAATAATCCGTGAGAAGCCATGTTGCTGTAAGATATTACTAATCCTAATTTGAATTTCAAAACTTCACAAGAAAAAAATTTGTCTAAGATAATTATTCATGTTTAATTAAACATTATTAATTCGGTTTAAAGATATTTCTTCAAACTGAATATGTAAATTACATTGCATTCTTGCTTAGTTAAGACTAATATCTGGACAAGACACAAATCTTTTAATGAGTAAGTCTCTGTAAATAGTGATGTTCTATAGATTTTAGTACCCAGGTGGATACAAACAAAATGCAACTTAAAATTCAACTTTGAAGGTTGAATTTTGATAATGGGTGAAATAAACATCAGATGTATTGTGACTAAAGTATATGATGTTTATTTCAAAGAATCTCTCTAAGTCTAGATCAAGTCTGTATAAGTCAAACAATAGTTAATAGAAGTCAGGTTGCCTGAAATGGAATGTTTTTTGCATGATAACACAATTTCATTGGAGCTGAATGCTGGAAAACTCTATTTATGATTTTTGTTCTTGTAATTAGGAATATTGCAATATCCTGCTAGATATGGATTTCAGTATATCTCTTAAGTCTCACTCAAAGAACATTAGAATATTTCCTCATAAACTGAAACTTTTAATGAAACAATATCAACTTCATAAGAAAATATAATTGACTACTTGGTTTTCTGTTATGTAAATTTATTTTTTATAGTTACAATTACCATTTCTGCTTATGTAAAATTTTGACAAAGATAGTGAAATAGTTCTTCAGCAGTTTCATTAATTTGCCTCTGATGGAAACAGCATTTACCATCAGTACTAAAGAATTTTATTGTCATTATTACTAACTGCAATTCAAGTCTTGACTTACTTGGCATAAATGTGTATTTTAGCTAGTAAGATATAACTTACACTTTGTGCTAAAATGCAATATACTGTAACAATTTACCAAAAGAATAATTTTTTTCATGAAATATCAATCATTTTTACTAACTTTAATTATTAGAAGTTACAATAACAGAGGTAGATTTTAAAAAAAAAACTGAACATGTCAGATGATTTGTAAAATTATCCAGAATAAATTAAAGCACTCTTGAATCTCAATCACAAATGAACATATTGGCATTCTGTATATAATCTTTTTTATTAGTTATATTGGGCTATAATGATAAAATTACAACACTGTTTGATGCTTATTGGTTATAAAGTCATATTACAAAGAAAATTAGTGCTATAACTTCCATCTTTTGAATGATAGTTATTAGTGTAATAAATCAAATTCATAGCTAGTATCAAATAAAAAAAACAAAATCACAATTTCCTCTATCCTCAGTATTTACTATTTGATGTTGAAGTGAAGTTTAGTGCTATTCTAAAGTACAAAATTAACAAAGTTTGCGTAAATAATTCAAGAAATTGCTACAAGTGTTTCTTTATGTAATTATTGATTTTTTTTTTTTTTAAATTTAAATTCTTTTTTTTTTTTTTTTTTTTTTAGGTGTGGCTTCTTCAGCTGTTTAAAATTGTTGAAAAACTTAATATTCAAAATAAATATCAATTTTCTAATGAAGACCAATAATTTTTACTAAACTCATAGTATAATTGGTGTTCATTCTTAAATTGTCTTGTGTTTTGTTTGATGAGGGATAATTTTGGTTGATTTTTAAGTCTAATATTACTTGTTTAAAAATTTCTGGTTTATAATTGTTTCCTCAAAGATTATTTGTTTTTGTAGTGGACAACTGATCAGGATTTGACAGATATCATCGCTTCAGTTGGAGTTCCAGATTTATTGGAGATAAAGTTCTATGAAAACAGAGCCAATGGACAATCAAAAGGGTTAGTTTGGCCAATATTTATGTTGTACAAATCTGTGACTGGAGGAGATTTTCATATACTAATGTTTTAATGAAAATGTTTTATGAGATTTTCTGAAAGAGCTAATATGAATTGATAACATGTTTACAATACAAAAGTTATGGAAAGTCCTTTATTATAATGAAACATCTGTCAGTTTGAAAAAGTCTGTCATGAAGGAAAATTAGAATGAAGGCTAAGAAGCTATGCACAACAATAACAGATAAAATATGTCTGTTGTAGCACCACTGGTTTTACTTTGCACTTAGTGTCTTTCTGGAAATGTCAAAGACAATCTTTGTTCTCATTCTTTTCTACTTGTTGTATTTGATGTCCTTCCCTCTGAAAGGAGGAGTCCTTGTGGCATAATGGTTAATATATTGGACTGTGACATCAAAGCAAAGCAAGTTCAAACTTTAGTCATGCTATTACATTCACTTCCAGACTAATACTCCCACTCCCTCCAGCTATGGGGGGGTGGCATTAAATAACCCATTAAAGTTGATATACTATTAAACAAAGAAACCAAATTTTCCCCACATGATTCCACTATCAATTTCTCTTTGTGTGTTAATCTGCCTCACCACTGAATCTGGAACTAAACTTATGACTTCTAATTTGGAGCTTTTATTGATAGCTAGGAATTCTGAAATTACTTGCTAAAACAAGTAAACTGAACTAAATGAATCATTGTATAATAATGCAGGAGGTATTGATTTGAGATCAAGACTACTGAAAAGCTTTATTCATGACAAGTTTAAGACAATTTGGAAAAAATAGATGAAAGTTGTTTGTACATCTTCAGTGACTTATTCTATCTTCTCTCTATTAGATAAGGGACAGTATTCCTTAATGATTTCTATAATATCCATAAAATCAATATTTTGAAGTTTTTAAAAAAAAAATTACATCCTCTCTTCAATGTGCTCAAGCCTGTAAACATGGAAATTGGAATGTCATATTGAGATTGAAAAGCATACAAAGAGTGACAAAGATAATAGTAAAAGATTGGAGGGATTAGGATTATCTACTTTACTAGAAAGAAAAATGAAAGGTGAGCTAAATGGAATTTCTAATTATGGTAGACATTAAACAGGAAAATTATTGTCAAGGTTGATTTCAAAAGCTAATTCTATTAACCAATTGGATTGTTTTACTAGAACTTTAGAACAAATTGCCTAATCAGATCAAAAACAGCAACAGCATAGAAAGTTTTAAGATTGAATTGCATGAATTCAGAAATATTAATAAGAAAAAGAAATGAAAAGAGCATTTTTAGTAACTATTAGATGAAATAGTTAACTTAATTTGGGCTAATATTCTGTGCAAAGATTGTTGTTGTTGTTTTTTTAAGGTTGATATGGTAAGATGTCCAAGGAAGCATAACAAATAATTATAAAGTTTTTGGTTTTAATCAATTTCAGCTTTAGTCAGTATTTATTTATAATGAAAGATAATAGTTTGTTTGTTTTTTAGTGATGATTGACATTTATTATAGCTAACTCATTTTCTTCATCTTTTTAATTTTGGTTGCTTTTTAATCACAACTTATTTTAATCATGATATCAAGAAACAGTGTATACTAGTTAAAATTAATAATTATTGACATTCTTCATTTAAAAAAAAAAATAACAAAACATGATCGATAAATCTGAGATGAGAGTATTGAATGGCTTTATAGATATCATTTAGACAACTGCACTACCATTACTCACATAGCTAAGAGGCAAATGTAGTTGATACTGAACTTCAGATTCCTGTAACATAAAAGGAAATGTAAGTTTGAATCTCACTGGGAGCTTTTATATTTAATTCTTGCTTCCAATACATACTGTTCCTTGCTGTCATAAAGATATTAACCTAAATGATTTGCAATTAAAAGGCCAACTATCAAAGCATGAGTTAAAAATCATAAAGATTATCCTTTAAAGAAATTTTTATGACACAAGTCCCCATTTTACTGGTTTATCAAATTAAAATCCATCCATCTCTCTCTCTCTCTCTCTCTCTCTCTCTCTCTCTCTATGCCCTAAAAATTTTTGGGTGTTAACTTTAGTTTATGCCTTATAAATCACTTAGTAAAAAAAAAAAAGAGAGAAGTTCAACCAGACTGTCATGTTAAGAAGGTCAGAATAGAATGATTAAGAATAATTATTTTTGTTTTAAAAAGTTAATTTAGATGTTAAGCTTATACAGTATTGACCTATGACCTAAATTCTTCCCTCCTCTCTTCCTTTCAGTTTTGCTGTTGTTGCTGTTGGCTCTGAGGCATCATCTCGGATCATATTTGACAAATTGCCCAAAAAGGAAATACATGGACAGGCCCCCATAGTAACACACTGCAACAGACAGGCATTGAATCAGTTTGAAGCTCAGGCCAGAAAAGGAGAGCCACCACCTCCAACAGGTGGGAACTTTTATTTTACTCATTAAAATCATTATTTTTTTGAATAGATATTTAACTAAAAATTAAGAACCACAATTAGATTAAAGAAGCTTATTGAAAATTTGGAGTTAACTCGTACAAAATTCTCTTTTGACAGCAGCCAGATGATTGTTTCATTAATACAGATCTATATCAAACAGTAGAAATTAATTTTAGGTCTGGTAACGTTTCCAGTTAATTAAATCAATAAAGATTAATGTTTTTTATTTCTTATTGCTTGTATGTAGATTCAGCTGTGATGTTTCTGAATATATAATGCTATTGTGTGAGCAGAGTAGATTTAAGGTTGATCCTCATCAACCAACATTTTTTATTAACTGATTCAGTTGTACTTGGTGATGCTCAAGAAAAAGATAAGACATATTTAAGAATAATTTTGATTACAGGGATATGGACTTGATATAAATACACTACAAAAAACAATCTTGTTAACAAAGAAAATTTTTTCAAATTTGCAGAATTTTTGTTTTGTTTTCTTCCCACAATTTTTTACCCCTCAATATAATTGTAGAAAATGAAATTGGCAATTCATGTTCAAATCCTGAATGAGGCTGTTTGTTTCACTTTGCACTAATGCTCTTAGGAAAGACATTAGCTCATCTGTTCTTCCACAACTATGAGTAAAAATAGTAGGGCAGATTTGGTTCTTTGGCCTTGGTTAGGCAACCAGTCTTGGAGAAGGAAAATTCTGAATTCAAAACCACCATTACCCAACTTAATAACTGATCTTGTTTCACATGCTCTGGTGGAGGGGTTGGGTAAATCTTTACTCCTGAATTGCCAATGTGTAGCTGGCTATGTGAAGAACATTGATGTAACCTTATCTGTCCAACCCTGCCGAGATCTGAAAAGATTTTTTGCATTTCTAAGTCTTTCATTCTAATTAGAAATGGGATGGTTTGCCTTCTGATGACCTCAATAAATGTTTGTGGTCAACTTCACTTAATTTAGGTTGGAGTGCAATATCAACTCAATATCCATGCAAAATATCAGATCTCTGGGACTTTCTGTTCAGTCATTTACTTGTACTATAGATTATTTATTATAAAAATGAATATTATCTCAACTCTTCCACTGTGTAAGATCTAGAATTAACTAAGTTAGGATCAAATTGTTTAAAACTTTGTTTCCTGATTAATTTCTGTTGATTCAAATGAATTTCTAATGTACTTTTCTTCTAGACAAGGAACCGAGCAACAAACCTCCAGAACGAGGTGCAAGTGGAGGTGGAGGTGGCCGTCGAGAGTCTAACAGAGGTTATGTTTCTAGAAATTCAAGAAATAGTCAGTCTTCACCTCAGCAAGGCACACAGGGCCCAACAGGACCACCACCAACTGGACCACTTCCACCTTACAATGGTAATTATTCTTATTGTTTGTTGAGACTTTGAAATTAAATACTGCATGACCGGTGGCTTTTCTTAGGCTCTGTCTCCAAATGGGGGAAATTAAGATTTTAGAAATAATTTTTCTTTGAAAAGTGGTTGTATATAGTCAGTTTACATAAAAGTATTTGAGAAAAAAGAAAACTCTTCAATTTATAATTTTGATTATTACTTATGGTAGCATTTAAAATGATCTGTGCTTTGGAATAAAGTATTATTCAACATATTTTTCTTCAAATATTCAAGATTCCCTTAAAATAAAGCTTTTCAAGTTACAGGCTTGCTCAAACTTTTTTGGCTTGTAAGCCACTTTTAAAAGCAGGGAAGGAAGAGTCTCTGTGGTGTAATGGCTAACGGGCTGGACTGCGACTTTGCAGTAAGCAGGGAAGGGAGAGTCTCTGTGGTGTAATGGTTAACTGGCTGGATTGAGACTTTGTAATAAACAGGGAAGGGAGAATCTCTGTGGTGTAATGGCTAACGGGCTGGACTGCGACTTTGTAATAAGCAAGTTTGAACTCCATTTATGTTGTTACATTCACTTTAGGACTAATGCTTTTTGGAAAATGTATAAAACCTCTTATCTCTCCCAGCTAAGGTTCATTCTACAAGAATTGCTTAAGCATTTAATAATCCATGAGGGTTTATGTGCCATTAAAGAGACAGATGAAAGGCTAATATCTTAAAAAAAAATGTCTTTCTTTTGAATGGGGCTTATGATACATTGACTATATCCTCTGTATGGATATAAGACCTCCCTCCCCTCAAAAAAGGGGTGTATCTTGGGTGAGACACCAAGCTAGATCTGATAGTGAAGATCCAGTTTTGGAGCTCTGAGGAATGTGGAGTACACTTTCATTGTCATTACTCAGGTCTACACTGATTCAGACAGCCTAGTCAGTTGAAGCTTTAGAATACACCAACTGCATCTCTGCAGACAGATGTCACAGGTCAACTCACGTCGATGTTACCGCTTGCTGCAGGACCCTCGGTAATGGTGTTGATCTCGTAAATAGTTGGAAGCGTATGTAATGGATTGACAGAGGACTGGACAAATGACAGACAAGTGGATAAGTTTGAATGTCAGGTTTTATTGAGTGAATCATATGCGAAAGGTGTATGGGTGTAGAATTGCAGTTGTTGCAATCTCTGTTGGGTGTTATAAGTTGATGCTGTAGAAAGTCATAAACTCGGCTGTCTGTGATTTTTGTGGCTACAGTGTATCTAGAAGATGAGAATAGTCTCAGTGCTTGGCACATCATAGGTGTAGATGTAGCTGGAGACAGTTGGATGATTGATGTCTCACTTTATTCAATCCTTAGTTGTGGGTGTGGTGTTGATGTGGCCTTAAAGTATTGGTGCTAGTCTAAGCAGTTTGGTTGCTTGTAGACTAGGGTGATGCAGATGCTGGTTGCACAGGAACGGCTGCTGGGTTAAGCTGGAGCTGGTCTGCTGTTGGTGCTGGCTGCTGTATTGTCTTGTGGTATCTGCAAAGAGGTGTAGTAAGGAGACCGGAGGTGATCTTAGAAGACTTTCTGAAGTTAGCTCTTTGAAGAGCTGTTTGATGAGAGAGCAATTGAGGTTGGTTGGAAACTGGTATCGGGTGTGCTGGGTCTATGGCTCTAATTGGTTGGATTCCACATTGGCTGCTTCAATTGGTGGTAAAGACATAGATCCCACTTTTGGCAGTTTACTGCTGGCAGAGGAACATATCCTTCTCCCCTCGGGCACAAAGGCTCACCGCGCTCTTGATTTTTCAGTCACTGCTTGTTGTTTATATGGGGCAGCTACTGCTTCTTTACTGGGCTGAGTGAAGGAGCTTCTATGCACAGAAAATTCCTTTATTAAATATAAGTAATAATGGAATACTTAATTGTACTTTGAAGAGGAGCTTTTAGATATGATGTATTTTATTGTGGTTACAAACTGTTACTGAAAGGCTGACAGAATTAATCCCTTTTGACATATAGTTTGTTTGTTAATAACAGAAGTTTGCTCATGACCTAGGCACAATGTTTTTATTGTCTGACATCACAGGTAACTTAGTGTTTTTCTCTAAACTGGGGATTCTAGGTTTGAGTAGCCAGGACGTCTACAATAAAGGTAAGACTCCCTTAACAAGTGTTCTTGATATGATATCAAACCATCTGATGGCAAGGCTTCAGCTCTGGAGTTTTAGGAAATACGGAGCATCCCTTCATTGCTATTGTTCCCAGGTCCACTCTAATAGGGTCCTATCTGTGAGTCAAATAGAACTAAAATGCGTACTTATACTAAACTGAATTACTTGAAATAGAACCGTTTTGATATTTAAACTACATACTTATGCTAAACTGAATTGTTTGAAATGGAACTGTTTTGACATTTAATTATGTGTGGACAAAAACTACACTTATGCTAAACAATTGTTTGAATTAACTGAATAGCTTGAAATAGAAATGTCTTTGACAATTATACTGTGTACTTATGCTAAACTAAATTCTTTGAAATGGAACTGTTTTTGACATTGAAACTACTTATGCTAAACTGAAATGTTTGAAGTAGAACTAATTATTTGTGTAAAAATGGATTTGACATTAAATAACCAACAAAGCTTGATATGCCATAAAACCTAACCAACCTACCTGTGGGTCAAATAGAACTGCTTGACTTATAAACTGTGTGCAAACATATGACTTATGCTAGATTGAATTGTTAGAAATAGAACTGTTTGATCATTTAATTGTGTCAACAAATGACATGTTTAATTAAATTGTTAGTGATACATATCAATATTTGGAACCATTTAACTTTGTTGACTTATGTTAAATTGAATTTTTAGTAATAGAACTGTTTTATCATTTAACTGTGTATCCACAAAATGTCTGCCAAATTGGCTGGGGCTATAGAATATACCAACTGCTTCTCTGCTGAAGGATAAGACCCCCCCCACACAACGAGTGTCCTGATATGACACTAAATAATCTGATGGTGAGGTTCAAGTAATGCTGAAGCTTTGGGGAATGTAAAGTGGCCCTTCATTGGCATTGTTCCCAGGTTCACTCTGGCCCGAAGTGGTAGCACCTGATATAGGTCAAATTGAACTAAACTGCATACTTATGTTAAACTGAATTGCTTGAAATCGAACTGTTTTGACTTGTAAACTGTGTACTTATGCAAAACTGAATTGTTTGAATTAGAACTATTTGACTAAACTGAGTAGCTTGAAATAGAAATGTTTTTGATAATTAAACTGTGTACTCATGCTAAACTGTATTGTTTGAAATAGAACTGATTATTTGTATAAAAATGGATTTGGCATTGAATAACCTACAAAGCTTGATATGCCATAAAAACCCAAATAACCAACCAACCAACCACAAAATGTGTTTACAAATCATATATTTAATATATATGTCAAAATAGGATTTGGCACTAAATAACCAATAATGGTTGATATGCCATATAACCAAACCAATCCATCTGATCCAGAGTTGTAGTACCTGTTAGGGTTCAATCTATATGTCAAATCTTTTTGAAAATTATTTGTATTAGGAATAGTGGATATCATGACTGTATCTGTATTAAGAATAGTTATTCAAAGCGTTAATTGTTTATTAAATATTATTATTAATTACTTGAAATCATAAAACTGCAAACAAATGACTGGTATTAAATAGAAATAATTACTTGAAACCATATAATCTTTTATAGATTATTACTATTAGGTAGGAATACTGGATATCTTATATACAGGGTGTTGAAGCAAAATATGGAATGGTTTTTAAAAAAAATTTTTTTAAATTTTTTCTTTTAGCCCAATTTTTTGGGGAAAAAATGCAATAAATCTAAGTTTTCATGATTATCTCTATTATTCAAGCACTTTTTCATCAAAATTTAGCCTAATATGAGTAAAAAAGAAAAGAAACAACAAAGAATCTATGATTTGCTGAACACCGAAACAAAACTGAAAAAAATTTCCAAAATAATAGGAGTCTCTTTATAGGCTCCATCAAACCCTGAGTTTAAACCTCTTGCTTATGCACTATGAGGGCGTTTTAGAAAACAAAACAAATGCAACTTCCCATTCAAATATTGGTTTGCTTAAGACTGCTATTGAGGAGGAATGGAGTAAAATGTCTGAAGAATTTATTTTGAAGGTATGCAACTTGTTTCAAAGGTGTGTTATGTCTATCTTATTTTGTTTTTTTTTAAATTAAAATTAATCTTGTTTTAATTGTAAAACAAGATTAATTTTAATTTTATTATACTAGAATATTCCTAATTTTACTTGCATACTCTGTATGTGTACACAAAACTCCTAAGAAACACTTACATTAAAATGTAAATATAAATGTAAACTGTACACAATTCCTTAACTTTCAGGTATAAAATAACTCCAAATGGGTTAACATGCTGTTAAAATCAATCAATTTAACCTTCTAATCCTTTTCTTTAATTGCCAGTATGTACATTGTTCACATTTCACTATTCCTGCTTCAAGGATATCTTATGTTAATTAATTTCTTTAGATGTAGTTTCTCTTTTCCACTGAATCCAAGCATTTGATTTTTTTATCCACTACCCAACCCAGTGCTTGAACTTATATATCTATCAGATAACACAAGATACACTTTAACCAATGGATGTTTTATCCATTAGACCATCTGTCCTGTATGGTACAAGATATTCTTTAAGCAAAAACTGCAGAATAAAAACAATCTACTCCCATGGATAAATGAAAGATTCTGTTCAAGATTTCCAAATAGTTAATCAATTACAACAGACATCTGGAGAAGGGTGTAAGCTTCAATAGCTGCAACATTGTCACTTAAACAATTAAGTTAACATCAAAAAGATATGCAACAGTGTTTTTTTTTTTTTTGTTTTCTTTTTTTATTCAGTCAGTGTTTTTTTTTTTTAAAAAGAAAGCCCATATAGTTAATGTCTGTCTTTTCTGGGTTTTTTTGTTTTTTTTTAACAGGTCCACCAAGACCAGGAGGTCCACCACCCCCAGGTCCACCACCCCCAGGAGTACCAATGGTTGGTCCACCTCCTCCTCCTCCTCGACAACCAGGAGGCCCACCTCCAGGAATAGTAAGTTGTTTTTGATCTCTTTATCTTTGTCCCATATTTATTTGAAATAGAATTCATTTTATAGTGTAGAAACAGTTATTCACTTGTTTATGAAACAAGCTTTATCATTTGTAATCATTTTTTAAGCTTATTTTGGCACCAAGCCACATATATATAGGGTGGGGGTCTTCAGTGAGAATTTGCTAACAATTGTTTGATAGCTAAGTTTACCTTTATGCCAGCACCATTCAAAATTGTGGTACTGGTACATAAGTTATTAACCATCAGTATATGATAGGTTTTCAGTTTCACATTATCATAATAATATATAACATGTAATGCATAAAATTTTTCGATTTTGTTTAATATTCTTTTCATATGCTGTGATATACAGAAGATGGAAATACTTGAAACTTGGATCGTAAATCAAATAACATGGCAAAAATATAATGCTGGTCAGTAGAAAAAATACCCTGCGATATCAGATAGACTGAGAAGCAATGCTTTTATACAATTTGAGGCACCAAGAATTTTCTTTTTTAACAATGAAATTCGTTTAATTACACCTATGTAGAAACAAAATGTTTATTCTGAATGAATATAATTTGTCGACTAAATTAGTTTTGAATATAGATTTGACATGTTAGTATGTAAATTTCACTTAAAAAAGAAAAAAAAATTTTTAAAGTTATTTTCTTTTAAGAGGTATATTAGACATGAAAGTAAAAAGTTCTTTCAAATATTAGCAATTGGTACTTTCATTTATCTTTTTTCTTTCTCTCTTTAGCCACCTCGACCAGTTCCACCTCCACAACGTGGTCCACCACCTCCAGATCCCAGATTAGCACCACCTCGGCCTGAATGGGACAGACCAGCAGGTAATTTATCCAACTTTGCTAAATATTGCATACATTTAAGAATTATTCTTAAAAAATGTTTCTCTTGAAATTGTGTTTTTTTTTTTTTTTTGTTTGTTTGTTTTTTTTTTGCTTCTCTCATAATCTTGTTTTTTAATGATCCTTTAAAGTGTTTAACAACACATAACCATTTTGTTCTTTTTTTTTTTTTTTTTCCTTTATTGGTGGTTGTTTTTATTCTATAGTTTGACACTTGTCTGTCATGTACAGAAGTTTGTAGTGTTATTACATTTTTTTTTCTGTGCTGGTAGGTAGAAATTGATAAGATGGAAAGAAAAGGTATATATTTTAGATTTATTCATCTGTTAGTACACTTTCAAGTTAGGATCCAGCCCGAAGAAAATATGGTTGTCTATGAATCTTGAAATTGTGCTTAATTTTACCTGTTTTTTTTTTCCACATGAAAACAAACTTTTGATTTAAAGTGACTGGTGGGATTTGGAAATAAAACAACACTTTTTCCCTCTCTTTCAATTGAAATAGAAGAGAAGTTGATACATATCAACTTGTTTTAACTGATTGACATTATATTAAATTGGGATATGCCATTGATTTAAATCATCTGCTTTAATTGCAAAGCAATGTAAAAATGTATCCCTGTTCATATATTTCAAGTGTTCTAATCATTACTAAATGTGTTTTTTTTTTTTTAAGCACAAACTAATGAAGTTTTCTGTTAGTACAGCATTTACTTTTACCAACTTGACTGTTGAATTAATAAAGTGATTGTTTCTATGATCATAATAGAACCCTGTTCTTTTTACTTTTTAAGAGTTTTAGCCACTTAATCAAATTTCATAGCAGCAGTAATAAAAGTATTACAGTTAATGTGTGTCAAAACTTTTAAGAAAAATTGATTCTCATTTATATCCTAGAAAGTGACTCAGTAAAATCATATGCTATCATCAGTAAAAATTTAGGGTTGATATATATAAAGTAGCTCTAAACATGGAAAGATAAAAAAAAGTAGTTCTTGTTCCTTTTTGACATCCTCACAACCAACCCTTTTTTTTTTTTTTATATATATGGTATTTTATTCTCCAATTTATGTTGCTATCCCTCTCACCAAATATTAACCTTCATTAAAAACATCTGTAATAGTGAATATCCATAAAATTGTGAGAATTTCTTATACTATTCTTTGACATAGGACCCCAAGACATTGTTTTGCTTTCTCTCTTATTCAAAAGTACATTAACAGCCCCCACCCCTTGTATCAATTTAATATTTATCTTGACAAGATATACATGTTTTTTGTTTGGAGATGCAACATATTTCTTTTAAATTTTATTAATGTTTTAATATTTTTCTCTTTCTTTCCTGGTCCTCCTCTTATTTTTATCAAAATTTCAACTAGACCATCATCGACCCCATCCTAGCTGGAATCCCATGGTCCCTTTTCCTGGCTCAGGTAATGTGATAAACATTCACTGATTTTCTTGATTATTTAGTCTAATGAAATATTTCATGTTGGGTCTTGGAAAATTTCTTTAACACACAAAACCTTTTTATGAGTGATGATGTCTGCTACTGTTTGCTTTGCTCAGAATGTGTGTATGGATAAAATGATAGATGATGGAAAAGCTTGCTATTCTTAAGTTTTATTTTGACAAGTCTAAAATCATGTAGTTCTTATCAAGGAATAATGCTTTGCACACTACATGAGGCATAATTAGCTCAGTTTACAGATTTCTCCTCTTTGCTATACTGTGCAAAAAGGTAATCTTATTCTGTGTGTCATTGACATTGGGAATGTATAAATTATAAATATATGGATTTATTTTGATTTTGAGCAAAAATTAAA
Organism: Sepioteuthis lessoniana; assembly: GCA_963585895.1. Taxonomy (NCBI): domain Eukaryota; kingdom Metazoa; phylum Mollusca; class Cephalopoda; order Myopsida; family Loliginidae; genus Sepioteuthis; species Sepioteuthis lessoniana. Next base: position 51,529,996 of record OY757942.1, read on the forward strand.
CATTTGCTCCCTTCTATTACAGAAATCCTTTCATTAACAATATTTAAATATTGTGATCTGAATGTTTGTGTATGAATTATTTTCTGTCTTGTAGACCTCAATGATATTTAGAACCTTTAGGTTTTTCTTCACAAAATCAACCCCTTTGTTCTCTTGAAGAATGTAGAATTGATGCAAAATAGCTGCTCTGTTGGCATTAATTATTTAAATTTTGATTTGCTCATTTTCAATATGGATCTATAAAGTTAATTTTTTAGTCTTCATTTTCTTTTCCTGTATAGCATTAAACTGATAACTATCTAATTGTGTGTGTGTGATTTTTCTTCCTTTCACAACTGATATGCCTAGTGCTTCCTCACTAACTAGACTATGATTACTGCCTTGTTAACCATGTCACTGGTTTTATTGCTAGTTTCTATCACCTTTATATTCCAAAGCTTCTTCAACATGACCAATTTTTGAGACTTATCTTAGTACATCAATGGCCATATTTGTAGAATTAGAGAAGATAATGTTATACTAATCTTGCAAGTGGGGAGGGCCTATCAGCATTCAAAATTCTTGTTTTTATCTTATCAATGGTTGGATATTGACTAAGGTTATGCTTAAACCAAATTGGAAATTATGAAAATATGACACAGGCAGGATGAGACAGGGTTAATTTTATAAGTGGAGTATAGCTGGTTTGAAGTCCAAGCTTTTTCTTCTCCAAGACTGGTTGCCTATCAAAGCTAAAGAACCTAATCTGCCCCACTATTAGCTTATAGCAAGGAGTTGGGAGGATTTGAACTTGGTTTCTTACTTCATTTCCCATGATGATAACCAGTATGCCTTCAGTTGTTTCAGTAGCTTCAATGTGTGTGTGTAAAATTCTTGGAAGGGGTGAAAAAAAAGGGGGGGTAGCTTTTGACATGTAAAGCCTCAATAATTCCTTTACCTAATATGAATGCTGAGGATTTCATGGAACGAATCTGATTCTCTTTCTTACTAAACTGAACTCATGCAGTTTATTTTTTGATTTCTCAGTTTGTCTCAATATAAATTGTTTAGTATACTTTCTACTTTGGATTTGATAGTTTAACATGTGGAATTTACGTTTCCAGATATGTTTGATTATTTTTGGTCTATTGCTTGATGAGAAAGTGAGAGATTTTGGATGAATGTATATTTCACTGCTGTCTTTAACTGAAAATTTAATTTTCCTGGAAAATCTCATGTTGTCCATAAAGAACTTTGGTTTCCTAAAATGTATTTTTCCCCTCCAAATTTTAAGTTCAAAATCCATTAGCTTTAACATTTGAATCTTTCTGAAAATGAAACTGGTTGTATATTTAAAAAATATTTTCTGTTGATTTCCATTGTTGACATGAAAAATAATATATATGGAAATATGCACAACTTAGTACTAATTGACTAGGTTTTGCTTTAGGTTAATAGATATTTTCAAGCTTCTATTGTGAGTGACTGTTTTCTACCATCACTCAAGAAATAATCTATATTGGCAAAACCAAAAACAATACAAATTGTTTAGTAAACAAAATAAGATTCCTAACACTTTAGGTACACTTGTTTTAATAAAAAAAATTTTTTTTTTTTTTACTAGTGAGTAAAAGAAATAATCAAAGTAGAATTTGAAAAAAAAAAAAAAGAAGACTGAAAGAATATTTGGCCAGGATATAACATTGATAAAATACAGTTAAAATAGAATGTTAGAAATTGATTTAAAGATAAAAGTATATTAAATGTTTCTAGGTAAATTCTTTGTATCAGATTTATTGATCTTATGATATAGGAGTTTTCCTAGCTGTTTTTATTCTTAAAAGCAATGATTAAATTCTGAATTTAGCTATGAATAAGTTACTAGCAATAAATTTACTGTGGTACACATGAGTATCATAAAAGATTCTTTGCTAGAATTGTACTTATTGCAAAATAATAGACTCATAAACACCGTCTTTTTAAAAAATTAAAGTTTTGAGCATGTGTGTGTGTGTGTGTGCGCGCGTGCATTTTCATAATGGATTACTGTGTATGTGAATGGTCTGGATGTTTACCATCTAATATCTAGCCCAATTTTACTTTTTAGCCAATTCCTCTGCATTGGGACAACCACATCCTCCTGGGAGTAAGTTTTTTTTTTTTTTTTTTTTTGTCTGTTTTTTTTTTTTTTTTTTTCTATTTCTTTTGTTGAAGACAATGTGAAAAGTATTTTTTGCATCATTGTTTAGATTATTATTTTATTTGTTTATTTATTTTTTCTTGCTTAGGTGGAGGTTTAGGACTTCCTCACTTTTATCCGCCCCCCCCCCCCATTATTTTTTTTATTAGTAATGATTAACATACATGCATCATTGTTATTTTATTTGTTTATTTTTCTGTCTGTAACAGACTTTTTAAAGTTGATGCAATGTCATCTGTTAAGAAGTGTTTCCTTGTTCTTCATTTTCAGTTTGTTTTTTGTTTTTGTTGTTGTTTTTTTTTATTGTTGTTGGTTTTTTTTTTTTTTTTTTTTTTTTTTTTTGGTTTTTTTTTTTCCCCCTCTTATCCTCCGGCTTTGCTCTTTCTCCAATTTAATTTACTCTAATTGTCTTTTAGGTAATCATTTTGAAGAAATTCTTTTTGACAACACTTGCAGAGAATAAATTTTTGCTTTTTTTCAGTCCAATAACTGAAACAGATCTTAACCAAATGATTATTTGATTATTGTTCAAAATTTTCCTCTTTGTCAAAAAGGAGATTTATTTCTGGGCTCTTTTGAAAACAAATATTGTTGGAGGAAGAGGAGGAGGTCTGGCAAGGTAAATCTGTTTATTAATAAACAGTGGAAACAAACTTAAAAGGCTTTCAAATGTTGCAAATTGCAATTTTTAAGTAACAAAAAATAATATACAGGACTGTTTGTTCATTTTATTATAGCCCTAAAATGTTTCCAAATATTATTTTGAAGGTTGGTGAGATGAGGTCTCTTTAAATGTTTGTTTGGTTTTCTTGCACTTTTTATTTTCCATCTCTTGAGCTGATGCATTTTTAAAAAATCCCTTGATAGTTATAGAAAATTTAAATTTGTATATATAATATTTCAGGGGTCAAAAAGCTTATAAAATTTTAAAATGTTTAGCTGATTCTATTTTAAAAACTGTTTTTCTATATCTTTATTTGCATTTAGCCAATATTCTTTTGAATAAAAACACTACCTCAAAAAATATACCAATTAAAAAAAAAAAAGAAATAGATTTGCAAATTTTATTAAAATTTCTTTTCCCCATCTTCGTTGACATTTATTTGTATTAATTATTAGACATTTGTACAGTGGTATAAATTGCTTTTAGTTTTTTGTTTATCTCTATAGAGAAAATTTTCAATTTTAGAAATATTGAGGCATTTTATTTGTTTTGCTGTCATCCTTTCTTTTTTTTTAACCTTTTGATAAAAGGAATTGCTTTATAGCCTAATTTTTGAGCAATCTTGAATAATACTGCTGTTGTACATCCTTAATAAAACTGTCAATATTTAGCTTTTTTTATGCCATCATAGACTTCTTTCAACTTTTTAAAATTCTCAGTTGATACTAAACAGGCTCTCAATAGTATAATTAGCAAACTTTTCTTTTTTTCTTTTGTAAGAAACAAATGTTGCAAACAAATGCAACAGAAAACAGTTCAAAACTGTTATTTGTACTTAAGCTTTGATGGGAATTTGTTTTCTATGCAGACACATGGTTATGATTTAAGAGTTCCTTTAACAATGGGTGTGGTTAGATGTTTCTGCAAATTGTGATCATGGCTTTACTCATCTCTTCTCTCTCACTCTCTTACATCTCTCTCTCTCTCAAATCTGCTTTGCAAAAGGGGGCCATGGCTTTTCAGCACTGCCTTATTTTTTTTGGTGTAGTATTAGAGAATATGGCTTTTTCATAATAGTGAAATAGTCCTGTTTATATTCAAACATTGATCCTCCCCACACACACACACCATGTATGTTCCTTGTTTTGGAATAATTATATCCACATCAGATAAAATTGCTTTGACGATACATTATTTTAAAAAATAGAATTTGTTTATAATATTTTTTATGATAATGAAAAATGCCCATTTGTGACACTTTCTTTTTACAGAAAAATTCAATTACTTTCTTCCTCTGTACTGAAAATCTCAATCTAATTTTGCAGATTTGGTCCTATATTGAGAGCTTTTACCTTTTTATTAGATTGGAGAATTCTTCTTAGTCTTGACATCTTTCCTCTCAAAAATGGACTTTTTTTTATTCAACTTTTGAGTTTCATTAACATTATCTAAGAAAATGATTCTTAAGTTTTTATTAATTTGCTTAGTTTGTATTTGAATTGTTTGCCATTTGTATTCATTTGCACATTCATCTGTGACTCTTATCTTTCAAGTGATTGAAACTGTCTCCTTTTAAGTTATACCATTCATTCTCTTCCTCTCTCCTACCTCTCTCTCATATTGCAGCAGTATATACAGATCTTTATTGCTCTGTATCCTCCTACATTTTATATACCCCCCCCCCACTAACTATCATTTTTCTTTGACCATTTCTTAGTGACAATTATCATTTTTACTTTTCTCACTTCTTGCTGAAAAGATTATATTTATGACAAACTTGTGTCTCTGCAATTCTTTGGAATATTCAAATGATAGGACTCTATTGCAAACATTTATGTATACATTCAAATATGTAGATATTGAACTTATGGAAAAAATGAAAGTCTGTTTTATCTCTTGATTTACTTTATAGTAAAGCAGGAAATAGAATATTTAAATAATTAAAAAAAGAAAAAGAAAAAAGGTGTCATTGAATTCAGCTGACATGATCTGCAGTGTGTATTTACTTATGAATTATTTTATTCCAGTTTTCTTTTTGTGTAATGGCCATATTATAAAAGTATTTATTTTAATAAAATCCCAATGTTGAATTTTAATCTTCATTTCCTTACCATTAATGTCTTTTTAAGCGAGTGAACTCTGGAGCTGCAAATAGCACATATATCAACAATTGGAAAGAATTCAAAATGGCTGGGAAATTTATAAAACCTAAATGCTAAATATTTCTATGTATCTTCTAATCTAATGTTACCCTTCATTTGCATGATAATCTTTATTATACAGATAGATGACTGGCTGAAATTTTTAGGCCAATTTCTTATTCAAATCCCAATCAATTTTTCCTTGAGATCTTTGTATTATAGCTCAGATTCTTTTGAATTGATGACAGAAGTTTTTTTTTATTAAAGCAATTACCAAATTGTGTGGCTCAAATAATTTTTGTTTTTTAATCTTTAGATGGCATTACAAATGTATAGCTTTAAGTTTATTTTAAAGGATTTTTGTTATTGGGGGAGATGTCCTATTAGTATGCATTTTTTAAAAAGAAATTGTAGAGTAGAGTGTTTGCCAATGGTTTAGGAGACTGGGGTTCAATCCCAGGTCGAGTCATACCAAAGACTCAAAAAATGGTACTTGATGCTGCCTTGTTTAGCACTCATCACTATAAGGTGAGGATCAAGGGTAGTGGAGCATTCCTGGGAATGGAGTAGTGCCCTCCCCTCACCTTGGTGTTTTAGCTAATGAAAAGGGAGTCTTTGGGTCACCCTCAACTATGGTCCCCAACTTAACTTTTGTACATTTTTATTTCAAGAGGTAAAAATGTGATTAAAGAAAAAAATGATTTCTGCAGTTTATAAAGGTGCTAAATGGTTTGCAAAATCTTATACTGAATATTTCTTGCTGAACAATTTTCCACACTTGGATTGGTGAGTTGAGGTCAATAACAATTAGATTTTGTAGAGATTTTTTTTTTCAGACTTAAAAAGGTCAATTTATATGCTACAATTTATGGTAAGTTAAGCAAAAAACACTACTGGATAATATTTTACAAGTGATTCACAACGTATATAGAATAAACTTTTTTTTTTTAATATAATTATGATGAGCAATTAAAGTGGATACTTCATAAATATTCACAGCACCTAATTGAGAAGTGAACAAAACAAACTCGTATTAAACTTATGAAATAGTGATTTTCATTCCCAAAATGTTGTGTATATGCAGAGGGCATTTTGCTAAGAAAAATAAAAAGGTTTTTACTAGGGTAGAATTATGAATTTTGTATTTACCCCCACCCAAGATCAGAATGCAACATAAGGACAATTATAAAGTTGCTTGAAAGTTAACGGAAAAGTTATTTAAAAAAAAAAGAAAACAGTTATCTTTTATTTTTATTTGATTGACTATTTAATAGATCTTGACACAGCTAAGCGTTGAAACAAATCAAGTTTTGTCTTTAATGGTGACTCTCAAACAAGAAATACCAGAAGAATTTGGCATTAAATCAATTGGAAGTTTTAGGATCTATTTGTTGATTCTCCTTTCCCTCTCATCTGATTTGCTATTGATAAATCCATTTATTTTATTATTTCAATAATGAGCACTGTAAAAAATATAATGTTGAAAAAAAAATGAATTATCAAATAAAAATGAGAAATTGAGAAAAGCTAGGATTGCAAGGTGAGAAATGTGACCTGAGACTTTTGAGAACCACTCGTCTCTTGGTTTCTCTGATTATTTGTTAAAAGTGCACTCCTAATAAATTTAGGCTATAAATACAAGTGGGTTTCAACTCTATTTTTACTGTATGCACTTTAGGGTTGCATGAAGCAAAAACTCATTCTAGTTACTCCAAAATAGCAATAAAGATATACAAGAAAAAATCATTGGATTGCTTGCATGTTGGTTTCATGTATGTTGTTTGAATAATCCAGTGAATAAGTACTGGAAGAAATACATGTTGGATGAGTTCAGATATTAAAACCCAACCTTCTTATCAATTTATTCTCTATTGATATCATCATCATCATCATCATTTCCAGCATCATAAGTTTTCTCTTTCAACTGCACACATTTTCTTTGGTGTAAAGATATTTTTAAAAGATACAGAGGTCCCATTTCTTTCTGTTACTCCTCTTTTCTTTCTTACTTCTATAATTTTCTGTTTCAATTTTAGCCTCTTACCCTACTGGACCACCACCACCACCCCCACAGCCTGCACCGCCACCTGGTGTCCGACCACCACCACCACCTGGTAAATGTCTTCTTTTTCTATCCATTTCAAATGTTTGTCTAAGTAAAGAGCAGAATGCAATGGAGAAAATGCTGCATAGGTGAACTTATACATATCGTACATATATACAGCTAAGATTTATGTATATGTGAGCTTATGTAACAAAAACTACATAGCCTGTTGTTGCATTGCTGCAAAGCAACAGGTGCAAAATCTTGCAGATTATTATGTGCAAATATCAGCAGCAGTTTGGATAATTTGGTGGGTGGTGTGAAGAAAATCCGGTGGTTGCAGAGAAAGAAAAATGAATTTGGGTTATTTTGTGGTGGTGATAAACATTAGCCAAAGTTCCTATTTCAGAAGAAATTCCTCTGTGTGTGCTTATACAGATTTGTTTTCTCTTGAAATATTTTATATTTGTTTTAATGAAACCCACTGCTACAAAACAAAGACAATTTTCAAATATTTGCTTCAATAATTGATAAATTTCTACTAGAATAAAAAAAAAAATAATTCAGGTATTATAAATTAGGAAAGTATTATTATTGTGTGCATGTGTGTAATACTTTGTTTCCAAGCAACATAATTTTCTGACTCAAATCAGATTTTTTGAAACTTTTTAGTTGGTCAAATTCATTGTTCTTTTTATCACAAACTCAAGCAAAGTGATAAATAATAAATATTGATTGGATTAATCCTTAGAAAAATATTTCTACAATTGAAGAGATAAGCTTAATGTACTGTGTCTCATAAAGTCATGTTAATCTGATTCTGCATAAAATAAAACCATTTGATGGAATTCAAAGGAAGTATGTATTATTGAAATCTTATCTCAAAATATCAATTTGATTAAAGATTTTTGAGGGAAATGGGATGTGCCTTAAACTGTTTTTGGCATTCAATTCCTTTATAATACACTCCTCATTCAACAATTTCATATTCAGATTTAAAATACTTAAAATTCTGTGCCAAAAACAAAACATTTGAATGCCTTTATTTTATTTATATATATATATATATATATATATATATATAGTTTTACAGTTTAACACTTCTATTACCTTTAGTATTTATCATGTATTGATTTTTAGTGTAATTTTACTTTGTCTATAAATCAAGGCCATTTAAAGGTGTCAGTGCTAACCCTTTTTGCATGTACTTAATTTTTTTAACCTTTGTGGAGTGTGAATTATTTTAAGATTTGCAAAATAGAGGGTATGTTCAAACAATCATAAAAATCAAACGAGGCATAATTTGCTCAGTAATTGTGTATCAGTACAATAGTAGGAAAACTAAAGTCCTCACTTTTGATTATACTTAGCAAAACAACCTTTACACAATCCTACTTCACAGTGGGCTCTCCTTGCAATGTTTCTATACATTAACATTGAACTGCTTAATGAGTAGCCAACAGGAAAATGCCTTGCATTGAGCTGTGCTAAGCAATAAAAATGTTGCACTGCCTGTGTACTGCTAAGTAACAAACATTTCTTTGCTTACAAAAGGATTAATAAAAATTTTATCTGCATTAAAAGTAAATATGTAATTCCTTTTCTAAAATATATACATTATAAGCTGAAATAGCAGAAAGAATGTTCATTTACTGAAACACTAGATAATCCTAGCATCAAATTATTAAATCATTGATATCTTGAGTTTTCTTTAAAATAACATTTAAATTAATTTCAGTTATTTTTTTCTTTACTTTTGATGTTTTATGCATGTGTTCACATTTTGATTTTATGGATACCGAACATGTTTTTTATGCTGATTTTATGTTAATACTTTCTCTAAAAATGTAATTGAATTAAGTGACCACTGGCAACTGTTATAGCTCTTTTTTTTTTTTTTTTTTTTTTTTTCCTGCTAAATTTTATTTTCTCATTTTCTCTCTCTCTCTCTCTCCCTTCCCAACCAGCAATATTTCTGCTTTATTATCCATGAAAACCATGAAAGGGGATCACTGACATTGCATCAACTCTGAGAGTTCTGTTTTCTTTTCAAATTGATCTGCTATCTGATTGGCTAACAAAATTTGACACATTTTTTTCCTCATTGATTTACATTGAATTCTTTTCACAATTCCTTACATTTGTAATTTAGATTTCAATCCTCTTTTAACAAATGCCTTTGTATTGATTTAAGTTCTGTGATATTTTTTGGCAAATGTTTCATTAGATATAAGAATGAAATATAATTGAAAAGACTGATGAAGTCAAATTATCTAATTTAAAAAAAAATTATATAATTCTATTATATATCTACTTTTCACCAATTGTATGGCTGCTATAAAAGCTATTCCTGCAATCAATTGTTTGGCATGTTGATATCCTCATTAGACAGTTTGACATTAAAATTGCATTTCTAAGTGACACATTAGGCTTTTTTTTTAAATTTTCTATTATAAAATGACAATAGTCCTATGTTTATATTATTGATATTGATTTTTTTTAATGTACTGTAGAGTTTCTTGGATAATGACCTTACAGCTTTCTCTTTAGAATGTCAATATATCATGGCTTTTTTTTTTTCAGGTTGAAATTATACATGACTGCATGATTCTCATTTTCAATGTCCTGATGTTTCCTTATTGGTTACTTGGATGTTTGAATTTCATTTGTGTATTATCATTATTAATAATAATAATAATTTGTAATAATTATTGGGTTGCTTCAGTATAATTATCCAGATAGATTATTTGTATTTCATATCCAAAACTCAAATTGCATGTTACTTCATTTTGTTGTAAATATTTTGGTGCCACATGTTGCATATTAACTGATGAAAGGATGCTTTATATTTAGTACATAGTACAGTTTTATCAATTTACTAGACATGATGACAACCCAGACAGCTGGGAGTGTAGAATATGCTGACTGCATTTCTGCAGAGAGGTAAGGACCCCCCACACACACACACAGACACCCTAACAAGTGTCCTGGATATGATACTAAACCATCTGATGGTGAGGCTCCCATTACTCATGGAGCAGTAATACCTGTGAAGGTTCCATCTATGAGTCAAATAGAACTGTTTAATCATTTACTACACTTGGAACAATTTAACTGTGTGCAAATAAATGATTAATATTAAATTGAATTATTAGTATTTAACTGTGTGCTAATACAACTGTTAGTGTTAGACAGCAATACTTGAAACTATTTAGCTGTATGCAAACAAATTGGCTCTGGCTCATTTAAAAAATACTACCAATAAGCTATTTATTTATAGATTTTTGTGTGTGTGTATGTAAACAGGATTTAGCATTAAATTGCCTACAAGGGTAAAATATACCATCAAAGAAAATCAACCAATCAAACTAAACATGATCAGGAAAATGGAAAAACAAAAATAAAATATTCATAAATTTGCTTTTGTTATAGAAATGAAATTTTCTCAAGTTACATAGAAAATTACGTAGTTTCTTTTGGGCAAGTTGCTTACTATCATTATCTCTAATTCTTGTACAATGTATGAAATGACTGAAATGGCCGCCTTTCAAACTGCTTAATCACAAAGAGAAATACCTTTTAAAAGAAATAATACTTGCATTTCTCTAAAAAAAAAAATTATAATTGCTTAATTGGAAATGAAGCTTACATCCTTTATTTATAAATTCTCTGAAAGTTAACCAAGTTGCTGCAATGTATATTTAAAGACACCAATAGACAAGAGTTTATTGGGTTCTATTGAAATTTGTGATTGAAGATGGGGATGATATTATCATCTTCAATTCCATTTCAATTTTCTATGAAAAATCACTTGCACTTGTGCATGTTTCTCAAACTTATCAGGTTATATTATGATATTTTAATATGAAGTTATTACACTTTTATGTGAATCATCTTAAATAATTGCCTAATAATCAATTAAATTTTAAAAAATTTTATCTGCTATTGTTTGTTTTCATTTTTGCATGAGTTACTATGTATGTGTACTCTCCCCTACCTACCCTTCTTGTCTTGTGATATGTGTTGTCTTATAGAAAGTTTTTTTTTTTTTCCCTCTGATTTCTTCTCTAATTTTCTAATATGTTATATCTTATGTTTTCAGGTGTCATTCCCAGAACTGGTAAGTAACATCTACTTCATTTACTTGTGCAAAAACCTTTATTTAGGGTCAATGATAATTTTTGTAACTTTAAAAAAATGGAATTTACTGTAAATTAAAATTCTTTTCTTTTGAATAATTCACTCTTTTTTTTTTATACAGAATGCTGTTTTTCAATAATACAAAATGTGTTATGTCTCTTTTATTTTTTTAGTTTATTTTTTTAAATAGATGTTTTAAAGAAAAAAACTTCCTACCACTTTAGTCATTTATTGTGCAGATTCAGTACTTATAAACAAAAATACCTATAAAATGGCTTTTGAAAAGTCTAAAAATTTCTTTGTTTATGTAGTCATCTTGTATTTAAAAAAAAAATCATTTTTCTTGTTGAAGAGTATAATGCTAAGATTTTTACATACTAATTTTTTTTTGTTGTAGGTGGACCTCCATTGCATCAGCCACCTCCAGTATCAGCCCCTCCACCAGGTCACCCTCCAACACCAGCACCTCATGTCAACCCAGCCTTCTTTACTCCACAACATGGTCAGCCACCACCTGCAGGGCCAATGGTGAGAAAACTTGTAATTATTCCCATTTTTAATTTCTTTACTTTGAAAGGAGGGTGGGATGCTATGCATTTTTCCTTATTAATTTATGTATATGTAGTAACAAACTTATTTATTTTCTGTGATTATGATGGATTTTTCTGAACTAATGAATATAAGGTGATTGTAAATGTCTGTCTCAATTAAATGACATGTTCATTTTTGAAAATTGATATATCTGGGTATGAATTTTTTAATTTTTTTTATTTAAATGTCTGCCTGCCTTTGAAAGATTTCATTTTTTGCTTTGAAATTTCCATTGCTCTGAGCAGTTGTATGCAATCAAGAAATCATAGATTTTCAATTAAAAGATGAAATGGTAAAAAAAAACTTAGGGGGGAGGACATATGAATAATATGTGAACCTTGGAAATCTCTTACGAAATGCCAGATAAAACCATTGTTAAGCATTCAATATTCAATACTACTTGATCTTATGATTCAATTAACATCTGTAATTTTGCTTCTGTTGTCATATTTATACATAAAGTAAAAAATCAAATGCACTAAAAAACTAATCTTCTGTTTGATCAATTTTTTGTATGCATTCCGAAACTGACTCAGCCAATATAAACATGAGTCATAAATAAGATAGATACTTTGCCATCTGAGTGAATTAACTGTTTGTTTCTTGGTTTGCATCAGCCATTTTAATGTAGGTACTATGGCCTTGGTAAATGCTACTTTTTCCAAGGTATGGTTAATCATGACCTTGATGATTATTTGATATCTCAGGAGTTCATTCACCCTATGAAAATTTGGTTTCATTTTTACTTCATTATCAATTGTTTTTGATATCATGTTAGTTCTGAAACCCAAAATGTTATAGAATTGATTTCATGTTATCATAGGTTACTTTATTAATAATAGACATTATTAAATTGACATCATTGTTTGATAACTTGCATGCAGCCAAGAGCATAAATGCCATGATGTAATTGGCTAATTCCATATCTTTACTTATGATATACGTGCTCAAATGATTAGAAACGGTAAACTGTCTCCAACTTTTATCTGGTAAAAATAAGCCTGCTTTCCTTATAATCTATCATCATCATTTTCCTTTGTCAAATCATCTAGACTTATATCCAACAATGCTGTTCTGTTTGACAGGTAAATATATGACCAACACATACTTGTTTTTAGGTACCTATTAGTTAAATACTTGCTTAACACTCAGCAATATAAGGTATGTATCAAGGGTAAAGTGGAGCAATCCAAGGGAAGGAGTGGCGCCCTCATCTACAACTTGGTGTGGTAGCTATTGAAAAGGGAATCTTCTGTTCGCCCACTTTTCTCAAATGTAGATAGCCACATTAATTAATAAATACTGGAAGACCATAACTATACTCTGTTTCTAGTGTTCAAGTACAGAACCCTGATTTGAATCTAGCAGCCTCTGGTTCACTCTGCTGAATGCCTTAGACTGTTACAAATAAATCAACATGGTTTCAATGCAGTCTTCTATACCATCTAGTATAGTGCAAACCAGATGCAAATTGTCCTATATTGATTGTCCAGTTCAGTTGGCTGGGGCTGTAGAATACACTGACTGCATCTCTGCAGTGGGATAAGACACATCCCCTCCCAGTCCTAGATATGACATTAAACTATCTGATGGCGAGGCTCCAGCTTTGGAGATTTGGGGAATGTGGAGTACCCCTTCATTGCCATTGCTCCCAGGTCCACTCTGATCTGGAGTGGTAGAATCTGATAGGGTTGTATCTATGAGTCAAATAAAAAACAAACTGTGTGCTAACAAATGACTGATGTTAAATTGTGACTGTTATATAGCAATCCTTGAAACCATTTAACTGTGCCAAAGAGCTCAGGTTATATATTTATAAACAGGATTCGGTATTAGATAACCTACAATGGTTGATATACCTTGAAACCTAACCAAACCTATATTGATTATCCCTTTACAGCACAAGTCTGCTCTGGTTTGATCAATGCCAAGACGGCGACTTGGAACTGGGTGGTCAGGATCTTAACCAAAATCTTCAACTATGTATGGGCTCGTAATCATTTAGTTGTTTGCCTTGCACCTCTATGCTTGTCCTTCTTTAATGTGACCACACTCTGGTGACTTGATTGTTTTCTTGTCAGGTGTAAACATGTGGCAGCCTCATAGCAATATATTCTGGTGACTTGTTACTGCTGACCAGCTTCAATGCCATGTAGATTTCATCCTTTGTTATTTGTACTTGACAGGCAGCCAAATAGCTGCTAAAACCCTGTTAATACAGACCAGGCTCTTTGGTGAACCAGTTCTGGAAATGCTACTGAAATCATCATGGATACCATTTTGTCAATCAAAGGTTATGCTCATCCAGCATGTTAACTTGGAGAATGTATCAATCAGAACCTTTTTTTAATCTAGACCTAACTAGCTGATATTGGTAGTTGCTCACTCTATGAGCACTCCAAGTCTCTTCTTAGCTAAGTCTCAGGTAGGGTATATCACCCAACTTCTAATGTCAAAACCATCTCTGCTTTGTTTTGGGTGATTTGTTGGGCATATTTAACAATGACCTAATTCTGTATTTAAAATTAGCCCACCACTTGTTAGTCACTACCCCCCCACACACACACACCTGATTAATACCTGCTGAATAAACAGTACTAGCTGTTTAATATGCAACCTGTCCCAATTGAACTTGTCCTAGGTATGACATTAAACTGTTTATGGTGGTAAGATTCATGTTCTGGAGTTCTAGAGAGTGTTCAATCACTTCTTCATTGTCATTACTACCTGAACAAATAGATCTGTTGGAAAGTTATTAGTATTGGATAGGAATACTTGAAACCATATAAGTCTGCAAACAAATGATTATTATAAACAAATAAAATAAAATAAAAAAAATGTGATTTTAAAAAATGATTGCAATAGAATTCTGATTACATATGCTCAATAGACAATAAATACATACTTGTCAGTTTTCATTAAGAAACTGAATCTCCTCAGTTGCAGCAACACCTACACTGAGAGATAGGAGGTCTTGGATCGGGCAGGGTTTACCATGGTCTGAAATCATAATTGCAAATTATTTATATTAGACAAGATGACTTGATAGCATATAACTGTGTGCAAATGATTCAAATGGACTAATTAAAAAAAACAAAAAATGTATGGTAAAAAACATGATTGCAATGGAACATTGAAAAAAATAGATAGTTATGATTTTAATTAGACAGTTACAAATGAATCAAATTCCGACATTAAATAATCCATAAAGAGTCGATATGCCATTAAACAAACTAGTTTGAACTTTTAGTGTCCAGCCAGTGTAGACCTATTTTTAAATGCTTTTGAGACCAAATAAATTTTCTGTGAATGCCTTAACCACTGGAAAGTGAGACAATTTAAGAAATTTGTTAACTCTCCTCACATTCTTAACAATTATAGAAAATGGAATTGGCAACCAGAGTTCCTACATGAACGTCTTTTGGTGTTCATTTTGCATTAATACTCTTGGGAAAGGCATGAATCCATCTATTCTACTCCCCACTACTGTTAAATAGTCAGGCAGACTGTGCTCTTTAACTTTAAGACGTCCTGTTTAAGAGAAGGAAAAGTCTGAATTCCTATCAATTTTATTCTGCTGAAAAATTGACCTTTTGTGTCATATCCTGCCCATAACAGGAAGTTTGGTTAATACATACAATTTTTAAAGGAAAAGTTCAGTTATAGACTGGGGAGATAAGCTTTTTAATTTGAAACTTTCTCTAATACAATTTAACAGTTTCTAATCTTATGCTACAGGGTTCATCAGGTGATATTTTTTCTCTACTTAAACTAATTTAATCTTCAGTATAGAGATTGAATTTGCCATGATGGAATTTAGGAATGTTTAAGATGTGTTAGACTGTAAAAAAAAAAAAAAAATGAATAGTTGATGTGATTGTTTTATATTGTAAATCTACAAAAGAAATAGTTTTAAAAAAATGTTTTGTTTTTTGATATTTAAGATATTGGTACTCACAATACAAGATTTTATAGAGAATGATTTAAAGTCTATTATTTTAGCAGCCCCAGCTGTTCCCTTGTCAGTTTCAATTCCAAAATCTATTGCAGTTGAGAAGGTATTTTGTCTGAAGAGCTTTTAGTTATTCCAAAGTCTAAGGGACCAGCACAAAACCACGTTATGCTTACTATTTAAAAGTTATGGATCATTATGAAGATGAAACAGTTTATAAATCTAATTTTCAATGTAACTTTCGCTAATAAACATCAAGTGTTTCTCTACAAAACTGTATCATGTCTGTCAATATTATAATTTTATTTATTTATTTTTTTGTAGACACTTTAGTTAACTTTGAATTTCATTTTTATTTTGTAGATTCCTGTTGGGCAGTTTGAAACTTTACCTTTCTTGGACCCGGATGTTAAATTCCATACAAATCATGTATGTAGTATTTATCATTGTTTGTGTCATTCTGTTTTTTCTCATTTAATTTAATTAAAACATTGAATCTTGAATCTGTGACATGAGTTTGTATATGTGGCCTACTGGCCGTCAGTCACCATATGCCTAATTTTTCAGCCTCCCCATTCACAGCCTGGTGATATGTATGTACGACAACCACCCCCAACAGCTTATCCGAATGACCCCTATGGCAGACCCCCTGAAAGGTTGGTAGTGCTTTGTTTTCTGAATCTACTTACTTTAGCTAAGATTCTTTGAAGGAACCTGATATATGTATAATTGTCTAACCTTTTTGTAATTGTCAGATTTTGAAACAAATTAAAAACCTAAAATAGAAAAATGTGATATTTGAAATGGTCAATATGAGATTGACTGCTGCAAAATCTTATTTCCTTATTGGCCAGGTTATCTGATTTTTTTCCACATCACTGGGCATAATTTCATTCTTGCCCTTTTCTATATTGGCCCCCAATCATTTGACAATTTCATTTTCCCATCACTGTGGATATCTTCCAAGTAGTCATTCTTGGTTTTTCAAATACCACTCGACAACTGCCCAAGTCCACTTATTGTCTGTAAACCTTGCAATGTGTCCAGTCCAGTGAAACTTCTGCTTTTAGCCCTCCACAATCTTTTACTCTTCTCCTAAATTGCCTTGTTTCAGATGTGCTCACACAATAATATTCCTAGCATGGATCTTTCCATAGTCCTGTGTTGTGACCAGTTCTGTTCTTCCTTTGTGGTAGCCTATATTTTGCTTGCAGGTAAAACAGTGCTATTGAAGAGATTGGCATGTAGGGTATTGTCCAGCTTTACCTTGAGCAACATCTTTAACATCTTGTTAAATTCCTTCCATCCTGATCTTATTCTCAACAAGATTTCTGCATTTATTTATTGACCATTTACCATCTGTCCCAAGTAAACATATTCTTTCACATCCTTGATTTCATTGCTTCCCGCTATTATACAGCTGTGCATTCCAAAAATGTACCACAGGGCTATTTGAAAGGTTTATTCAAAATGATCTGAAGGAAGAATATTTTCTATACAATAGTCAATGATTTTACTACAAATTGTCCTTTGGTCATATCTTTATCATGCACACTTTGAGATTAAAATGTCCACAATCAACATTGATCCAAATCAGAATGAAACCTGAAAAGCTTTTGATTGATATACTTAATATACAAAATAGCTTTCTGAATGCTACTTGGCTTTGAGGATATTTTTATTTTATTTTTTTTTCTCAAATCTTCCCCTTTTTGATGTTGCTCATTTGTGATTCAGTATATCCCTACCAAATGTTAGTAACTTTATTTGATTTGAGGTCTTAGGTTCCTTTATCTTTGAATGGATTAATAATTTTGTCTTTTTCCACCTTCATAGACATGAATCTGCATCACCAGCCATAAGTGAACAAGAATTTGAAGAAATTTTCCAAAGGAACAAAACAGTGTCCAGCAGTGCAATCTCCCGGGCTGTCCAAGATGCCAGTGCAGGTAGATAGAGATGCCTTGTTAACCTTTTTATTTTATTTTTTCAAATAAAATTTGAGTTAAAAATATTTTAAACAGCTTGTGTTTACATCTTTTTAAAGGACATGTTTGATATGAATAGAAATTACTTTTCCTCTAAAAATCCCTATTTACAAGGTCATACTTTCTGATTTGCATTTTGTTCATTTTTAGGTGATTTTGCAAGTGCAATTGAAACCCTGGTTACTGCTATCTCATTAATCAAGCAGTCAAAGATTGCTGGTGACGATCGATGTAAAATCTTAATCAGTTCCTTACAAGACACGCTTCATGGCATTGAAGAAAAGTCTTATGGCTCCAAGTAAGTGCTTTTATATTCTCTCAGTTGTAGAATTTCTGTTTTAGTTTCAGTTTTCTTTTATTTGATGATACTCTCTCACTCATTGATTCTGTCAAGGAATAAAATCTGATTGAACCCTTCTTGATCTGTTTGTAAATAACAGCTTATTTGGTTTCTATTATAGAAATTTATTTTCAATTAGGCTTTCTAGTTGAGTCCAAATAGTTCTTTTTAATTAATGTTCTTGTGGTATATTGATGTATTATAGTGAAATAACGGCTTTTAAATTCCACATTTATTTTTCATACCATTTTTTTTTTTTTTTTTTTTTTTTTTTAATCAAATATCCTATCATAATTATTCCATTAGCATTGTTTTATTGAAAATAAAATTATAGTTTTAAAATGATCGTTTCATCCTTCAGATTTAAAAAAAACAAAAAAACTTCTTTTTTCAAATAAGATAAATGAAATACTATTTGGTAGTTAAAATTTGAAGAACTTTACTTCTCTTCCTCATTCTTTTCCACTTCTGAGAAGTTCTGTTGGGGGTCTGCTTTTTTTTTTCAGGAGCAGCACAAGACGATCTCGATCAAGGGAACGTGAAAGAGATCGAGACAGGGAAAAGAGCAGTCGTAGGCACCGTTCTCGAAGCAGAGACAGAGAGTACCGGGAGCGTAGTCGTGACCGTGATCGATATCATGAAGAACGTCACAGGGACCGTGACCGGGAACGAGATAGGGAAAGGGAAAGAGAGTACAGACGTCATTGAAGAGAGAAAGAGTGAATGAATGGAACAAAAAAAGAAAAGGAAAACATCCAAGCACCCAAGAAAATAAATGTGAGTGATCAAGCAGTTGAAAGTCCTGGAAAAGTGAATTAAATTTTTCCTCTGTATGATGTGCTTTCTTTCTTTTTCCTTTCCCCTGACCCCTTCTCTGTTTTGCTTGACTTAAAATATGCATTTTTAGTTTGAATTTTAATTTTCCCATTTATTTATTTTTTTTTTTTCCCCTGCCTTTCCTTCCTTCCTTTTTGTTACCTAATTTCAACTTTGGGTTATTTTTCTTATTGTTAAGAAGAGAAGAGGCTAAAGTTACCAACTTTGTTATCATAATGTCTTTATTTAGAGAATATTTCTAATATTGAATTTGGCAGCTTTGAGCAACATTTTATAATCCTTTTGACTTCATCTGTGAATTTTATAAAGAAAAACTTTGAACTCCCTGAGCAGAAATGAAGTGGACAACATTTGGATCAAGTGAGTTCTATAAATTATCATTTAATAGTGGTTCCACTCTCCAAACTTGTTTTTTCAGAGTGCACCTTTTTAAGCATTTAATGACCTTGCTTCTCCAGGAAAAGAGACTACAGCAAGAAGAGGCACTGGATTTCAACCAATCTTGTCAATTGTCCGTTAGGTTTTTAAGTTATAGAGAATTGAATGCTCAGTACTTAATTGATACTAATGAAAAAGCATAAAAATGTTTTGAAAGCATTTTTATGCTTCTTGAGCTGCTGATAGAATGATTTGACCTAGTTATCTTCAGGATGGTATTCATTTTTTTATCTAGTCCATCATTTGTTTTGTTTTATTTGTTTATTTTACTAAAAGCCAAACTCTGAACTAATTTTATAAAGAAATTACACTATTCTGGACAATGTTTATAAGTCCTAAGTGGCTCTTGAATACTTTGGGGCTTAAAACTGAGCCTTATACTACTTGATTTTCATAGATGATAATGCACTAATTTGTTGACAAATCTGTTTCACTAGGTAAATCTAAATGATCAGGATATTTTTCTCCAGTCCTGGTTAAAAGTAGGAGAATTTATCTTGGATTACATAAACATTTCATCAATATCATCTTTAAGATATGCCATAGATTTTACTCAATTTCAGATGTCCCCAGACAACTTTTCAGACCAATCAGATTTATTGCTGTAAATTTTAACCAATAAAAATGATTTCTGGTTGGTTATTTGGGTCAACCAAAAAATGAAGGGAGTCCTTAAGAGGTGGAACCACTGTTTTTATTTTTTTTGGGAAAAATGCTATGTTAAGATATAGGGAGGACCAGGTAGAATTAAATGTCCAGTGGTTGGCGAAGAGTTTGGGCACAGCTTTTTAATTTGATCATATTTTTTCCCTTCCACTATTCAATTTTGGACTAACTCTTAGTATTCCATTAATTTGTGTAAAGCTAATTCAACTATTTTCTATTTGAGATAAACATTTGTATTTTTAAAGATTGGATTCTATCTTAGATTCATTTGTTGATTTCCCCCAAGTTCACTTTCTTTGAATATTAGATGAAAGTTTTCTCTTTTACCATTCATATTTTGTGTCTTTCAGATTCAACTTTATTTTTACTGATTCTAAGACTTAAAGATTGGGGGGGGGTATTTTTCAAAATTTGCTATGATCTGATAACTTATATTCTGAATATCCAATCTTCCCCAAATGTATAGCAATAGACATTATAATCTCAGCTGACTTAAAAGTAATACTATGAAATATCTTTCCTTTGAATATTGATTCAAAGAGAGACAAAAATTGATATCTAATCAAAGCTGTTCTTGATTGTTACATTAATTTCAACTTTGACTGAAAATATGACTAAGACGGCATCTGATATTGTTTCTTTTAATTAACTCTTATTAATGATGTTCACTTGTGTAATAATTCTATTCATCCTTATACACATATGTGAAAAATGAATCTCTCTCCCTCATGATTTTAGTCATTTGAATAAACAAATCCATTGGGAATAATCTCTTAATGTTTATAATCCTTTCTCCCATCTGGGTGAAATATTTAATTCGAATTTTCTGAGAACTGTAAACTTGTTTTGTGAATGTTGCATGTAAGGAGTATGTGTTTTTAATTCATACAATAATTGCCTTTCCTTCCAGCTGAGCAGTTTTTTTCCTTTTATTTGTCTGATATTCCTCCTTGCCTTGCTTCTTTTCTTCATCTTATCTCCTTTATTCACACTTTTCCTTAGCAATTTAATCATCAGAGTTGTATTTTTCTTTTGTATACATATACGTTCCACTTTTTTTTTTTCTTCATCTCTCACCAACCATTTGCTTTTCAGTTGTGGATGGAAAACTGTTTCACACCAAATTAAATTAATTCTTTAAATTTTTGAAACTAGACCTCTAACTATAAATGTAATAACATTTTTGCAGGAAAATTTAAAGAGACAATTTTAGTTTCAGTCAGTAAAGTATTGGCAACAACTCTGTTACCTTTTTTTTCTCCCTCCACAAACATTCCTCTCTCTCTCTTTTGCCATTCTGAAAGCAGATCCTCTCCAGCTTATCTTGCTACTTTATAACTCTCTATTCCCTTGCTTTTTTCTTTTTCATTGACTCATTTTTTAGCTACTTTTTCAGTCATTTGTCAAGGGCTTTCCTCTTGCCTAGGGCTTCTCAAAGTGGTTCATATAGACCCCTAAGAGTGAATAAAAGTATATGGCTTCACTATTACAGGAAAACAAAAATTACTGGATCATGTAGACTAGTTGCCATATATAGGACATTTAGCAGAATGCTTGATTGAGTGTTATGGCTACTAGTGATGTCATTCACCTATGACCTGTTCAAAATATACAGGTCATTTAAATGAACAAATCAACTGGTTCTGACTGAAATGATCTAGATTGTTAACAACACAATCATATCTTTGCAAAACAAAAATATCTAAAACCAATTCTATTTTAAATGAATTATTTTGTAAAAAGTACTAAGTTCTAAACTATCCTCTTTCATGATAGAGATGTTTTTAGGAAAAAGGATTAAAGGTGCTTTGGCAAGGTAAATGAAATTTGTTTTCCAGACTTTGAGAAGCCCTGCTCTAGTCTTTGCTCTGTGAGTAGTACAACTAAGTTTCAAATTATTTTTATCATATCAAAAATTTGTACTAACTCCTAGAAATATGACTCTGGTCTGGTTAGAGTGAGGAGGACTTTAGACAAATAATTCATCTCTGGAACTAAGGAAATAATAAATGTATTCAATCTTTACAATCTGCTTTCATAGCCACATTACTGTTTGTTTTATTTTTTTTTTTTTTAAGTCCCCTGAATAATATTTACAATGTTACAGTTAGTATTACTTGTTTAACTCTTTGAATAAAACCTGTTCTTTAAAACTACTCATGAAAATCTAGTACCATAAACTTTTACTTTGTAACTTTACAGTTTTTGGGATTCTCCTCATTTGGTAATTCTCTGCTTCCATTCCTATTTGCTTAATTATTGAATGGGATTTGTTTAAGAAAAATGTTATTACCTGTTTGTGTCTCATAGACTTTGTACAAACATATCAGAATGAGTTACATTATCTTGAAATGTTGAAAAACAATTTAATCTTCGAATGCCTTTAAAATCTTTTTTTTTTTTTTTTTTTTTCCTGATTCACTATAGTTGTTTAAAATGTCTAAGGGATCTCGCATCATTTAAATAAAACTATAAAATTAACTGCACAAATTTAGATAATATGCTGAAGGCATATTACA
The DNA here is from genome assembly GCA_963585895.1 of Sepioteuthis lessoniana. NCBI lineage: Eukaryota > Metazoa > Mollusca > Cephalopoda > Myopsida > Loliginidae > Sepioteuthis > Sepioteuthis lessoniana. The sequence continues at coordinate 51,552,495 of OY757942.1, forward strand.
TATTAGAAAAGATGACAAAATAGCACTGAAAAAGATGGCTCTTATAATTAAAACATTTTAAAATTTCAATTCCTTTCCACAATATTAGAATAAGAAATCTTGTTAACTCTAATAGCAAGTGAAGTAAATATTAGTGCTCCCTTCCTTGATCTCATCATTTTTGCAGTTTCCTTTATGTAATTAATAAACTATTTGTAAATTTGTTTTCATAAAGTTTTGAAAAGTCTATTCAGGAATTATTTCTAAAAAAAATGATTAGAAAAAGAAAATTTATTGGATTATAAATAGAAATGATGACCACATCTTGAACAACAAAAAAACTTATTTACAAAAGAAGTCTAGTTTGTAACCTAACTTTTATTGTAAGTTTTAAAAAAAAAAATTTTTTTTTTTTTTTTTTTTAGCTGTTTATTGAAACTTTCCTTGCTCCAAAATGGTACCTACATCAGAAAAATAAGGTCTAAAGTTTTTCAGGTTACCCATAAAAGTAAAGTTAGCGACCTTAGTCGAGGATGACCTGAAGGCTCCCTTTCCAATGGCTTCCACACCGAGGTGTAGGGGAGAGCGCTACTCCATTCCTGAGAATCCCTTTAACACTTTCTACCTCTCATTATCCATTGACAAGTGTTGACATTTAACATACTATATTATTGAAAGGTTCTAATTTATAGTCCTAAAATATTTCTATGATCTCCATTAAAAATAAAATAAGTGGCTCTATATTTGTGCTTTTTAAAGATATTATTTGCAAAGCAACACAAAGTTTGAAATTCTTGAATTAATCAGTTATTTATTAGGTTAACTAAATCAACGAAAAATACAGTGAATGGATTTTCTTTTCTCTTGATTTAGGTTTTATTCTTCCTTCTCTTTCTATTTGGAGTCAAAATTGCTTTTTTAAAGTATTCTTTTATATCACTTGAGAAGTATGATACCCAACTTGTAAGCAATCATTTAGAATTGAGCCTTCTAATTTATTTGCATAGCAATAAAGATGCAGCTTGAAGCTGATTTGCAGACTTTATGATCTTGAAATATAATCCCAAATTTGCTGTTTGCTTCCATTAAAGTTTAAAACAAACTGATTAAACATCTTGTTTAATATCTGAAATAGCATTAAATAAATCATAATTGATGGGATAAGAACAGTTTATATGTAATCTCAAATTAAATGATGTGTACCAGATAATTGAGCAGAAATTATAAAGCAAAGAAAAATATATAATTGTATAAATCTGTATATTTTCAAACTAATTGTACCCATTTAACTTTTAAAAAATTAATAAAAATAAAACAGAAAAATGTTATAGTTTTGATGATTCCTTGTAGGGCCACTGGCTTGTCTCTTTCTTATTGATACCTCAGATATAGTTGTCCGGGGATTCAAATCAAGAGACCTTGGAGTGACATTGTGAAAATTTTCTGTCAGCCAACCCTGAATCACATGGATCATGTTAGAGGGATTGGCTTGTTAGCTTCTCAGCTGGTAATATCCTGGATCTAACTACTTATAATGTTCTTTTCTCTTCACCATGGATGACACATCCCTACAAGATGCCTATAGCTCATTACTGACCTTGAACAAAAAAAAAAAAAAAACTGCCTTTTCAAGAAAATGGCTATGTCTAAGTCACTCTGCTTGGCAGTTAACATCATGTTAAATCATTTGAAAAAGAAATGAATGCTTAAATATGTATTCCATATTGTGTTACATTAGGTCATGCTCCATGTAAGGGTCTAGAAAAGATCTGTTCTCAAATACCTAGCACAAATTATATATTAACTTTGTACTCAACTCTATCTTTAAATGTGTGGAACACTTGTAGTTATAGATGTGACTGATAACCTCTTCTTTTATGAATGTTTGGCTATCTCTGTGCTGTTTAGACTTGGCTTTCAAAATGGTGGTGTTGAGGAACAGTCAGTACTATTTGAAATTAGTAATTTCCAAATGGCTTCAAAAGAACAAATGTATATGGCAAATTCCATGGTAAGATCCATAGAAGTAGTAACAAATTAATTATGCCATGCAAATATTCATAATTGATTTTGAAACACAGAGCTTGCCTAGGAATTAGTAGAAATTTATTGAGTAGATCGGATTTATTGTTCAAAATATATATATGTGTGTGTGTGTGTGACTATTGAAAGCAAATGATCAACTTAAACTATTTCTGTTGAATTGAACCAGTCAGTTTTCTTAATCAAAAGGATCTGAAATTTAACATAGATTTCTAAAAATTAAAAACCTTTGATGATTGCATTTAACAATTGCTGATTTTTATTACAGGTTTTTTTTTAATAAGTTATAAATACATCATTATCAACTTTTCCCAATTAATTTTCTGTAAAACAACTTTCTACTTTTGCAAGTAAAAGGGATTGTCAATTACTGATTTCTTAACAGCTAAGTTTTTTTTATTGTTTCCTTCCCAAAACCCAACTGAAAAAAAAAAGTATGCTTTCTTATTTGTCTCTATGTTGATTTTATATTGATGACTACTGATTTACGTTTCAGGCCTGTTGCTGGGTGTGATCAAAACACTAGTCTCACATCTGAAATGCCTAGACTCAAAATTATACCACCACCACCTCCTCCTCCTCCTTCATCTCAGTGCTGACTAATGATTTATTGAAATGAATTAGAAAGCATTTTCTTCTCAGCTTCCTATGTTCCTGTAATGGGTTGCTAAAGCATTTTGAACTTGTCAGTTTGTATGGCATGCCATTGGTCAATTCTTCCTCCTCCTCCTGCTGCTGCTGCTGCTGCTGTCCTTTGGTCAGCTGCCTCCACAAAGTAAATCAAGGAAAAGCCCAAACCACTTTCTCTCTCTCTATCTTTCTCTCTCTCTCTCTCTCTCTGCACAATTAATTGGGGAGCTTTTTCTTCTTTATATAAAAGAGGACTAAAAAGAAATTAGAAAAACTGTGAAGATGTTTACTGCTGTTTGTTAAGAATGGTATTGCCTTAAAATTCATGACTTCATTTTGGGACCAGTTGACATTGTGATGAGAGTAGAATATTTTTAATTTAAAAAATGCATTTTAAATTTTAACAATCTTTAATATATATATTAAAGAGATTTTTAATTTGTTTTATGCTATTGTAAATTAAGTTTTATTTCGTGCAATCTTTTTCATACATTTGCTAAAAGAATAGCCAAAATGAAATATAAACAGGAATGGTTAGCAAGTTTATTTAACATTATCCATCAGTATAAGGACCATTAAATCTTGGCCAACAAAAAATAAGATCTTTGATCTTTCAATAGAATCAAAACATTTTTGTACCATTTTCTGCATTTTCTTTATTGAACCATTTTTGCTTTAAAAAGAATGATGATGGGATTGAAGAATATGGAAGATGAGGTCAAACCTTGAAACCCATGCTTTAAGGTTCAGTTAACTAATGCTGGTTTTATTTCACACCATTTTCTGTTGACCACTTTCAAGTTTTGGCAATAAATATTAGCCATGACTGAAAACTAGTCAGCTCTACCTGTCACTAACATCCAGCTTTAAAAATGCTTTGGAGGAGAGGCATCATCATCATCATCATCATCCTAGTCAAGCCATTGTGCTGGTCATTTCTAATTGTTGTATAGAACACACTTTTCATTTAACCATGAAATCGTTCAAATTTTAGAATGGCACTATCCTGATTTTCACTCATGTAGCACCCACTAATCTTTTTTTTTTTTTTTTTTTCTTTTTTTAAAAATTTATTTCACATTGTTAAATGAGTGAGTGGCATATTTCTTAGCACTAACTCTTCAAATTGATCATTTACAGTTGTGATTGGATGCCATCTTTTACCCTCTTTGAGACTATTTTTAATTTTTGAAATTATTGAATGTCGTATACATTCTGGTCATAATTTCACTTCATGTTTGGTTAAAGTATTGAGAGGCTTGTGCTCAAGTTAAACACTCATGCAAAAACAAAAAAATGAATGATACATAACTATTCAAGTTTCATCTTAAATATTCAGCCACTAAACAGGCATATTATGTGAAATAAAGATATCATAATACATTGATAGAACTATAGTTAACCTTACAAAATATAGATATACATATTTACCAACCCCTCCGCTCGGGCAGGATATGACACAAGGTCAATTTTTAAGCGGAGTTTAACAGGTTTGAATTCACAGTTTTCATTCTCCTAGACTAGTTGCCTCACCAAGGCTGAAGAACCCAGTCTGTCCTACTATTTACCCATAGCTGGAGGGAGAATAATTGGATTCATACCTTTTCCAAGGGTATTAGTGCTATGTGAAATGCAATTAGCCTGGTCCAGAATTTGAACTTGTGTCGCCGTGTCCATTTCCTACGACGATAACCATTACACCACGGGCACCTCCTACAAAATATAGATATATACTTGAGAAACATTGTTTATATATTACCTTTCAGTAAGGTCGTATAATCATTACTTTCCAAACCTGATAGTTTATAAAGGATTAGTTCAATTGTTCTTAATTCTTATAAAAATTCACGATAATTATGAAATTACTGTCTAGTTTTGCATCCATTAAATTGCTTATGCCAGTAGATTAACCGATCACTTTTCTTTTACCTATAAAAATTAAACATATTTTACTTTTGATGATTTTGGATCTTTTTGATAATCTGCACTAAAAACAACTATTTCTGTATGCTAATTATATTATCTTCATTGGTTGTTAACTGATAAACATTGAACTAGAGATGTGAATAGTTGTACAAAAACTGGTTAACATCTTACTGTATGATAACTTTATTTGAATGGCATTAGGTTTCTTTTAATGTTATCATGGACATTCAGAATTGAGTGTTCCCGATATACATACTGCTTCTACGAATAATTGACATATATTATAGATATATTATCAACATTCTTAGCTTTCTATTTTGTAATATTATGTTATTCTGAGATGTTCCTAAACTGCAATTTTATAGGAAGTTCTACATGCTAATTAACATGGCTGGTTAATTAAATAAATTATCTCAAAGTATTTCAAGTAAATCATCACTTAAAAAGGAAAAAATTCAAAACATTCAGCTCAAATATAAACTTAGATATAAAGTACTTTTTAAAAACTGTCAGTATTGTAAAATGTGCAAATTTATATTTTACTTACATTATGTCAATATGTAAACTTAACTTTTTTACTTAAATGATTCACCATTTTTTTTTACATGGATGAAACTATCTTGGGAGTCTAAATTGAAAACATTTAGAAAACTGACAATTATTAGTGTTTCCATTTTATTCATTTTTATTGAAATTGTGTTATCAGTATTTTTATGCAAATTCCTATTTCTAGAAATAAATGCTATCATATATATAATTATAAAATAATTAAAATCTTTTTTTCTTCTTCATAGTCCTGAATGTTATGGCGATACCATTTTATTTTTAGCCAAACTGATTTGATTGCTAATGTTTTATTATGTAATATGTCTGATTTATACTTTATATATATATATATATATATATATATATATATATATATATACATTCACACACACACACACACTTACATGCGTACAGTTAAAATGATATTGTCGCCTATTGTGTCTAGATTTGGCTGTGGAAATACATCTCTGTTGTAATTTTTTATTTTTTCATTGAGTTCATTTTTTAATATCTTTTGTTTTTGACATATTTTTTCTTTTTGACTTTTCCTTTCATTGTTTATAAATTCTTTTCATTAAATACTATTTTGCTCCTTTGTTTTTACTTACTACAATGTATTCTTTTTACTTGATTGAAAATGTGTAAATACTACAACCTTTTGATTTGTAAAAAAAAAAAAAAAAAAAGGAAAAATACTTTGTTGATGAAAATTGTAGGGTAATTTTCTACTTGTAAGCATTTTGTTTGGTTTTTGTAACCCTTCTATGTTGTTTGTTTCTTTTATTTGCTTTTTCTCCCCCCCCCCTCATCACAAGCAAATCAACTTTGGGTTTGTTCTATTCAAATAATGTCAAATGGCAGCTAAACTCTGGCATTTTATTGAATTGTTAGAGTTGTCATCTAACTTCTTTCTTGCTGTTAGCTTCCTGCAAAGACAAACACACTGTTTATCTTTTAATGAAAAATCTAAAAATTGCTTTGGATCAAATTAATTATTGTTTCTGCTTTTGTTAGCAGAACAGAATTCAGTTGATATTTCGACCATCTATATGTTTGTGTTCCCATTGAGTATAATGATTGAGTATTTACCAATGAAAAGGTCATCTCTATTGACTGATCCTTTAAAATTTGTACAAATATCTGCAGCATATCCTTTATCTTAAAACTAACTGTGAAAGTTGTCTACTGACAACCTTTCATCATCATTTTTATTGTCAAAAATCCTACTTTGATTGAATCTAAAAAGGATAAAACATTTTAAGATGCATTCTGATAGAGCCAGGATTTTTATTTTATTTATATAAAATGGGAAAAAATGTAACTGAACAAAAAAATTTTAATATATCCAATTTATTACTAGCACTAAAATGTTGAGCTCTGTTACACACTGTTCATTGCCAATGATATGAATGATTTTAAGGTTATTTTGAAGCAATGATTTTGAATGTGACATTTGTTTTGCTTGATTGGCTTTAATTGGGGTTGTTGTGGAATTGATATTTAGACATTGGATTTTTAGATTTAATACTGGAATCAATTTTACATTCATTTTTTTCTCAAAGTTTCAGAATGTTGTTGAGAAAAATAATGGTTAAGTGTAGCTTTACTCTTAAATTATTGTTTCAAAGATATTATAATATAAACTCATGAATGTCCCGTGTCAATAATCTCAATTAATGCCTGGGAAAATGCAGTTTGTATGATTTATTTTTTATGTATCAATTAGCAAGACAATCACATTGGAGGCTTCAGCAATAATCAACCATTATATGTCTCCCATTTGCTTTGATGACTTTTCTTTATCAACTTTATCATAATAGAATCTCTTCCGATGTTTTTCACTAAAATCACCAAGATTTTATTATATATATATCCAAATGACTGGAGAACATGTACATTTCTTCTTATTAGTGCCTAAATTTTATTTTATTGAGCATCATTTGTACCAGTTCTTCATAATTGCCTGTTTTATGACAACTGAGACTTGACTGCACCAGGCAGAAGCTTCAACTCTGCTTAAGATTTTTCAAACTTTATACAGATCCCAAGACTTAGATCTATAAGCTTCACTCAAAATAAACAAGATATGCTTCTTTGTAATGTTCCCCCCCCCTCCAAAAAAAAATTATTTCCTACAAATTTATCAAAATGTATTAGGATTATTAATCTCTTTGTGCTGATTCTCTGAAAAAGAACAATTTAATATGCAATGGATAATGTCAAAGTTAAGATTAAATAAAAGTTAATTTTAAGAATAAAAAGACTGATAAAACTTTGGTGCACATCAGAAGCTATAGATCATATTGGGGTAAAATCATCACTTAAGGGGGGGGTATTCATTATCTCAAAATCTAGTGCTAATTCAGCAGAATTAAATGTCATTTTTAAATTCAGCACTCCCTTTATAACAAATTCATTCAAACATCATTGGCAACTAAACAAAAGGTTTTGTTTTATTTGATTTTTTTTTCTCTTGTGTATGTGTGTTATTAAAAGCTGTTATTGTCTGCTTTCTCCATCCAGACCGATACTGCTTTTTCCTTTATAGTGGCTTGGTATTTACCTGTCACTTATCTCTCATCAGCAATATACATATTCACATAGATATGTTCATATTTGACTGATGCATTCAACTCCAACTGCCAGTGGATGTCACAATGGGCTGCCTTTTTTCTCTTTTATTTTCCTTCTTTTTGTGTTTTTATATCTATGTGCAAACAAATTCCAAGGTTGTATTATATACCAAAACTTGTTCCCAGCTAAATCTGGATACCTTAATGATGAATGTGTATCAAAATGTCTCCTCACACAAATTTGTACTGCTGCATGTTTTTAGAGGTTTTAATTCCCTCACTCTTACAGAAAGTAATGTCACCCTATTTATTATTTCTATATTTGTTTGTATATGGTAAAAATAAAAAAAATAATATTGTCTGTCTGGTGAGCCACAAGTATTAAATGGCTCTTTTGTCTGTGTGCGTGTATGTGTACATACCTGTTGGTTCTTGAAAGGTAAGCAAACTTGGTGTGGTTGTTTTATGATGAGAAATGAAATTAAAACCTTATATTGGACAAACACATTCAAGACCAAATCTTCGAGTGTTTTAACTTTATTGAAAATAATTAACAAATTAGATGGGCTCAAATCAATATGTACAATATCATACAGATATATGTTAAATAATTTTTGTTCAGGTTTCTGTGGGGATTTGGTTTCTTCTGCATTAACTATGCAAAAGCTATTAGTAGCATTTAGTTTTTAAAAAAAAAAGATTTTTTTTTTTTCAACATAATATTGATAGATATCACATTTTATTGTGTGACAGTTTCATTTTGCTAATCATAATTGTTAAAATCTGTTGATCTTACAATTTCTCTCCCTCTCTCTCTCTCTAACCAGGTTATTTGTTTGTTTTGAGGCTCATGATCTTGTATTTCAGGTTGGATCTCATTTTGAATTTTAAGAATGTATTTTTATATTACATGTATTAGTGCAAATCTTTTCTCATTTAGAACCATTTCTTTATAATGTTCACAATACTCGTTACAATAAGTGCAATATTCCATCTTGGGAGCAAATAAACTCTCAGGTTCTGATATAAAGATTTTATTAGTACATGAAAGAATACTCTAGCCAATTGACTCAGATCTATCAACAGAAATTATGACCAATTGAAATCAGTGCTGGATGAAAAGGTGATGAATTAAACTTTTCATTGTTTTTCTGTAAGCAATTGTTTTTTTTTATTTATTGGCTTTGAATCATTTTTGACAAAACTTGAATTTTAAATCAAAGCTTCAAAACAATGATTGTCACTCTAATTTGTTCCTAATATAAAAATTGGAAAAAAAATTTTTAATGCAAATTACATTTATAGTTTTAATTTAGAGCAGTTTGAATTTTTAATTAACCTCAGTTGATTTTTAATTGAAATCAGCCACAAGGAGAAAATCTTTCTAAATTGAATCCTTCCTCCCATCAGAAAAAAGTTTAGGGAGTCTGCAGAGAATATACAAAATACCTGTTAATTTCAACTTGGCAGTTATTTTTAGTTTTCATTACTTAACTTTTTTTTTTTTTTTTTTCTTTTTTCTTTGAAAATAAAGCAATTCTCTCTTTCCTTCTACAATCCTCTCTTCAATCCAACATAGCAAAAAGATATTGTTCAGTTAAAAGGAAAGAGAGAGAGAGGAGACTATTGGAAGCGGGTATATCTCTTTATCCTGTGTTATTTTTTTTTAACACTATTTTTATATTTTCCTTTGTTCTGGCTGCTTAACCCCCTTTTTTTGTTTTGTTTCAATTGGAATTGTGATTTTGGTTAATCTGAATCTACTTAAAAAAAAAAAAGTAAAAAAAGGCATCAAGCAATAGAACTGTTGCAGGTTTTTCTCCTTTTGGGTAGTACAGGTCTCTATTTGAAACTAGTCAAATTGGGCCCCTTTATATGCAGTCAGGATACATAGTTATTTATTTCACCCTTTCTATTAGACATAGCAATATATTTCTTAACTGAACATTACATTATACATGGTTCAGATATCTAGCATATATACACACAAACACACATGAAACCATATTTTTAGATAAATTTTATATGAATGATACTTGCTCTCTATTTTTATATATATATATATTTACTTTTAATAATTTCCTCCTCTTAATCTGAAAGGTAATCTTTTTGTATGTGTGTGAGTGATTTTTTTTTTTTTTTTTTTTTTTTTTTTTTCCAAAATTTTTTTCTATGTTAAAAAAAATCTGTGATATGTGGTGACCATGTCTCACCACTTTTTCTGTGATATTTATTTTTATTATTTATATTCACTATTTTATTGCAATACTGTATACATGGCTCCAAATTATTAGTGTTTATATACATTCCTCAACATTCTAAACGAATATCAGTGTATGTATAAGGGGCTGTATTTTATTACTTGTTCTTTCTCTAAGAATATAAAATTTGTCAAATTAGCCAATGAAAATTGGCTTATGTAATTTAAAATTAGTTGCAATTCTGAATTAAAAGCATTTTATTTTCTGTATAAACTGAAGTTTGTTTCGATCTCATTTAAATTCTGCTAATAATTGGTGTATGCAAGTAAATTGTTTCCTTGTCTAACAAGGAGAGAAAGAAAGAAAAGTATATTTGGTTGTTTCTTGTTTCAGCATCAGCTCAGCCTTAGTCTTTTCTCATCCAATAACAGTTCTTGCCTCTTTTTTTTTTGTAAATAAATTGAAATTATGTTAATGCTATGGAAAATACTTTCATATTGAATACTTCATATCACATTAAAAAAAGAAAGGAGTTATTCTCAATGACACTTAAACATGGTTGTCTTATCAATCTATTTTTCTTTTAACTCTTTCCTGTTGATTTTATCATAGGATCCTAAAGATTACAGAACATTTTCTTTCAGCTCATTTAAACACACCAGTAAAATCTTAAAAAATTTTGTAGTAGCTATTTTATTAAAAATTTGCAGTTATTTATTTTAGACAATAGTTTAAAAATGCTCTAAGATGTTCTTTTAAGACAAATTATCAAGCATTTTGTATGTTAGACTATTTGGTAGCACAGATCATCTTATTCTGTGTTTTGATATTTATCTCTTTGTATGAGATAACATACCCTTCAGAAAACTTGAATCTCCTATAATTACTCTTTAAACAAATAGTTTTATTTAAAATGCACCAATCTTGCAGAATATTCACTTTCTGTACTTGGTTTGATCAAATCTGCAAATTGGACAATCATATTGAACTGTTATCTATGAAAAGAATAAAATTCTATGTCAGTTTTGATCTTTTGTCAAAATAAAATCAAACTAAAAAAATAAAGGGCTTTCAGTTTTGGAATTTGAAATTTTATTGACCACATTTGTGTTCTATATTTTATGAAGAATTTTTTTTTCACAAATTAATGGCTTTTTCTTAGTTTAACAAAAGATTTTTTAAGTATGTAGAAAATATTTTCATAGCTCTTTTATGAACAAGAATCTGTCTCTTTAATTGGTTTCATGAACAATTTTGAAAACACTAAACTGAAAGCCAACCCCAGGCATCATTTTGCAGATGAAGACATAGAGCAAAGAGATGCTGGTTTTGACTGAAAAGATAACAAATTTTTGTTTTTAAATTATTAGCTCTTAAGTTTCTTAAAATAAGAATAATCTAAGCATGTTGATGTTTTCTATGGTTATATATATAAATTTTCTTTTTGTGTATGTGTTTACCATGAATGCTTAGAAAGAGATGGGGGGGGGATATTTTACAAAGATTATTTCCTCTCATCAAAGATTATGGAATTTACCAAAAACAGTACTACAAACTTTTTTCTGATCCATTTGAATGAAGAAAACTATATCCCTTTTTTTCCCTCCCGCCTCTTGGTTTGCAAACCAGGACAGTGCTCCCCCCTGTGTCTTGTTTGCTTTACTACAGGTATTCAGAATATTTTGCTGGAAGACCACAACACAATAATTCCAAGCGATTTCTCAACGGGGAAAAAGAAATTTTGGAAACTCATCTTTCTTTCCTGGAGATATATATATTGTCTTTTGCATAGAACACATGCAATTGAGCCTTGTAGTATTTCTATTCATTGTGTTCTTGATATGCTCTTTGCTAGTTGGTTTTAATTTAAAACCAAAGAAAAGGAACCAGTCTGTGTGTGTCTATTTGCTTTTAACCTTATATTCTTTTTCTGCTTTTTGTGTTTTGGTTGTTGCCATGTATTTTTATTAAATGCCTACTTGGACGTTTTATGATTTTGCTGCCAAGTCAATTTCTTGTACTGAATATACAAATTGCAAAACTTGCTCATACATAAAACCTTTACACAAATTGTAGAATTAAAACAAATTTTTTAAACCTTTTCTGAGTTTCTATTTTTGTCTGTTAGAAGTTTAATGTCATAATATCTTGAATGCTTTTTCTGATTGTTTAGTTCATTTACCACATCAAATAATGACTGACATTCTACAAGTGTCTAAATGTTTTGGTTTTCCCTTTAAAAATCAAACTTTAGTTATCACTTGATATTATTTTGAATAATGAATATGACTTTTAAGAAGTGTGTGCATGTTATTATTAATTGTACACTTACAGTTCATTTCAGCTTCGTGTGCTGATGGTTTAAAAGGTTGACTTTTTTTATGTGAATATCTTTAAACAACAAAGTTGAAAAGAATTTGTAAAAAGTCTGGTTTGCTTTTTTTTTTTTTTTTTTCTTTTTTTTTTCTCTCTCTCTCTCTCTCTCCTTTCTCTCCCAACCAATATATTTTATCACCTTGAATATCATTCAATCATTAGTCTAGACCTTAAAAAAGAATCAAAAAGTAGCAGCTTTCCAACTTTTTTCCCCAAGGAAAATAGTGTCATATATGATATGCATGTATCAATAATTGAGGATAGTTGCTTTTTCAATTTTTCTTTTTTTTTTTTTTTTCAATATTTTTTTTTATAATTATTATTATTATTATTATTATTATTATTATTATTATAATTTTTTTTTTTTTTTAAATTCGGTCTCTGTGTGTTTTCATTATTACCATCCATCATTGTTAGAAATTGTTCATATTTAAATCCATGAAAAAAGTTTTTACATTGAATTTTAACACAATGTTCTTTGTCTAAATGATCTACTTTGATTTTCTTTATTAATGTATATGGATACCACATGCCTTTTGAAGAACTGTACAAATGTTTCTTTTTTTTCAGGCTATTTCACTTTTTGTTGTTGTTGTTGTTGTTGTAAATCTTGATTTGCCTGTTGCTGCATGTATTCTACCAATTTCATTTTCGGATGATGCAGGCCAATTATCACTTCACTTTTTGGTTTTATGATGCCATTGCACTCTTTTTGTCTTAAGAGAAATCCTAATTACATTTTTTTTTCTCCCTAGCTTTTCAAATGCAAAACAAATGTTACTTTGAATGATAAAGGGAATCGAGTTGTAGTTCTAAATGGGGGAAAAAAACAATGTTTGCAATTGTTTTCATTCTTTGAAAAGATATCAAACTACAATTATTCAATTTGAATGAAACTTAAAGACTGTTGCATAGAACTTTGAAAAGACTGTTTTGTATTCACTTGAATTTCTTCAAATTATATTTTGTTCTTTGTTTTATCTCTGTATAGTTTCATCTGCAAACATTTTTAATATATTAAGGTTTTTTTGTATTGGTCAGCCTTCCCAATATTTGATAGTAAATGTGACTTGGGGGGTAGGGACATAATCTATAAACACTTAATAGAAATCTTGTGTAGAGATATTTGCTCTTTTGAATAAGCTATGTAAAAATAAGTCTTTCTCTGTGAATTACAAAAATTGAAATTAAATGCTGTGTATTTGAATATTTCTTCAATTAGTGCATCTAAGCCCATTTCTTTCTGATGGTGCTACTTGTTAAATACCAATGGGCCAGTTTTCTTTTATCTCAATGTTTCATTTTAAAAACAAATTTTAATTGTACTTTTGTATTACCTTTTTTGTATTCCATTAGGTATTTTTCTTATTAGCTTGTGTTCTGTTGTGAATCTAAACATCTTTGTATATTGTCTGTGTATTTGCCAATGTTTTACTTGTTACTGCTAGCTGTGCTTTTTCTAAGGCACATGTCTTTATTATTTTTTTGTTTGTTTTTTTTTGGTTGTGAATTGTTAAAATTGCTCAATATCAACACTTATTTCTAAGGGAATCTATTCATGCATGAAAAGAATCAAGACAGTTTTTAAGCCTCTTTAAAAATATTTTCTCTTTTGGATTCTTCCACTGATTAGACCTTTACTTCCTAAAATGGTTACTTGAAGGGCATTTAAAATTTTAATAGCAATAAAAGAGCCAATCCAGTGGACAATTCAAGCTGCTGATTTTCAAATTAATTTCCTTTCTTAGGTTATCAAATGGAAGTAATGAAAGTGTCATGTAAGATCTATTTTCTAATGAACTAATGATTTTTAAGTTATTTGCAAATACCTATCTGATCATGTTGCTTCAAATAAGAGAACAGCAATAAAAAAAAAAATTTTTTTAAATCAAACTTATAATCAGTGTGTATTAGATTAATTTTATTGGAGGAATGATGATTACAAATGACAAGGCAAAACATTCTTTTTAAATTTATGAATTAGAGAACAATTATGTTCTAAAGTGAATTTTTTTATTTATCTTTTTTTTTTTTTTTTTTTTTTTTTTTTTTTAAACAGAAACTGTCTTCTCTCTTTTTCCCTTTCTAATGAAAAGTTGTTGATATTTCAGGGATTTTATACTTTCAGTGTGGATGAGATGCAGAGAAAGATTAGTTGAGAATGTATGTGCAATCTTTTTGTCTTTCTTTTGTCTTTCTGACTCAGTTCACTTAAAATAAAAAGAACCCCCCCCAAAAAAAAAGTTATCTACAATTTCCGATAACATCCTTGTTCCTGATTGTATGATATAAAACCTCTTTCCATTTCTTGTAGGTAAAAATCTCTTCTACCATGTTCCTACCCTAGCCGGTTAATGTAGTCCTAAATTTACTCACAGAAAAAGAAAACAAAAAAAAAAAAAATCAAAACAAGCCAAGCCCTTTAGCAGCCATTTGCATTCATGTTGTAGCCATAAGTTGTGCATATGTCCATTGCCTTAACGTCACTGGCAAGCATCTAACCCTGTCAGACTTTTTTTGCACCTGAGTTGTCAGCCATCACTACTGCTGAAGCAGCCGCAGCCACTTCATTGTCATCATCGTATCATCACCTACAGCAGCATCAGCAATCATCACCTCCTGCAATCAAAGCTGCATGGTATGTGTCTACATCTGTATGGATTGCAAGGCTTTTGTAAAACCCCAGTCTGTATACACACAACACAGCAGAAAGGAGCCAAAGGCAAGGAAGGCAAGTGGATGAATTTTGCAGAAGACAAGTTTAAAAGAAAAAGAAAAAAAAAAATTTAAAAGATAAATAAAAAGAGCAAAAAAAAAAAAAAACAACAACAACAAAAAACAATTTCATTCCAAGAGAAGGAAATTGAGAATCTTTTCAAAGTGCCAGGCTGGCATTTATTGTCATCATTTTATTTTTTTTATTTTTTATTTTTTTATTTTTTCTTCCATCCCCCCCCTCCTTTGAGTTCCCATTTTTCTTTTGGTTAATCACTTTATCCCCCCATCCCCCCTTTTCTCCTTCTAGTGACACATTTAATAAAAAGGGTCTAGAGCAACAATAAAAAGAAAAAGGTTGAAAAAAAGAAAAAAAAAGCAAAATTTACATGTGTTGTTTGTTAACATTTTCCACCAAGATGTCAGATTTATTCTTGTTGTTAGTTTTGATTTGTACTTTTCAAAAATGTGTACGTGATTGTCTACCTATTTATTTTTTGTGTTTGTTGAATGAAGAATGTCTGTGAGGGGATGTACATTTTATAGAAAAAAAATCTGAAAAGGTTGAATTTATTTTTTATTTTTTTAGAACTTTTTGATATTTTATTCTCATTTTTAATTTTATTTTTATCTGATTAGAAATAATCTTTTTTTCCTTTTTTTTTTTTTTTTTTTTTTTTAAATTAATCTTTTTTTTCTTATTAGATTTCTTTAAAAACTTTGTCCCCCACCCCCACCAAAAAAAAAATCATATTTTGGAATGATACAGTATTTAATTTAGAAGAAAATTAGTGAAATTTAAATGAAATTGACTCTTGTCAGTTGCAGGTAATTTAGAGTAAATTGACTTTATGAATTGGATACAAAAATTTCATGCAAGATTCTAACATTAATTTACTTTTTTCCCCCCTTCCTTCTCATTCTTGTTTTTAATTTTCATGGATACTGTCAAATACATTCTGTTCCTTTGTTTTAAAAAGGACAGAAAGAAAACTGCTAATGATTTAGTTCCAATTATTCTTCAGATTCTAAAACACTTGATACAGCCTAAACAAGGCAAGAATCATTATTTGAATGAATTTCCAGAAAATTCATTAAAAGACCATTATATTTTCAGTTCAATTTTTAGTTTCTATAGAATAGTTAGTTGCATCCTAAAGTATTTGAATCTATCACTGCTGAAAAAAAAAACATTGAAATTCTTAAAATATCTTTTAGATTCACCAACTACCACCAGATTGAACTGTAAGTGCAGAATTGGTATCAAATGGTAGTAAAATTTGAGTCCATTAATTGTCATTCATCAAAGTAATTGATGTCTAATGATAGAATATTTAGACAATATTAGTCTTTCTAGCACTTCCTTTTATGGTAAAAAAAAATTAGCTAAAAGCTGCTTCTCTTGATTTAAAACTGCCTATATAGGATTTATATACCAGCCCATTGGCTTAGTGGATAGTGTTTTTTAATGGTCTGGGAGACCAGGGTTTAATCCCAGGACTCAAAAAAATGGTACTTGATACCTCCTTGCTTAACACTCAACATTCTAAGGTACATATCAAGGATAAAGTGGAACAATCCAAGGAACAGTCGTGTCCTCCCCTATACCTCAGTGTAGCTATGGAAAAAGAAGCCTTCAGGTCGCCAACTTTTATTTAACACTAAAATAACACATAAGTAATTATCTTAAGATCTTAATTAAGGATGTGTAGAAGCTGTTGTAAATATTGTTTTGTTATTATATTTTTTTTATCTAAAAAAAAAAAAAAAAAAAAAAAAAAAAAAAAACACCCAAAAAACTGTAGTTTTGCAGGTAATGTTTTTATATTGATGAATTTGTATTTTGTTTTTTTTTTTCTCTCCTTCCTTTTGAGTTATCATTTATAAAGTGTGGTATTTCTGTAGAAACATGTTTCAGGTTGTAAAGCAAAATTGTAACCTTGTTATATAAAGAAAAAAAAAACATTGATCCAATTTATGGATTTAGAGTTATTGAAATACTTTGTGGCCAACTTGTTTACAAAACATATACTCATGCAGAATCAAATCTGAAAGAAATAATCAATGTTAGGCTTAACACTACTGTTAATGATTATTCTATTGTTTCATACTTGTCTTGCAATTGTCATATGTTCAATACTAACTGCTACTGCTGACATTTTTTTTCCTTCTTTTAATAAGAACTCTAAAACAACTTGGCTACATTGTTGTTATTCATTTTACTTCAATGAAATTTTAATAGAATCCTCTTTACAACCTGATATGTGTAAAAAAAAATTTTATCCTAAATCATGAATAGGTGGGCATTTTTTTTGTTTCTGTTGATTTACATTGTTGAGCCATACAAAAAGCTTATTGTTCTGCTCCAACTGGTTTTTCTGTGCATTTAAAAAAAATTATTTTTTTTAAATATTACTTCTTCAGTTGGTATTCTGGTTCCTCTTACTTTTGCCTCTGGGTGTTAGTAAATCGATTTTACCTTTTTACTCTATTTTTAACACATTCAGAAAAAAAAACCTTCAGTATGTACAACAAATAAAGCCTATCTTTAGACTATAAAATGTCCTATAATAAAAAATGGAATGTTTGAATGAATTCTTCAAATATTAGTTTATTACTAAGTAATCTTATTTAGTTTTCACTGATTAAATTAAACATGATGGCAAGAAATGTTTCAGAGCTTTTGTTTGATCCTGTTTATTTTTTTTAATTGTCATAATTGAAAGCCTTGACTCTTTGAGCTTTTAATCCTAAACTTATAAAAATTAAACTACTGTGATCTCTGCATTGGTAAATAGTATGGAAGAAAGTAAAAGTACCATCAGTATAACAGGCTCAAAGGGTTAAAAGAAAGTTGATAGAATAGATGGTCCAAAATTTTCTTGTCTTTAGTAACAAATTGGAGACCTTGAAAACCAATCCTTAGATTAGGAAAATTTCCCTTCCCTCCCCTCCAACTCCCTGTTCACAAAAAAAAAAATCCTTAAATTCTAGTGCTTTGAGAATACAAATTGAGTTGATGTTTATTTTTTAACTCCCAGGGGCATTTAATGGATCAGATACTTCAGGTAAGAAAAGAAAAATAATTATATCTGTACATTTATCTGCAGTATTATTACACTTCGATGAATGCATGTATGAAAAAGAAGAATGGTTTTGTTCATACATGTAACTTGATTTTTTATTTTTTTATTTTGCTCTGGCTGGTTTTCCCATTGATATCCAAAGGAGTCAAAACTCCTCTACAATGGTCACATGAATGTTAAAGCAATGTTGCATTGAAATTGAATTGGGTCATCATCACTTAGTTTCTTTTTTTTTTTTTTTTTCCTCTCCCCCCCCCTCTAATTTTCCTTTGGAAATAAAACGCTCTCTGACCATTTTTTTGAAGTTCAAACAAATCTTCCATCTTGCTGTAATGGCTTGCAAGATATGGTTAATTGAACAGTCTTTTCCATAAATGAAAATGTTATTGGTACCATTCCATCAAATCGATCTTGTTTTCTATAATCTTAAATAAAAATCCTTTTCATTTCAGTGCTATTATAAATTTGTTGATAATCTACTCTTTGAAAAATTTTATTAACATGTTTTTTTAGCTGCTTGAAATGAAGATAAAATTAGAATTAAATTTAAAAAAAGAAAAAAGAAGAAACCAAAGTTGGCTTCTAAAATACTTGGATGGTGAAATCAATAACAAAATGCTGGTTAATTTAGGAGTATTTACTCTCTTCAAGGTATTAAAAAAAAGATGCATTGTTAAAATTCTTACTGAATATTATCAATACTTAAATAGAAGTAGAAAACTTAAAGATTGAAATTAGTGAGTTTTATTTATTTATATATATATATAAAGTCATGTAAACTTTGATTCAAAGAGGTTTCTTATTGAATGACTCCCATCCGATCTATTAAGAATACCATTGCCATTATCATAATGCATGGCAGAGAGAGATTTCAATGCAGAATTGCTTTAGCTGCTTTGCCTTTTAATGTGCACAATGTGTGTTCTAGCTGATAACATGAAACCATAAATGGGCTCTTATCCAGCTTGTGGTCACTGTTCAGATGTGATGGCATATTGGCAAGATTTCTTTTATCACATTATCAGTCACAGTATTGTAACAAAAAAATTTCATAGTTTATCCCAATTCTTAAGAGAAAAAGCTTGTCAAATCTCTTGCTACAATTCTATTGCAATTGATTTTTTTTTACCAAAATCTGTTCCACCCCCATTAGCTGCCCAATATCCTACCATTAGAAAAGTGACCCAGCTGAGATGATGCTGTTATGAGCCTGGAATGTGAAATGCCAATAGTCAACTATGAATATTTTTTTCTTGTGTTTTTCCCTTTTTTTTTTTTTTTTTTTTTTTCTTTTTCTTTTCTCACATGAAAAATATTTGCAACCAAACAGACCTTTTATTCCTGCTCTAGTAGAATACTGTTTTATTATTCAGAACTGAATATTTTAACAAGATTCCTCTACTAATATTAGAAATTGTTTGGATTTCTTGTTAGGCCAATTGAAACATCTAGAAATTATACAATCCTTTTAGAAAAATACTTTTATCCTTAGTTTTAGTCAAGTATATTTTAATTTATGAAATTAGTGTGACAGCCTTTAAGAGGAATGGTTTAGATTCTTAGTAAGAAACAAGATCATTACTTATGGATTGGAAGTATTTAGACAAAACCTTATTTAAGGCTTTTCTACTTTATATAGGTAAAAATATTTCCATTATTACATATTAAGATTGGAGTCTGGTTTAATTCTTCTTTCTCTTAGAATTATTAGCAATGGCAGCTATTTAAACTTCAATCTATTAGTGTTGCTTCTATGTTTATACTGTTCTTTTCAAGTTCCTGTTGTAAAAGCCACCTTAGATCAAATAGTTTTACTTTCTACTGAGAATAATTTAATTGGACAGAAAAGATGATTGTCTTTAGAGGAAAAAAAAAACAATGTGACAATGATTCTTTCCACAAATGACATTGACATCTTACTTTGCATGAAAATAAGTTGTCATGTCCAAGAGGTTATGGTTTTGATTGCTATGATGATGATCTTCAGATGTCATTTCTGTTTGATAGGAACTCCAGAAAGGACAAAGCAGCACTCATAATTTACCTTAGATTGAAAGAAGAAATGCAAAACACTTTTCTGTGGCACAAAACTTTCAGTATTATACTGAAAATAATCAACTGCTTCCCTCTACCCACCAACACAGTTTGTATCATGTGTAATTAGGTATTTGCACATTCACAAGTTGAATATGACAAAGATCTCTGACTTCCTCTGATATCTCTCAAAATTGTGACTGTTTTGTTTTTTTTGTGTTTGGTTTTGTTTCCCTTTTTTTCTTTCTTTTTTTTCTTTTTTGGTTTCTTTTTTTGTTTTTTTGTTTCCTCAATTCTTTAAAAAAAAAAAAATTATGCAATTCTTCCAGAGAGGTGAAATTATCTTTTAAAACCAAATTCTTGTTTATTTTAAATACATAGCTGTATAATTTGTTTGTAATTGATTTAATTTATGGCAAAGTGTGATCATTTGAATTGTTAAATTCTTAAAACCTTAACCCCTTGCAAATGTTGAGTTCCTTTTTGCAGAGTAGGTTTTAAATTGGCACCTCATCATATTTGATTAAGGGCTGTCAAGTATATCAAGTATACCATTATTATTATTGTTGTTATTTCTTTATAGGAATATTTCACCAGACAAAAAAAAAATAAGACAAAATCCTAGTTTTTATGAATTTTATAATACCTTTCTCTGAGTCTTAAGTAACATTAATCACTTCTCTTAAATGGAAAACTCTTTAATTTATTAAAAATGAACATGTTGATAATATTTTGTTATAACTTTACTTTTAAGGTTTGGAGTATTCCATATTGTGTATTTGTATGTTTATTGCTTGTTAGGAACTTAGTATTTAGTATTGTTATTTATTACTTGTAATTGTTTTCTTTCTTTCTTTTTTATTTAATTGGAATTGTTCACAAAACAAAAACACACTTTGTATTAATTACTTTCAATCCAATCTATAAGGATGTGTGTGTGTGTCTGTCTACAAAAAAACTTTATGCTTAGAATAAGAATTTTAAAAGGTTATAAATATTTTGGAATAATTTTTTTGTGAAAGCATTTAGAACTCACTTGACAACAAAAGTTGAACATTATAATAATTCACACACACATCATCATCATCATCATCATAATGTACAATTATAAGCAATATATAAAAAAAAAATGTAACTGTATATAGACATAATATCAACAAAGATAATCTATTTTTTTATTTTGTAATTAAACTATTTCAACTTTTTCTCATCTTTCACATGTCAGATAAGACATTGTGAAAAATATTTGTGTGTGTGTGTCTCTCTCTCTCTCTCTCTATATATATATAATATTAAGTGAAATCATAAATACTATGCATATATTTGGCTGTGAAAAGATTTGTTTTTATAAATCATTCTTTTATTTTTGTTGTTCATACATTTGAGCTGAAATCTTAATATCATTTTTGTAAATCCAACTTGAAACTATTTTACATAATAACAATGAGACAATTGTTGAAAAAAACTGGTTTTTAGTTGTTTGTCTCTTAACATGGAATGGGGGAGAGAGAAAAAAAAAAAGATGCTGTTCTTTTAAGGCGAACAACTAAATATCCTGAAATGTGCACCCTGCAAATTTCAGCATGTCAGAAAAAAAAAAGTTTATTAAAAACATTTTTAATATTCTATTGCAAAAAGGCCTTTATTTATTTCTATAACTTGAGGTTCTTGTTGGACATTTTTATTGAAATACCAAGTAGGTTTTTGGTCTAAGCAACTTTCTCAACATTTAACAAATGAGTTTCAAATGACCCTGATCATATGACAATGTGTTTATATGAAAGTAGTTTTTAAAGCTCTTTCTGCAAATTGTTGCATGTGCTGCAAGTTCAAACTACTGCCTAATTTGTTGTTTTTCTAGTTTGCAGAATTACCTGATTTCTCTTGTATTGTCCAAAACCTTGAGAACATTAACAAATCCTAAATAAGGCCTGGGTTTTTTTTTCCTTTTTCTCCCTAAAAACAAACGGCTGTTTCTCACTGATCCTTAAAATTGGAAAAGAAAAAATATCCCCTATGAAATGCCAAGATGAATTTCAATTAAGAGACTCTGCAATTTGTCATCTCACCAACAGGATCATCAGTTACTGCTTGGATTCTCTTAAAACTCTCATCATTGCATTTTTGATGCTGTCTACAGGTTAGTATATAAAGAAAAGAAAAATCTCCTCAAATAGTCTCCTGAAATGCAGTTTGATAGTTTGAAACCTTCCCTTCTTAAATCTGTTTAAATAGTGAGACAAAGGTATAAAAAAAAAAACCACACCAAGTTTGTATTAAGCATAGAACCTCTCAGTTACAATTTTATTAATCTACTGCCTGCAAAGATAGATATTGGCTGTTATGCCTCATATATTGTTTCTCTCCATTCTGCTAAAAAGGATGTGATTCTTACCATTCAGCCAATTTGTATATTTGAAGAAATTCACATGCTATAAGGAAAGTTCTACTGAAATGCTTCAACTATCTGCAGCAAGGAATATTTTGACTTGACCTATAACATTTGCTTGTGACCTATTAAGCTCCATAGTCTCATTTATGCTGTTCCCACCAATTTCCCATAAATTAAATATAATAAATATCTATACCAATTCTAATTCTTTTATAATTATCCTTCATGAATATGGCCTTGTCTAATTTAGTGTTCCAAATGAAAAGAAATTGTTCACTTGGTTTCTCACTAAAAAAATGATGTGGGTTCAAAGGGTTAATTCACTTATAAGACCCAATATTTTGGGTTTAGAAAGATCATATATCAGAAATAAAAAGCTTTTAGTAAGGTTATCTGCACCCTGAAGCAAAATTTGTTCTAGGCTTGATTTATTTTTAGCAGTATCAAAAGAGTAAAAGCAATTGTAAAAAAAAAAAAAAAAATTCTCATAATTATTGGCATCAAAAGATGATTTAAAATATAAGATCATAAAGTCAAAGCATTTTTGTTAATTTACATTTAAAATCTGTCTGCCAAGTTGATAGCCATTCAATTGATTTGGTAGAAAAGCTAAACCAGCAAAGGGTGGGTGTGTGTGTGTGTGTGTGTATATATATATATATATATATATAAAATGGGTAGGTGATGTAACAATGGCATAGAAAACATTTTTGAAACCAAGTTCAACCCACCCTCACCCCCTAAAAAATGATCAGTTCCTTCTCTCCCCCAACATTAGGCTATTAACCTTAGGAAAGGTATGAATTAAATAGTATCACTGCTGTTCTACTAGGATGCTTATACCTTTAAACAAACCAACAAAATTCTGCACATGGCTATTAGCATTTCATTTTCTATCCTTTCCTTTGGGAAAGATGTTGATCCATAGTTTCCTCCAAGTTATGAGTAAATAGTAGAACAGACTGAGCGTTTAGCCTTGATTAGGCAACCAACCTAGGAGAAGGAAAAGTGAATTCAGCCCAGCACTATTTTGCTTAAAAATTGATCTTGTATCATATCAGTTGGGTAAATACATCTATGAAACCACTGAAATAAATCATTTAAGGAAATTAAACAATTGTTTTTTAATTTTTCTTCTGGAGTAAAGCCATGTTCTTTTAAAGTTAATTACAAAAGTTAAGATATGACTTCAATTGTCACAAAAACTTGTAAGGTAATTCTACTGAGCCATTTGATTTGACTTCTAAAAAAAGATATTGAAATGAATATTAAGCTTACTCTTAATGTCAAGTTTATTTGTTAATTCATAAGGTGTATAACCAAAGGTAGGGACCATGTGTTGTCAATAGCTTCACTGTTGAATTTGTTCTTTGAATATAGTGTTGATTAAAAGAAGGCCAATGTTGCTTTAAAACCCTACCATTTGCAAAGGTAACTCAACTGCTGATGACCAACCCTTAAAATCTGGTGGTGTAATGGTTAACAAGCCTTGTGCCCCCATTCATACGGCCTTGTGCCACATCTAAGCAAAAAGCTCAGTAAATTACAATTAGTAAAATCTTCATAGTATACATTTTTCCAAAGTTTATGCTATTCAGGTAGAAAAATTTACAAGGAGGGTGAAATATATACATGAATGAACACTTCACAATTCTCAAATATAAATCTTAAAATGATTCTCCACTGCAGAATCTTCTTTTTTTTCTTAAATCACTTTTTGTCTTGATATAAACCCTGTCCTATTGATAACACTGATGTTTCTTTGTTTAATGGCATATTGACGTTCATGGGTTATTTAATCTCAAAGTCATCCTTGTAAAAGAACAGCAGTGATTCTCTTTAACCCATAACTTGAGGGATAGGTGAGGTTCATGTCTTTCTCAAGGTTTAGTTTCTTTGATTAATGGCATATCAACACTCATGGGCTTTTTAATGCCAAAGCCATCCTTGTAGAAGAACAGTAGTGGTATTATTTAACTCCCACTCGACGGGAGTGTGTAAAAGATAATTTTGATATCTAATCCACTTCTTTAACCAAGTCTCACCAGCACCACCTGTTAGCATTAGGCCAGATAAAATATTTTCAAGAAAGTCTTGTATACATTAAATGATTTATCTTTAGAAAGAAATTTGGTCTATCAGCAACAAGCCTTCTTGAATGGCTAGCATAGGTAGAACATTTCACTTGAACTCTAAATTGAATAACACGTCAAATAGGAGAAAAAGCAATATATCTTTTTTGGAGATACATGATGCAATTTCAAATCCTGGATGAATATCTCTTCTCTCTCTAGCTATAGGGACATTGTATGGCAAACTCTACCCCTTGGTAAGGCCACTTGTTTAAGAAAAGGAAAACACTGGACTCAAACAAGTAGTACCCCAGTTAAAAATTGACCTTGTATTGCATTCTTTTTGTAGTGGAGGGATTGGGTAAATAAATATATGTATATATATATGTGTGTGTGTGAGCGACTTCTCTCCTGTATATATCTGCAGAGATATTTATAACTAACAACCAAGATGAGGATATTAGTCTGAGTCCATTTATAAGATGAATTCCTCATAGAAATTAAGATATTTAAGCATTCTTGCATTTGTATTGGATTGAAAATGTGTTTTATACTTCTACGTTTAATCAAAATTTCCTGGCAATAATTTCTTATTAAGAATTTAATGCCCTTGTTTTTTTTACTTGATTATTCTCCTCGGCTCTAGTTTTGAATATTTTGTAATTTCCTGGCTGTGAATGAACTTGTGAGGCAGCAACAGCCGTTACTTTTCCTGTTTTAAAATGGCTGCTAATTCAGCTGTAGCAAAATAAACCCTAAAACAAAAAAAATGGAAATTATATAGTTTGTTCCTTTAAAGGGACAACCATTTTAGAACAGGAAAGTTAATTGTTGTACAAGTTGTAATTATATCAAAGCCTAAAAATATTGATGTTGGGCCAGTTTTATTCACTAAATTGCTTATTTTTTCCAATAAAAAAATTACTGAAGAAATTTGTAATTGTAAGAATGGATTTTGATTCATAGGTAAAAAAAATATTGTTATGGCTTTGCTGATGATGATACAATCATGTTTATAAATTGATTGATTTTAATGGCATGTCAACCTGTCTAGGATTATTTTATGCCTAGAGGTTTGGGAATTGCATTGTACGATAATATATTTTTTGTGTTATATAAGAGATTTTTTGCATAATTATATCAAGTATTCTTAATATAAATAATTGGCACAGTTTTATGGTTTCAAGTATTCCTATCTAATACTAATAATTGTATAATTTCAAGTAATTATTTCTATTTAAAAATAGTCATTTAAGTAACCAATAATCCTAAGTAAACAATTATATCTCAAAGTAACTATTCTTGATACAAATAATTTTTTAAACAGATCTATTTGACTCCTAGATGGAACCCTAACAGGTATTACCACGCCAGGTCTGAATGAACTTGATTGTAATGGTAATGAAGGCATACTCTACACTCCCAACATCTCCAGGACACCTTTTTGGTCAGGGGTTCTTATCTCGTTGCAGGAGATACTGTAAGTGTATGTTTTTTGAGTCATATCTTGTTAAAGTTTAGTTTGACTTCTCGTATTAAAATTTATCTAAATGTGTCCAATAAAAATTTTATAATTGATTGATCAATTTTTTTCCCCACTCATCAACTCGTATAAATTCAACCCTTGTGGGTTATTTAATGCCAAATCCTGTTTATACATACATATATAAGATTTGTAAGCTAACAGTTTTTAGGTAACTTTATTTTTAACTGAGAGTTCATTTATTTGCAAACGGTTAAAGTTTCAAGTATTGCTGTGTAACAGTAATTCCGTTCATCAAATATTCCTATTTAATACAAACAATTTGCACACAGCTAGATGATTTCAAAATAACTAATATATATAAAGAATACAACCCAGAAGAAAGGATTTATGTGAATGTTATTTTAGTCGAGTGACAACCTGATACAGAGCCAATAATATTTAGTTGTTAAAATGTTTGTATTGTATGCTAACCTCAGTTGAATATTTCTTGAGTGTTCTGTTTGTTGTTTTCTAAAGACAAACGTATTTTGTGCATAAATCTTACAAGTTAGTGAGAAACACTTTACTGTGAAACTTCCTCAATTTACATGTCAAGAAACACATCAGCAATATTGCACTTAGTTGAGAAATTTTGAGATTTGGGGTACACAGGATTGAACTAGCTCAGTGGACATCATTGTTAATTGCAGATAATCTCACTTAGAATACTTCCCTGCTATCTTTTCAGATTGGGCTGTATATAATAAATCCTTTCAGGGCCACAAATAATTTAAAGTAGTTTAAATTTGCCTCATGGAAATTAGTTGCATCTTTTTGAAATACCAGATATCAAATGTTCATGTGCCATTAAACACCAACCAACCAACCAACTTTTATGTATAACTGCTTATAAGTATGTTTTGCTGTATTAGTTTGAAACCTCTTACAGCAGCATTCAGCCCTTCTTCATTTGAAACCATTCTGTCCTTTCCTTTGTAAGGGTCCTTAGCTTCTTTAGTCACTTGCCAGCTCTTAAAGCACCCAATCCAAGCAAGTTGGTGCAGTGGCAAACCTTTTATGCCCGGTAGTTATCGGACCCTATTACAGCAAATTCCAGTGATTTTTACATAAATGTTACTTTGGGCGTCCATGACAAAAGATTTATAGGTATTTCAAAGATTTAGCTTACTCTGGCA
>OY757942.1:51589345-51624345 GCA_963585895.1 Sepioteuthis lessoniana
CAATTTGCAAATTCTACAAACTGATATCTGGGGGAAAAAATCATTAAAAAAAGAAAAGGGGAAAAACGTGCAAGTTGAAAATAATCAAGTAGCACATTTGTCTAGTCAAAAGAAAAAATACTGACAGAATTATCTAAGCTAAAATGTCTTAAAGTGCTCAATACATGAGATGAAGTTAATATTATGAAAATAATTCCTCCATGGTCAAGAGTGAGTCTACCTAGTTTTCACCTAAGGCTCTTCAGGATCGCACTAGCACAACATTTATTTTATTTTCATTGCACTCAACAGACTGTAAAACTTGCTATATATATATATATATATATATATGTGTATATATTTATTTATACCATCTTATCTATTTTTAGGAATTGTTGGAAATACTTTTTTTTCCAAATTGGACCTAAAAGATTTAGGAGAAAAAATCTAAGCATAAACGTTTTTTCTTTCAAATCAATTGGCATTTTAATCAAAAATCTCTAAGTGATATACACTGAAGATGAAAAATTAAATTAATTTTCTTTTTAGCAAATAGACAATTTTTTATAAATAATTCTATGATTAAAATTCCGTATAGAACTTTGCCTTTTTTTTTTCTTTTTTAAATAAAAACTAAAACAGCTGAGGTAATAACTAGGTATTATGCAGTTGTGTGTGTGTATATATATATATATATATATATATATATATATATATATATATCCAAGTTAAAATAGTGTAGACACTTAGTCAAAGGCTCTTGGTGACTTTTCTTGTTAGATCCACAAAATTTTCTAGTTTGTCTAGATGCAGTTGGCTTTTTCCAGAGTCACTAAGTACTTTAATCAAATTTAAATCTATGCTATCCTAACATATATATTTAATTTATATGTGTGTGTGTGGATACTCATTAACTCATAAATATGAATGGTTTTAATTTAAATTCAGCTCATTGGAACCCAGTCAGTTACATCTTTAAAAAAAGAAAATTTTTAATTTTTGGTGTCCTTTTTTCAATATAAATACTATGTCTAAATGATCTCTGCTTTACCAAAATATACACAAGTTATTTTTTCCTTTGTTTTTATTTTCAAATCTCAATGTTGAAATAATGTTCAAATTATTGAAACAAGCATACTAATCTTAATATTCAGGATTTTCCTTCTACTATTCTTAAGAAATATATTTCCAAAACAAATTTATTTTCCTTCAATATTGAATAAGCACTTGAACAAAATATTAATCTTTTATAATATTAAGTCTCTGTGTCTGTTAATAACAATTAATGGTGAAATAGGACATTTTAGCTAAAACTTTTCTATGTTAAGTAACCCTAGATTTGCCTGGTAATGAAAGTGAAATTGGTTTTGACTTAATTTAGCTACTAGATACTTTTTAGCTACTGGATACTTTTTTGGGATATTGGAAAATTTCCAGATCTTATACACACCACCACAGTTATCTCCCTTGTCTTTCATTGTTTCCAAGTAACCAAGATTTGCCTGGTAATGAAAGTGAAATTGGTTTTGACTTAATTTAGCTACTGGATACTTTTTTGGGATATTGGAAAATTTCCAGATCTTATACACACCACCACAGTTATCTCCCTTGTCTTTCATTGTTTCCAAATTCAATACAAAAGTAAATTTTTAGCAAATTAAAATCATGAAAATGATTTTAAAAAGTGACATTTCTTGCAGAAAATATGCCCTGCCTTACAAAATGAAAAATTTATTAAAGTCAAAATAGTTTTTAATTTTGGAAAGTTTTATATTTTTATTTTAGAAAACCTGTTGAAATATATATATTTTTTTAAGTTTGTTATCCCTAAATTCATTTAATTTTTTAAATTTTCTAAAATAAAATAAAAATTCATGGGAAAATATGTTTGTAATAAAGGTTAATCCAAAAATTATTTTAAAGTTTTTGTAAATTTACCAAAATCTGCTCTGAATTGTAAAATAAAAATTCATTTAAAGTAAAACAATTTTTTTTTATTTTGAAAGTTTTAAGCTATTTTTGATTAAAATGTAGAATGTTCTCTAAAGAAATATTTCTTGAAAATTCAAACTTAAAAAGAATTTTTTATTTTTATTATAAAAATTTTGATTTTAGATAAAATATTTTTTGAACACATTTTATACAACAATGTTAGATGAGATGTTATTCCTTGTTCCTGGGCAACGCTGGGTGTTACATAGCCATGATATGGCTACATGAAATGTACATAGAATGTTCATAAAATATATACATAGAACATAGGAATCTTGAAACACGAAAAACACATAACGACTTCTTAGTTCAGGTACAAAACCTTTTATTACCTTTGAGTTAAAGGTTTCGACATAAGTAAGAGAGATGCACAATCTTTCTATGATGACTCTTCCATCTGCCCCCCATCTCGAGCAGTGCCCGTGGCACGCAAATTTGTCTGGCCTCTGCGAGCCCC
Organism: Sepioteuthis lessoniana; assembly: GCA_963585895.1. NCBI lineage: Eukaryota > Metazoa > Mollusca > Cephalopoda > Myopsida > Loliginidae > Sepioteuthis > Sepioteuthis lessoniana. The sequence goes on from OY757942.1 coordinate 51,591,774, forward strand.
GAAAGTCGACCCTTCTCGTTCGGTGTCTCGTTTTCAACTCAACTAACTGACTTTTTCAAAATCCCCCAAATCCTCCGCGCGCTTCCGGTGCGTGACATCACCCACACTCTCTAGCCCCGTTTCCCATCTGGGCTATTGTGACATCTCTGAGTGATACGTCCGCTCCGCTCGCGTGCGTGAACCCCTGTGTTAATGTTGCACCTAAGTAACCCATGTACTGAGCTGAAAGGTTCCCAGTCTAACTAAACCCAAAGGCATAAAATGAAATCCCTCGGCCATTATATTACATAGGTAGCACTTCAAGTTAGCTATAAACTTGGGTATCAATATTTTTTCCTACTCAGAAATTTTTTGCACCACAAATTATTCTTATGTATCAGTTTAAGTTCTTACTTGATTTTAAAAAAAATCATATTTATTAAAGAAGAAAAATTTTAAAAGAAGAGTAAAAGGAAAATCCTTTATGTTAGAAGTGGAGAAAAATATTAGGATCCAAGTTGAAATGTTGACATTCAAAAATAAAAACGAAGGAAAGATAACTCATACATTTTTTTTTTTGTTTAATAATCTATGTCGGTAAGTTGGCAATCATTTTGACATAGTGTTTAAATTGTAAATAGGATCCTCACGTCTAAAAACACAGAAAATCAATTTTTCAAATTTGATAAATTGCCTGCCAAAGAAAGTCTTCTAAATGCTAATTAAAGAAAACGGTGTGTCTAAGATCTGAAAATCTTCAAAGTTGGGATATACAAAGTAATTATAATTTGGCTCCTGGGAGACAAATCGACTCAAAACCAATTTTAAATTTTTAATGTAAGAAATTTCCAATGCATTTTATTATAAAAATCATTTCCAATGTATTTTTATATTAAAAATCATTTCCAATGCATTTTTATAATAAAAATCATTTCCAATGTATTTTTATATTAAAAATCATTTCCAAAGGATTTTTATAGTAAAAGTCATTTCCAATGTATTTTTATATTAAAAATCATTTCCAATGTATTTTTATATTAAAAATCATTTCCAATGCATTTTTATAGTAAAAATCATTTCCAATGCATTTTTATAGTAAAAATTATTTCTAATGCATTTTTATATTAAAAATCATTTCCAATGCAGTTTTAAAGAAAAAAAAATTATGACTTTTCATATTTAAATTATGTCTAATGCATTTTTATCTTATAATCCTTGCTGATGTATTTTTATAGCAAAATCATTTCCAATACATTTTTATTGGAAAAAATCCTTTCAAATTCATTTTCCTAGTTAAATTATTTGAAATAGTCTTTTTAGTTGTCAAAGTCATTTCCACTGCGTTTTCTTTTTTTCTAATTTGTATGTTTTTTAGGTAAAAAAAAAAATCACTTCTAATGCTTTTTTATAGAAAACATTAATTTCAGTTCATTTTTATTTTAGAATCTTACCAATGCATTTTTATTGTAAAAAAACATTTCTGATGTATTTTTATAGTGAAAATCTCTTCCAATGAAATTTTATATTAAAATGATCTCATGCATTTTTACTGCAAAATCATTTCCAATACATTTCTATTGTGAAAATTATTTCCAATGTAGTTCCATATAAAAAATCATTTCTAATAGTAGACTCATTTCTAATGTATTTTTACCATGAAAACATTGCTATGGTATTTTTAAAGTATAAATTCTATCGTAAAAATAATTTCCGTGTTTTTATGGTAAAAATTATTTCTTATAAATTTTTATATTGATATTCATTTTCAATGCATTTTTACAGTAAAAATATCATTTCCACTGCATTTTTATAGTGAAAATTATTTTTATTGCATTTTTATAATCAAAATCATTTCCAATGCATTTTCATTGTAAAAATCATTTCCAATGTATTTTTATAATAAAAATCCTTTCCAATGCATTTTTATAGTAAAAATCATTTCCATTGCATTTTTATAATAAAAATCATTTCTAATGCATTTTTATAATAAAAATCATTTTCAATGCATTTTTATAATAAAAATCATTTCCAATGTATTTTTATAATAAAAATCATTTCCAATGCATTTTTATAGTAAAAATCATTTCCAATGCATTTTTATAATAAAACTCATTTCCAATGTATTTTTATAATAAAAATCATTTCCAATGCATTTTTATAGTAAAAATTTCATTTCCACTGCATTTTTACAGTAAAAATATCATTTCCACTGCATTTTTACAGTAAAAATATCATTTCCAATGCATTTTTACAGTAAAAATATCATTTCCACTGCATTTTTATAGTGAAAATTATTTTTATTGCATTTTTATAATAAAAATCATTTCCAATGCATTTTTATAATAAAAATCATTTCCAATGCATTTTTATGATAAAAATCATTTCCAATGCATTTTTATAATAAAAATCATTTACAATGCACCTTTATAGTTAGAATCATTTCTAATGCATTTTCTCTGTAAAAATTTGGGTATCTCATAGAAAAGTCTATGCAAAAATTTCCCATTTTCTTAATAATTTAGTTGCAGACAGTTTTAAAGATTCAATATATTAGATAATATTTTGTTCAAGTGTTTATTTATTGTTGTAGAGGAAAAAAAATTTTTCCACCCGCCACCCTAAGAGCAGGAGGAGGAAAATCCTGAATTGTATGAATAGGAGAGAAATATTAGTTCCCATTTCAGAGATGTCATTTGAAAATACAAACAAGAGAATGATAACTTGTGTATTTTCATTTTGGAAAGTCAGAGATCATTTCAGCATTGTATTTATATTGTAAATAAACTCCCCACATCTAAAACCATAGAAAATCAATATTTTCTAACACTGTGTAGAACTGCTACTATTTTTTTAATTTATTGATCCTTATTTTGAAATACTGACCAGAAATTACTCACTCCCTCCTGTCCCCAGTTTTTCTTTTATGAATTCTGTAGGAGATAGAATATACTTACTGTATCTTCTTCAGGGGAATTAGACGTCCTCAAATAAACTAGTGTCCAGAGTATGGCACTAAACTGTATGGTGAGCAAATTTGTCTATTATCATCAGGGAAATATAGATAAGGGGAAAACAACAGACTGCTGGTGAATTTGGTAAAGTTAACACTCTATGCTCATAGCTACCAGATTAACTTTCTGGCAGGGTAAGGTAGGCAGCTTATGGGTCCTGGGTCAGTTTCAAAAAATCTTGTAGGATTAAAATGATAGGGAACTTCTATCTCCTACAACTGCTGAACATATACAAAGTTTAAGAAAAGTTTAGCCGTAACCATTATCTTTCAAACAAGATAGTTGAAGCTGATCCATCAATAAATGATGATGCTCTAGCAGAGTTTTCCATTGGGGTCTGTATCACTCCCTAGGAGGAGGAGGAGCATTAGGAGTTATGCAAGAGCAGTGACAAGGGACCATTTAGAGGCTTGAAGGAGTGGTAAGCAAATTTATATATCATCTTCTGTTGGAGTGATTTGGTTTTATGGCATATCAGCCATTGTAGGTTAATTAATGCCAAATCCTTTTTATACTTATAACGCATCACTCAATAAGTCCCAGTTCTAATAAAACAGCAACTTTTCAGCAAAATTCAATTTTTTAATCAACATAGTCTTTTTCTGGGTGATACACTGATTCCAATGCTTTTCTAACAGTTTGATGCCTTTTTCGTAGAACGATTTGTCTTTGGCCTCAAAATACATGTCAGTTTCCGGTATCACTTCTTCATTAGAGCCAAATCTCTTTCCCAGGAGCATTCTTTTGAGGTCTGCAAACAGCCAGTAGTCACTGAGGGCCAGTTCTGGAGAATAGAGTGGTTGCAGAAGCAATTCAAAGTGCAATTCATGTAGTTTCGCCATTGTTGCAATTGACTTGTGACAGTGCATTGTCTTGGTGAAAGATCACTTTTTTCTTCTTCATTTGGGCTGTTTTTTGGTAATTTTTCCTTCAAACACATCTATAATGCTATATAATATTTGCTATTGATGGTTCTTCCTTTCTCGGGGTAATCGATGGACAAAATATCTTGCAAATCCCAAAATACGGAAGCCAAAATCTTGCCTCCTGATGTTTGCGTCTTTGGTCGCTTTGGACTGCTTTCACCTGCTGCTGTCCACTCAGCTGATTGCTGATTTGACTCCAGAGTGAAGTGGTGGACCAATGTTTCATCCATTGTCACATATTTATGCAAAAACTCTTTTTCTTATGTTGAAACAATTGCAAACAATGCTCTGAATTGTTGATGCGTTGTTGTTTTTGATTGTGAGCAAACGTGGAACGCACTTTGAACACTTCTTTCTCATTGATAAATGTTCATGCAAAATGGTGAATACACTGGGTTCTGATATCTTCAACTCCTATGTTATCTCACACAACTTCAATTTACGATCGGCCAAAATGAGTTTGTGGAGTTTTTTGGTGTTTTCCATGACAACTGCCGAACTTAGGCAACCTGAGCGTTCAACATCATATGTGTTTGTACGACTGTATATGAAGTCAGCATACCACCTTCTAACCATTGTTTCTGACAGAGCAGAGTCCAAAAAACACTTATTGAGCCATTGCTTTGCTTGAACAGCATTTTTTACCATCAGAAAGCAATGCTTTATCAATACCCAAAATTTAAGTTTTTCCATTGTTTTGAAAATTTGCAACATTAGCTTCACTTAAATAACTAATTTGTAATTGGGCTCAAATTTTGACCTGTGGCATTTGAAGGTTAGTACTTTATAAAAATCATATGGATCTTTTATTAGTGATGCCATCTATATGTCAGGCCCAGGACTTATTGAGTGATGTGTTATATTAAATACAGGATTTCTAAACATATTTTTAAACAAGCCTAAGCTCATTTTTTTGGCACACAGTTAAATGGTTTTACTTATTCCTATCTAATATGAATAATTCTATTTACTATTAATCATTTATTTGCACACAGTTAAATGTTTTCAAGTATTGCTATTTAACACACACAATTCGATGAAATGTCAGTCATTTGTTTACACAGTTAAATGAACAAGCATTTCTATTTTTAACGATTCGGTTTAGCGTAAGTCAACAAAGATGAATGGTTCCAAATGTTGCTCTGTATCACTAACAATTTAATTGAACATCAGTCATTTGCATACACACAGTTAAATGTAAAAACAGTTATATTTCAAGCGATTCAGTTTAGCATAAGTACACAGTTTAAATGTCAACCAGTTTTATTTGACCCATAAATAAGATGCTACTACTCCAGGTCAGAGTGGATCTGGTAGCAATAGCAATGAAGGGGTACTCTGCATTTCTCATAGCTGCAGCCTTACTGGAGCCGCACCATCAGATTGTTTGTCATAGCCAGGACACACATTGTGGTAGTTTTACCCCTCTGCAGAGATGCAGGCAATGTATTCTACAGCCCTGAGCGACTGGGCCAGTCATCTTCAGGGAAGCATAGTTAAGGGAAGAATAACACACTTGGGGATGATAAAATCGGAATTAAAATTAGTTGTACTCTACTTAAAAAGCATAAACTCCATAACTATGAAGACAAAGGGCAATTAATTAAATAGAAATAATAATTGGTAGACCTCAAGTCATTTTTGATTATATGTCATTTGGGAGAAAAAAATACATGGAAAAATAAAAATCAAGTTTAAGTCATTTTATTTGACTTTATGTCTGACTGTCACAAATATTGAAGTTGTAATATTACTAGAAAAGCATTAAAAGCACATAAAATCTTGTTTCTGTACAATAAATAAGAATAAAAGTATATAAAATCATGACGATCCACAGCCATCTACGTCCTCAATGTAAATAAACAAATTAGATGTGAATATTGGTAAATTTAACTTAAATTAGTTTATTTTTTACTATCGCAAAATAATTTTAATCACTGTATTTGTTATCTAACCTTATAAAATAATTTTATTTTCTAATGTCTTAGAGCAAACCGCATTCACAAATAAAGAGCCCATGATGTACTACAAAGATCACCAAATTGTGAACATCTACATTTACAAGTATGTATGTAGATGTATTCATAAATTTAGATTACTTTTTTCTGTGCTATATTAAAAACTAAATTTATTTGTTTGTAAGCTTAAAATAGATTCTTATTGACCATATATTGTTAAAAATGCATTTATAAATAAAATACAGAACTGGGAATGGTTATTTGTGGTTTATCTGGGTGACAAGTAAATTTGATTGAAGTCATTTTTCGAGTCTCCTTAAGTCTCCTCTCCTGAAACGAATTACCAACATAAGGTGAGATGTATCTGTACTTGAAACCATACAGCAGCAAATTATTGAATTAGACAGGAATAGTTGAAATCATAAAATTGTATACAAATTATTGGTATTAGATAGAAATTGTTGAAACTGTAAAATAGTGTGTGAATTATTTGTATTAGAAAGGAATACTTGAAACCATAAAATTGTGTGCAAATTATTGGTATTAGATAGGAATACTTGACTAAGTAAAAAAAAGACTTAACAACTACACAAAAAATGAAAATATAAACATAAAATGAATGTGATCCTCTCATTGTTAAACATAAAATAACCCTAGACAGGTTGACATATTGTTAAAAATCTATCAAAAGAAGCAAAGTACACATTGCTTACCCTATAAAAATTATTCTAGACATGATTAAAAATATATTAAGTCCAACATTTTTATTTCAATTGTATCATATAACACTTTAGAAAGATTTACTGAATTTCTTGGATATGATATTAAATTATTCGATGACAAGGCTCCAGCCTTGGAGATTTATGCAATATAAAGTACCCTTTTTATTGCCATTACTCCCAGGTTCACTCTGATCTGAAGTGGTGGCAGCTGATAAAGTCCTATCCATGGGTCAGATAGAACAAACTGTGTGCAAACAAATGACTGATGTTGAATTGTGACTGTTATATAGCAATACTTAAAACCATTCAACTGTGTCCAAAAGAGAGCTCAGGCTTGTTTAAGAATGTTATTTACAAAATGAGTTTACAAATTGTATATATATTTAATATATATGTATAAACAGGATTTGGCATTAAATGACCTATAAGGGTTGATATGCCATAAAACGCAACCAAACCAAATCACTGAATTTATACTTATTTAGATAAATATTTGAAATTTGTTTATTTCTTTTGTTAATTGCATTTCAACCTTTGCTTCAAATTTGTAAAAGATATTTCCTTTTGAAGATAAATACCTCTGATACACAAAACTCAAGTTGCTGTCATCTCTTTCCACAAAGAAAAAAAAAGTTATATGACACTAAAATGAAATATGTTGTAAATTTAGGTGAAGACTTCAGTAAGTAAATATTGTCTTCATCTTCTGATTTGGTAAAGGAGAAATTGAGCTAATTTGTCTAGTGTTTTTGTTTTTGTTTTCTCTTGTAAATATCCAGTTTAAAAAAAAATTCTGTTTCAGTTGAATTCATTTTTTATTATCTTCATTCTTGAAAGATGATACTAACATAATTTATTATCATCCAATCATAGAAACTTTTTTTGATTTTTCTTAAATTTTCTTTTGTAAGTCATGTTCAGAGGTTAATTGTAGATAAGAAAAACTGGAAGAAATTCTGTTGACATTCCACATGTGATTTAATTTGAAATCAATTACTGTTAAATATCTTTAAATTCCACTTGCAAGATTATCACAGTATTACTTGTTTACCCCCTTATATTTTTAAGAATATATTTGTAACAAACAATGCCAAAGGACTTGTTACATTGTAGTGAACAATGCCAGAAGACTAGTTACATTGTAACAAACAATGCCAAAAGACTTGTTACCTTGTAACGAATAATGCCAAAAGACTTGTTACCTAGTAGCGAACAATGCCAAAGGACTTGTTACACTGTAGCAAACAATGCCAAAAGACTTGTTACACTGTAGCAAACAATGCCAAAAGACTTGTTACACTAGCAAATAATGCCAAACAACTTGTTACCCTGTCACGAACAATATTAAAAGAGTAGTTACATTATAGTAAACAATGCCAAAGGACTTGTTACACTGTAGCAAACAATGCCAAAAGACTTGTTACACTGTAGCAAACAATGCCAAAAGACTTGTTACACTGTAGCAAACAATGCCAAAGGACTTGTTACACTGTAGCAAACAATGCCAAAGGACTTGTTACACTGTAGCAAACAATGCCAAAAGACTTGTTACACTGTAGCAAACAATGCCAAAAGACTTGTTACACTGTAGCAAACAATGCCAAAGGACTTGTTACACTGTAGCAAACAATGCCAAAAGACTTGTTACACTGTAGCAAACAATGCCAAAAGACTTGTTACACTGTAGCAAACAATGCCAAAGGACTTGTTACACTGTAGCAAACAATGCCAAAGGACTTGTTACACTGTAGCAAACAATGCCAAAAGACTTGTTACACTGTAGCAAACAATGCCAAAGGACTTGTTACACTGTAGCAAACAATGCCAAAAGACTTGTTACACTGTAGCAAACAATGCCAAAAGACTTGTTACACTGTAGCAAACAATGCCAAAGGACTTGTTACACTGTAGCAAACAATGCCAAAGGACTTGTTACACTGTAGCAAACAATGCCAAAAGACTTGTTACACTGTAGCAAACAATGCCAAAAGACTTGTTACACTGTAGCAAACAATGCCAAAGGACTTGTTACACTGTAGCAAACAATGCCAAAGGACTTGTTACACTGTAGCAAACAATGCCAAAAGACTTGTTACACTGTAGCAAACAATGCCAAAGGACTTGTTACACTGTAGCAAACAATGCCAAAAGACTTGTTACACTAGCAAATAATGCCAAACAACTTGTTACCCTGTCACGAACAATATTAAAAGACTAGTTACATTATAGTAAACAATGCCAAAGGACTTGTTACACTGTAGCAAACAATGCCAAAAGACTTGTTACACTGTAGCAAACAATGCCAAAAGACTTGTTACACTGTAGCAAACAATGCCAAAAGACTTGTTACACTGTAGCAAACAATGCCAAAAGACTTGTTACACTGTAGCAAACAATGCCAAAGGACTTGTTACACTGTAGCAAACAATGCCAAAAGACTTGTTACACTGTAGCAAACAATGCCAAAGGACTTGTTACACTGTAGCAAACAATGCCAAAAGACTTGTTACACTGTAGCAAATAATGCCAAACAACTTGCTACCCTGTCACGAACAATATTAAAAGACTAGTTACATTATAGCAAACAATGCCAAAGGACTTGTTACACTGTAGCAAACAATGCCAAAAGACTTGTTACACTGTAGCAAACAATGCCAAAAGACTTGTTACACTGTAGCAAATAATGCCAAAGGACTTGTTACACTGTAGCAAACAATGCCAAAAGACTTGTTACACTGTAGCAAACAATGCCAAAGGACTTGTTACACTGTAGCAAACAATGCCAAAAGACTTGTTACACTGTAGCAAATAATGCCAAACAACTTGCTACCCTGTCACGAACAATATTAAAAGACTAGTTACATTATAGTAAACAATGCCAAAGGACTTGTTACACTGTAGCAAACAATGCCAAAAGACTTGTTACACTGTAGCAAACAATGCCAAAGGACTTGTTACACTGTAGCAAACAATGCCAAAAGACTTGTTACACTGTAGCAAACAATGCCAAAAGACTTGTTACACTGTAGCAAACAATGCCAAAGGACTTGTTACACTGTAGCAAACAATGCCAAAAGACTTGTTACACTGTAGCAAACAATGCCAAAAGACTTGTTACACTGTAGCAAACAATGCCAAAGGACTTGTTACACTGTAGCAAACAATGCCAAAAGACTTGTTACACTGTAGCAAACAATGCCAAAGGACTTGTTACACTGTAGCAAACAATGCCAAAAGACTTGTTACACTGTAGCAAATAATGCCAAAAGACTTGTTACACTGTAGCAAACAATGCCAAAAGACTTGTTACACTGTAGCAAATAATGCCAAAAGACTTGTTACACTGTAGCAAACAATGCCAAAAGACTTGTTACACTGTAGCAAATAATGCCAAACAACTTGCTACCCTGTCACGAACAATATTAAAAGACTAGTTACATTATAGTAAACAATGCCAAAGGACTTGTTACACTGTAGCAAACAATGCCAAAAGACTTGTTACACTGTAGCAAATAATGCCAAACAACTTGCTACCCTGTCACGAACAATATTAAAAGACTAGTTACATTATAGTAAACAATGCCAAAGGACTTGTTACACTGTAGCAAACAATGCCAAAGGACTTGTTACACTGTAGCAAACAATGCCAAAAGACTTGTTACACTGTAGCAAACAATGCCAAAGGACTTGTTACACTGTAGCAAACAATGCCAAAAGACTTGTTACACTGTAGCAAACAATGCCAAAAGACTTGTTACACTGTAGCAAACAATGCCAAAGGACTTGTTACACTGTAGCAAACAATGCCAAAAGACTTGTTACACTGTAGCAAACAATGCCAAAAGACTTGTTACACTGTAGCAAACAATGCCAAAGGACTTGTTACACTGTAGCAAACAATGCCAAAAGACTTGTTACACTGTAGCAAACAATGCCAAAAGACTAGTTACATTATAGTAAACAATGCCAAAGGACTTGTTACACTGTAGCAAACAATGCCAAAAGACTTGTTACACTGTAGCAAACAATGCCAAAGGACTTGTTACACTGTAGCAAACAATGCCAAAAGACTTGTTACACTGTAGCAAATAATGCCAAACAACTTGCTACCCTGTCACGAACAATATTAAAAGACTAGTTACATTATAGCAAACAATGCCAAAGGACTTGTTACACTGTAGCAAACAATGCCAAAGGACTTGTTACACTGTAGCAAACAATGCCAAAAGACTTGTTACACTGTAGCAAACAATGCCAAAGGACTTGTTACACTGTAGCAAACAATGCCAAAAGACTTGTTACACTGTAGCAAACAATGCCAAAAGACTTGTTACACTGTAGCAAACAATGCCAAAGGACTTGTTACACTGTAGCAAACAATGCCAAAAGACTTGTTACACTGTAGCAAACAATGCCAAAGGACTTGTTACACTGTAGCAAACAATGCCAAAAGACTTGTTACACTGTAGCAAATAATGCCAAACAACTTGCTACCCTGTCACGAACAATATTAAAAGACTAGTTACATTATAGTAAACAATGCCAAAGGACTTGTTACACTGTAGCAAACAATGCCAAAAGACTTGTTACACTGTAGCAAACAATGCCAAAAGACTTGTTACACTGTAGCAAACAATGCCAAAGGACTTGTTACACTGTAGCAAACAATGCCAAAAGACTTGTTACACTGTAGCAAATAATGCCAAACAACTTGCTACCCTGTCACGAACAATATTAAAAGACTAGTTACATTATAGTAAACAATGCCAAAAGACTTGTTACACTGTAGCAAATAATGCCAAAAGACTTGTTACACTGTAGCAAACAATGCCAAAAGACTTGTTACACTGTAGCAAACAATGCCAAAAGACTTGTTACACTGTAGCAAACAATGCCAAAGGACTTGTTACACTGTAGCAAACAATGCCAAAAGACTTGTTACACTGTAGCAAATAATGCCAAACAACTTGCTACCCTGTCACGAACAATATTAAAAGACTAGTTACATTATAGTAAACAATGCCAAAGGACTTGTTACACTGTAGCAAACAATGCCAAAAGACTTGTTACACTGTAGCAAACAATGCCAAAAGACTTGTTACACTGTAGCAAACAATGCCAAAAGACTTGTTACACTGTAGCAAACAATGCCAAAGGACTTGTTACACTGTAGCAAACAATGCCAAAAGACTTGTTACACTGTAGCAAATAATGCCAAACAACTTGCTACCCTGTCACGAACAATATTAAAAGACTAGTTACATTATAGTAAACAATGCCAAAGGACTTGTTACACTGTAGCAAACAATGCCAAAAGACTTGTTACACTGTAGCAAACAATGCCAAAAGACTTGTTACACTGTAGCAAACAATGCCAAAGGACTTGTTACACTGTAGCAAACAATGCCAAAAGACTTGTTACACTGTAGCAAACAATGCCAAAGGACTTGTTACACTGTAGCAAACAATGCCAAAAGACTTGTTACACTGTAGCAAATAATGCCAAAAGACTTGTTACACTGTAGCAAACAATGCCAAAAGACTTGTTACACTGTAGCAAACAATGCCAAAAGACTTGTTACACTGTAGCAAACAATGCCAAAGGACTTGTTACACTGTAGCAAACAATGCCAAAAGACTTGTTACACTGTAGCAAATAATGCCAAACAACTTGCTACCCTGTCACGAACAATATTAAAAGACTAGTTACATTATAGTAAACAATGCCAAAGGACTTGTTACACTGTAGCAAACAATGCCAAAAGACTTGTTACACTGTAGCAAACAATGCCAAAAGACTTGTTACACTGTAGCAAACAATGCCAAAGGACTTGTTACACTGTAGCAAACAATGCCAAAAGACTTGTTACACTGTAGCAAACAATGCCAAAGGACTTGTTACACTGTAGCAAACAATGCCAAAAGACTTGTTACACTGTAGCAAATAATGCCAAAAGACTTGTTACACTGTAGCAAACAATGCCAAAAGACTTGTTACACTGTAGCAAACAATGCCAAAAGACTTGTTACACTGTAGCAAACAATGCCAAAGGACTTGTTACACTGTAGCAAACAATGCCAAAAGACTTGTTACACTGTAGCAAATAATGCCAAACAACTTGCTACCCTGTCACGAACAATATTAAAAGACTAGTTACATTATAGTAAACAATGCCAAAAGACTTGTTACACTGTAGCAAACAATGCCAAAAGACTTGTTACACTGTAGCAAACAATGCCAAAGGACTTGTTACACTGTAGCAAACAATGCCAAAAGACTTGTTACACTGTAGCAAACAATGCCAAAGGACTTGTTACACTGTAGCAAACAATGCCAAAAGACTTGTTACACTGTAGCAAACAATGCCAAAAGACTTGTTACACTGTAGCAAACAATGCCAAAGGACTTGTTACACTGTAGCAAACAATGCCAAAGGACTTGTTACACTGTAGCAAACAATGCCAAAAGACTTGTTACACTGTAGCAAACAATGCCAAAAGACTTGTTACACTGTAGCAAACAATGCCAAAGGACTTGTTACACTGTAGCAAACAATGCCAAAAGACTTGTTACACTGTAGCAAACAATGCCAAAAGACTTGTTACACTGTAGCAAACAATGCCAAAGGACTTGTTACACTGTAGCAAACAATGCCAAAGGACTTGTTACACTGTAGCAAACAATGCCAAAAGACTTGTTACACTGTAGCAAACAATGCCAAAAGACTTGTTACACTGTAGCAAACAATGCCAAAAGACTTGTTACATTGTAGCAAACAATGACAAGGACTTGTTACCTTGAAACAACAATGCCAAAAGATTTGTTACATTGTAGGGAACAATGATAAAAGACTTGTTACTCGTATCTTCTGACATAGACAGACTGAACTTGTTTTCCTTTTTCACAAGAAAGTAAGGTTCTACCAAAGATGATGTTGATTTCGTCACTCTCTCTCTCTCTTAAAAACATCTGTTCTGTGTGTTCCAACGAAATGTCACTCTTGTTCTGATTCTCTTGCAACAGTCGTTGACTCAAGACTACTGTCCCTTTGAAGTTGTTATGAACACAACTTACATATTCATAATTAAGGACTCACATGTACATGAATCAGATTACAAATGGCCTCTAACAAGAAAAACAAGTGAAGCAGTGTGACCATTTTGCTTTAGGTAAGTGAAAATCATATATATTAGATTCATCTTTTGTTTCATTTCATAAATTTTTGTCTTTTTTTAAAAAAAATATTTTTGAAAAGAAGACCATTCATTTATTTTGTGTAAAAGTAAATAATTAAAATATTCAGCTACCATGACGTAAGATGTTTTGTTTATAAGTTTCCTTTTGGGTTGGTTCTTGAATTTATCAATATCCTTCCAATTGATATTCAAATGTTTAATGTTTAGAATCCTGAGTTCCTTCAACCTGCCCCTTTGCTCCTGGCTAAAAAATAGCTGAAAATGTAATATGTTATTTAACAGCTTGATTGGCTATAAAAATAAGGATTCACATTCCCTCTGAGTGTATTATCGAAGTATTTTTATTTTCCCACTGAATATATTATTCAAGTATTCATTATCCTACTGACTATTTTAGCAAAGTATTCACATCTATACTGAGTATATTATCAACACATTCACACTGAGTGTATTATCAAAGTATTAATGTTTACTTACAGTGTATGTATTATTAAAGTATTCACATTCCCTTTAAGTGTATTATCTAAGTATTTATTTTCCAACTGTGAGTATGTTATCAAAGCATTCATTTTCTTACTGAGTATATTATGAAGACATTCATATTCAGTATCTTAAAGTATTTCCATTTTGTACTGATTCTCTACCTATGTATTTGGATCCATACTCCCCTCCCCACATGGTCAGATGTGGAACTCTAGCCATCCAGGTATAGGAACTTCTCGATAGCAGTACAAATATCAGTTGTTTGGTTTGTCTATAATTACTTAACCTTTCTGCCACAGGCAAGATGTGACACACAGTATATTCTTAGGCTGAGTACAATTGGTTTAAATTCAGTTTTTCTTCTAGATTAGTTAGTCCTGGAGAATTAACCCTGAAAACTTGTGAACCTAGACTCCTCCCAAAGTTTAATTTGGTATAGTGGGAAAAGTAATTCTATGCATATTATAATGGTAGTATTCCTCCATTATGAATCCTTGGGCAAAAAATTAACTAATCCAAATTTGAGAAGGGAATTATTTTTCAGCCTTATATTTTCTATAAATCTTGACCTACTCAAGTTATTTACCTCCAATTTGTATACAATAACCATAATATATTCCCAAACGATACACCGAAAATACATCCAGTTTGATGATCACCTTGATGGCAAATTATGCCATTAAAAACATCATGGTATCATTGATGACATAATACAAAATAAATATTTCCCAAAACTCAGAATTATCAGCCAAAAATCTTGTAAAGCTATGGGGAACCAAAAGATTTGGTCTGTTATCATTTGTTTTTTTTTTTTAGTTTTGTAGATTATGGGTATTTGGGTTTAGATATCTGACTCCATTGTTTTCTTCTTTTTCCTATTTAACTCATTGGCATCTTCTTAGTCTGTGAAGGCTGCAAAAGAATTACTGAAAGAAGGAAGAAGGGAGATGATACCTTTTAGATTTCAACTTTATTTCTGGGTTCAACAACTATGTTGTGATTGAGTAAATTCTTCCTGAAACCAATGGAAATGGTTGTGTCTCCCAGACAAGGTGTTAAAATATACTAGTCATTTTCAGTGGTTGACTAGTCCAAAGTAGGTGTTTTTTTATAATGTTTATTTTGGCAATGTTGGCTCGCTAGCAGCAGATGTGGCTAGGTATTTGGTGTTAAACAAGAACAGTAGCCAAGTCTCCAGACAATTGGGTAGCCTCAGTTGACAAAAAATATCACAAGTGACTAGCAGCCCTTCCTCAGTACACCTCTGGTCAACTTGTTCGTTCTGTCAGTCCAAACAAGCAGTTCACAAAGAACAACAATCCACTCCTGCTGCTGGCATGCTCTTTTATGCAAGTTCTGGTCAATTGAAATTTACATACGTGGTGCTATTTACCAACCCCTCCGCTCGGGCAGGATATGACACAAGGTCAATTTTTTAAGCGGAGTTTAACAGGTTTGAAATCAGAGTTTTCCTTCTCCTAGACTAGTTGCCTCACCAAGGCTGAAGAACCTAGTCCGTCCTACTATTTACCCATAGCTGGAGGGAGAATAAGGGGGTTCATACCTTTCCCAAGGGTATTTGCCCGAAAGTGAACGTAATAGCGCGACTGGAGTACGAACTCGCGTACTACGATTCCGCAGTTCATCGCTTTAACCATTACACCACAAGGACACCCTCGTGGTAGATTTCTTCTAACGAGAGATGAAATCGGCCCCCTATAACTTCTGGCTCTAGAAGTGGACATATTTTCTAGTGCTTGACACATCATGCATAGTCTTATGCGCTTTAATCCAGGAAGTTTCCTCTCTCGTTATAAGATCTAATCAGTACGTGTTCGCTGCTAGCGGCAGCATGAAAGAGGGTCCGTTCAGAGCTATGGTGGAGGTTAAAGTGAGGTTGAATTTCTCTTTAGCACAGGGAAGGTCTTTTCTTTAGTTCTTATTTCTTTTCAGAGGCTACCTCTAGAATTTATTTTATTTTGCTTTTTCTTTTCATTAATCTCCACAAAGCTAACTGAATTTGTTACTGTTGGAAAGGTAATTATATGAGGATTGCAATTATATTAATACATAGGGAATGAGAGTGAAAAAAAGTTATAACCTTACTATTTAACCCATAACTAAGAAGGTAAGGGGGTTCATGCCTTTCCCTAGGGTATTAGTTTGAAAATGAATGTAATAGGATGACTGGAGTTTGAAATCACTTACTTTGAGGTTGCAGTCTAACATAGAGGGACAAGGGGTTTCATGCCTTTCCCAAGGGTATTAGTCTGAAAATGAATGTAATAGCACAGCTGGATTTTGAACTCACTATGATGTCACAGTGCAATGCCAGAGCCATCCATGTAGAAGGACAGTAATGGTACTAATTAACCCATAACTCTAAATATATTGGGCTACGGTGACCTGTTAAATAGACCAACTATAGAGATGAATACAATATGGGAACCAATAATCAAAAAGGTTTGTTAAAAAATCATAATATGTGCTCAGGTAAAAAAAAAACATACATAATAGTAGTAATCATAGTGATGTAAGAACATTAAGTTTATAAGTCCCAAAAATTTACTCTGAATTCTCCAGCAGGACACATAGCATAATGGTTATAGGTGTTGGTTCCTTAAGCTTCTAAAGAGACAATCATCTGGAGGTTGCAGGTTCAATCCTGACTGCAAGTGAGTAATAATACAGGAATACATAACACTTGTACTTGGTTATGGTTAACGGAATTAGAACAAGTGACCCCCATGGATTAGATAAAGAAGGTGATTCAAAGTTCTGTGTGGGCTCCTGAGTTTGACAAACACCTGAAAAAAAACTGGAGGACATATCAGCTGAAACGTTGTGGATATAACACTAAAGATGAAGACAATAGTCCGAAAATGATAAAAGTATAGAGATTGTTTGCTGTGTTTGCAGTGTTGTTTTTTGGTAGCTACAACAGTGTGTGTACCAAGTACAAAGAATCCTGAAATATCAGGTTTGATGATGAAAACTTTCTCAAACAGATACTGTTGATCTAAAGAAGCTAGTTAATATATCACAAGAAATGTTTCTCAAAAATGGTTGGAACAAGGCTATGCTCATCTCATTCCATAGAGATAAATTTGGTATTCTTGAAATCAAGAGAGAAGCTATTCAACTAGCTTTGCAGGTTAATGCCAAATGCTCTTTATACATATGTGACAATATTGGTCTATGGCGTTGGTACATGAAGGGTTAAAAGCAAAAAAAAATGGTGTTGGTACATGAAGGGTTAAAAGCAAAAAAAAAGTTGAGCGGCTAAAGATATTTGCCAAGAAGTGCAGAATTGAAAATTCTTGGAAAAAGAACTTTTGATAAAAATCTGAAATGGGAATTGGAAAATGTTGAAAGGTTAAGAAGATTAAGTTGTTGACAAGTACAGGCGGAAATTTAAGGAAGAAAAGATATTACTTGAAAATGAGTAATATTGTTAAAATGATTTTCCCAAACCTGGGAAGAGTAAAAATAAGAAAACGGACAATGAGATGATAAGAGGAGTTGTTTGGTACATTGGGTTACATAGGCGCTCATTTAGGAAGTGAATCAGGTAACTAAAACAAAGGGGCCTTTGTTGACGGTGAAAAGGCTATCTGGTATCTGATTGCAAACATGCCTTAGCTAATAAGTGTGAAGAAATTGTCTGGGAATGACTATCAGAGCTGATTAATAATTGTTAATTAGTCTTGGACGAAGAGCCGCCTTCCGCCCACTGGGTTTTGGAATCAGCCCTATCAAATTGACAGTCCAGCATATTTGCGCATAAGGGGAGGAGTCTCTGGTCTGATGTCATAAGTGGGAATATGAGAAAGACTGTGTTGGTAGGAGAAAAGCTATCCTCTCGTTGTCCTCATCATGAGTGGTAATGATAGGAAGGACTTTGTGAAAGTAGTGTAAAAAGGGTTGGACCCTTTGTGATGACGAAAATTGAAACAAAGACATAACGGATGTCTGATGAGTTGAAAATGACATTATGGAGATCACCCCTGCCACAATCAGAACCTACTCCAGAATCTTGGCACATATTATATAAATGAGCTGATTTTTGAGCTCATTGCAGCAGTGGCTGTCATGCAGATCGGGCAATCGTCTACATTGTCATCACACTGCCAGCTTGCCACCAGGACGCTCTGACAAAGTTGCCGCTAAGAAGAACTCAACCCTTGCCAATCTGACGTCCTTAGACCATTCTTGGAGTCACACTTGCAGAACTCAAGAATTTATAAACTTTTTTGTTATATTTACAGTGTGTTATATTTTTTCTTCCATATACCCTTCCGGTTTCCAGTCATTGGCTACCAGCAAACCTCTTCTTTTCAGACGTGAATCTTCACTGCCTTTGCCACTTAAAAAGGAATCACAACATGGGTGGGGCAGTGTATGGTCACTTTCCCTGAAGAGAACTTTCCATCTGTTTTTCCCCATGTTGTAGCAGAGGGTTGGAGGGAGGTGGACGAGGCTGGGAGCCGTGAGGCCGTTTATACATATATATTAAATATATATGATGGGGTTTGGTTGGGTTTTATGGCATATCAACCATTGTAGGTTATTTAATGCCAAATCCTTTTTATACATAAGAGGATCATTAAATAAGTTTCCAGACTTTTTTGTATGGACACTTTTATTGATAGTTCACACATGAAACTCTTGTCCCCTTCGAAGTAATCTCCTCTGGCTGCAATGCACTTGTTGTACCGTTCCAGTAACTTCTGGAAGGCCTCATGGAAGTCCTCTTATGTGAGCGTGTCAATGACCTTCATCACAGCCTCTTTCATCTCCTCAATTGTCTCATAACGACAGCCTCTGAGCTTAGGGAATAAGCAAAAGTTACAGGGAGCAAGGTCTGGACTATAGGGAGGCTGAGGAACTGTCTTGATGCCTATCTTGGTCAAATAGTCTGTAACAAGGATGGAGTTGTGGACTGGTGTATTGTCCTGGTGGAAATGCCACTGACCCGATTTGAAGGGTGCTGGCCTCTTCCGATGGAATCTCTTCCTGAACTCCCTTAAAACCTCAACATAGTAATCCTAACCCTTTGGCCAATCAACTCTGATGTATTGACTTCCTTACTCCTCCCACACCTCTCATCATCCCTCACAGACTCCCTGCCTTCCTTGAATCTCTTATACCACACAAAAACTGATGCTCCAAAAGTAATCTGAAGCATTTCATACGTTTCTGTGGCATTTTTTCCAAGTTTAAAACAGAATTTTATTGCATATCATTCTTCTAAAGTGTCCTCACATCCAGATTGCATTTTTGAAATTCACCAGCTGTAACAATCAGGCTTTAGTAGGGTGTATTCCAATTGCTGCTGTAGCTGTTCATTTGAACCTGAAGTCATAAAAATTGGTCAGTCATCTCATAAGATGTATAGCAATAACATTGTGAATTTTCAAGAGTCTACAACAATTTTAAATACCTGTCCAAAAAAGGTTTGGAAACTTATTGAATGCACCACATATATATTAAATATATATGATTTGGTTTGGTTTGGTTTGATGGCATATTAATCATTGTAGATTATTTAATGCCAAAACTTCTTTATATATATATATATATATACACATATTAAATATATATGATTTTTTAAATAAATAGTTTATAGCTAACACTTAAACAAGTCAGAGTTCATTTGATAACACACAAATAGTTTCAAGCATTGCTATTTAGCACTAATAATTCTATTCAACATCAGTCATTTGTTTGCACACAGTTAAATGGTTAAACTGTTCTCTTTGACCCATAGATGGGACCCTAACAGAAACTACCACTCTGGGTCAGAGTTGACCTGGAAGTAATCGCAATGAAAAAGTACTCAACATTGCTAAAAACTTCAGGACTAGCACCTCACTATCTGATGGTTTATTATCATATCCAGAACACTTGGCGGTGGTGCAGTCGCCATCTAGGTTGACAACAATTACAAGGAAGAGCACTAGCTTTCATGGTGATTGAAAAACAATATTCCCCAGAACTTACAATATGTTCCTGTGTTTTGTTACCTTTATATTTTTGACATGAGATAGATCATAAAAGAGATCCAGCTTTGATGCAAGACATCTTCCAACAGGCTGGCTTCCACCTTGGTTTTCTTCCTTCTTAAAAATTTTCATAAGTAAATCCATAAATAATTAGTGACTTGAGGAAAATGCAAATATAAAGAAGGTTTATTCTTCAGATCCAGACAGAATTGAAAAATAATTTTTCAAAATTTTTTTAAAATTAAAAAAAAAACAAATTTCCATTTGAAGTTCAGTGTGTTGAAAGTTTTTTTTTATCACAATGAAAAGGGACAAAAATGTTTTTGATTTTCTCTCTCTTCTTTTTTCTCTCTCTCTCTCTCTCTTTCTAGCTCTCTCTCCCTTTCTCTCTAGCCTGAAAAACAAGCAAAAGTTTTTTTGGTGGGTGTTGTCGGCTCACTTGGTTAGAAATCCCTGAAAGCAAAACAAAGATAATTATAGTATTAAAGGGAGATAATCACATTTCTCTTAAGTCCCTTCAGTCATAGGTTAAATAGCAATACTGTCTATTACAGAAATCTCAAGCACACATTTCCTTGCTCCTGATCATGTTTCTTCCCAGAAAGGTAGAATATATTTTAAATTTTTAGTCACTTTAACTTCAAAATAAAAATCAGAAAAGTAGAAAAAAATCCAATTTTATATACTGCATATATTTTGTGACTTTCTGAGGTTGAATTTTTAATATTTAAATATTAGATGGTTGCATCATCCGCAAAATACAAACTTTGTGCATGAAGAAAACAAACAACAAAGTAATGCAAAAGTGATGAATTTATAAACATCCATCGCTGTTCAAACAACATTTTTCACCACTTTAAAGTCCTGATGAAGGTTTATTAAAACAGAAACATTTTAATGTTGACTTTCCATAATAATAAATTCATCTGTTTTGGATTACTTTGTTTTTTTATTTTCTTCTTACTGTTGGAGTTATTTTCATTATTTACTTCCAAACTTTGTGTATGGTGCTACCCCAAATATTAGGCTTAAATTTACATCTCAAAAAATTGCATGCTACATAAGTGGCACATTAAAAAGAATATTCTTGATACGAATGTAACTGAAATCTAGATCGACTTGTTTCAAAGACCCATTGTGGTTAAGGAGTGGCTGAGATTACAGAAAATTAACTCATACAAGAAAACATGAGGAAATTTGTTTTATTTCATCATGTGAGAAAGAGGTAGATTTGATAACTCATCTTGTGTGTTGGGTAGGGGTTACTTGAAATGACAGATAATACACACAAGAAAACAGGAATTTTGTTTTGTTCCCTAAAGTAAGAAGAATTAGATTCATCCACTCATATTGGCATGGGGAAGGTGTATCTGAGATGACAGACAACATGCACAAATAGAAAATCATAGAAAATGTTTGAGAACAGTTTGTTAAATAAATAGGAATATTTATAGTACAGTTTATTATATTGTTTACCAATGGTCCAAGAGACTTGGGTTCAATCCTAGGTTGAGTTATACCAAAGACACAAAAGATGTTACTTGATGCCTCCTTGCTTAACAACCAGTATTATAAGGTATGGATCGAGGGTAAATGGAGCAATCCAGGGAAAGGAGTAGTGCCCTCTCCTACACCAAAGTGTAGTAGCTCTTCAAAAGGGAGCCTTTGGGTTGCCCTTGACTACAGTTGGCCAACTTACTTATTCTAGTTGACCCATAAAAATGGAATTGAGAAAAATTTGAAACTGAAAATTTGTCCCCCTACATTTTGTACTAATTTTCATATCCTTCTTACTATATGTATATTCGTTTTGATGAATAAATAAATACGAGTAGCTGTCCATCCTCTCCAACAATGATGTCCTGTTGAGTTTTTCCAATTTTTAGATAGGTATAGCCAATTGTCTTAAGGGATGTTCATGACCCTTCAGATTTCTTTTGATGAATGTCCTTATGCTTGCATTTTAGTCTACATGTTTTACGTGACTCTTCTCTAATTTGAGAATACAGGATGTTTTGGAAGTCTGCTGTCCTCAAGTCCATTCAAGTGGCTAGCCCATCTTAGGTTGAATTGGGCAAGTATATTGTACATGCTAAGGAGTTTAGATTTCTCCAGGATGAAATTATTTGGGATATGCTGCCACCACTAGACATTTAGTATTTTGCCTAAATGATGCATCATATTGATATGAAGTCTTTGGGCATTGGCTTTGAATAACATCTAAGTTTCTGCTCTGTACAGGAGAGTTAAGAGGCTTTTTTGATTGAGACAGATTTACTTCTTCAGCCCACCAAAAGCCTTGGAAGTATTTGATATTTGTGTGTCTAGTTGTTGTTGGTGAAGTTGGAGTCTAGATATTTCAATTTTGTTTACTCGGTTTAGTACTTGACTCAATCTGTATGTCTTGGCTGATGTTATGAGATCCTGAAGGAGGTTGGTTCATTTTCAGCTCAGATGCCTTTGCAGATTTTGAGAAATGGGTGATTATTTCCTGTCCATCATGGTTGTGTAACACAAAGCAGTGTGTTATATAATTAAGGTAATCACTTTTTTATATTAATCATTTTATGTTAATTATATTTTATCATATTTACCAACCCCTCCACTCAGGCAGAATATGACACAAGGTCAATTTTTAAGTGGAGTAACAGGTTTGAATTCAGAGTTTTCCTTCTCCTATACTAGTTGCCTCACCAAGGCTTAAGAACCCAGGCTGCCCTACTATTTACCCATAGCTGGAGGGAGAATAATTGGATTCATACCTTTCCCAAGGGTATTAGTGCTATGTGAAATACAATCAGTCTTGTCCAAGATTTGAACTCGTGTTGCTGTGTCCATTTCCTACCACGATAACCATTACACAACGGGCACCTCCATAATTATATTTTATTATTTACTTTGGTAAGGCTTTGAACTACTCGGTGTCTCTAAGTTCAGGTGCCATAGTCAGATGAGCACTCTTATGCCTGCACAGAAAGGATATGACAATCATCATCTGTCATAATAAACCCCCAGACAAGAAATGGGGCCAGATGGCCATTGGAGTGCATTGAGTGGGTGGTTGACGTCTCATCTGGAAGAGATAGTCCTGAGGATTTTGAAAAAACAATTAGTTGACATTCAACCGTTGAAGCATGCAGTTGGATTTTTTGGATCTGATCAAAACAGATCAGTTTGGGTCTCTACCGGCAGAGATGAGTCGAGATCTTAAACACCACGAGATGTGCCACATATGTGGATCAGCATAGTATGGTTAGCATAGGCCCTTAAGAATTGCATCTCTCTCCTTGTGTCACCAATGACTGGAGATAGAAAGATATAAACTCGTTTGTACCGCCTGTATTTGTATTATTATTGTTGTAATTGATATTATTATGGCTATATAACAAGTGTTGTCAACAAACATGAACTTGTGTACCAGAACATTCCTGGTTTTTCTTGCAGACTTAAATTGACTGGCATTGAACAAGTTTGGCCTTGATCTACTCTGTATCCTTACTCCTTGGGCGGAATCATAGAAAGAAAAATCAAGAAGTGTAAGGGCAAGAACACACCCCAGTTTCACTCTGTTCCCAATCTCAAATGGTTCTGAGGGTTCTCCTCTTAAGCTGACTAATACCTTCATTCATGTATGCAAGACAGATACGAACTTGACAAAATAGTCAGGGCACCCTAGTTTCTGCAGGATCTTTTATAGTACTTCCCTTTTTACAGCATCAAAGGCTTTTGTGGAGTCAACAAATACCATATAGAGAGGCATATTTTGTTCAATGTATTTCTCTTGTATTAATTGCAAGTTGATCATGTTCATGTTTCCTTGGGTGATGCGGAAATCACATAGACCAGGTTTTTAGTAGCAGTTTATTCTTAACAAGTTGCTTGGTGAATCTAGGTGACTACTTACCTTTCTCTGTTAGCACCTTATGGTGGCTGAAGTTTTACAACTGGAATTTTCATGTTCATGCCTGAAAGAATCAAGGCTGTCATAAAAGCTCAGAGGAAACTAAGTATCAATTCTAATTATTTGATCAATGGATTCCATGATTTTTATTTATTGATTCATCAATATTTATAATGTAATATAGTAAACTGATGACTGCTATGTCATCAGTGGATGAGGGAAAACTGAACACTCTGCAGTTTTCATGTTCATGCCTAAAAGAAGCAAGGCTGTCATAAAAACTCAGAGGAAACTAAGTATTAATTTTCAAATTTTTTATAATTGATTTCTATAATTTTTTCCTCAATATTATTCCATATTTTCCTCTGCTTGGAAAAAATTATTTGAATAATTTAATCTAGTTTGTTTAAGAAAATATTTTATGAAGCCAGAATGTTTAGCAATGAAATAAAAATGTTTTACATCTAATCTGTTATTAGTTTATTTGTTTGCACATAGTTAAATCGTTTCAAGCATTGCTAACACTAATAGTTCTATTTGCTACTGTTATAAGTATGATTTCCAGTATAGTAAATAATTAAACTGTTGTATTTGACCCATAGATTGGACCCTAACTAGTACCAACACTCTTGGTCAAAGTGGAACTGGGAGTAATGACAACAGGAACTCCATATTCCTCAAAGCTCTAGTACCAGAGCCTCACTATCAGGTGGTTTAGCATCTTACCCAGGACACTTACCCCACTGCAGAGGTGCAGTTGGTGTATTCTACAGCCCCAGTCGACTGGGCTGTAGAAAAAGAGTAAAATCCCTTAAGATAATTCATGTACATTATTGAAATGGCAGAAAATCAAAGATCATTCTGCCATTGCATTTATGTAATAGACAAAACTCCCAATTGTCTAATTTCGTGAAAAAAAAAACAATTTCTTATTTGACAAATTTCCAAAATAGAAAGAAGTCATAATTATTAATGGAAAAATTTGTTTGGATTTTTAATTTTGTTATTTGTGCTTTATTTTTGATAAAATTTGGTTTTAGAATAGATGAAGTGGTCATAATGTCCATTTGTTTATCAATAATATTCACTAAGAAGGAGAGGAAGTTCACAAATAATTCCATGAAAAATTCAAAACTAAAATAGGAGTACTTGTATTAGTCGTCAGATTTTAATGATATTCCTTTAGCAGGCAGGGGAAGTAAATCCTTAAAGATAATGTGTACATTTATCACAGAAAATGAGAGCACTTCTCACAAGCTATTGACAGTGAGTTTAATCTTTACTGAGAGCTCTAAAAATGCAGCCTTGTACCAGAGTTGGACTTGTTCTTTGAGAGTTTGACAAAGATCAGTTATAACTCAGAAATGAGAGCAGATCTTTGAAAAAACTTATGTTTCTTCTCTCTATTCACCTGAAGACGGTGGGAGAATTGACAAGATGAAAACACAAGTGCAAAAAGTAATATCAGAATGAGAATAAAAATCTCAAAATTTTTTGATTTAAGAAAAAAAAATCCTTCCTTCAATGGAATTTTTCCAAAATACAGTGAAGAAAATCAACTTACTAGTTGGCTCTTGCATAGGCTGTGGAATGGAGAGTTTATTTTGGAGCAGCTTTGCATTGCTCAAACACTTTTTCTTGTCTGCAAGAGAAAGAAAATAAAAACATTTAAAACTATGGTATTTCAAGATACAGACAGTAGAATGAGAACATTCTTCCCTTGGAAATTAAACAAAGGGTTTGGTTAGGTTTCTTTATTTAAATGGCATATCAGTCTTTGTGGGTTATTTAATGCCAAAACCATCCTTATAGAAGAATAGTAGTGGTACTATTTAACCTTTAAGTGGATCCTTGTATTGTGTAGCGGATAATAAATAAATGACAATACTGGTTTATAAAAATATAATCTTCATGTTTATTTACAAAAGGGTCAAAACACTCCGAGAGAGAGAGAGATGAACACAAGACTTGGACTAAAACTGACAAAGGACTGCTATCATTTATTTACACCATGTGGAAACACATTCAGAGCCTTACTTCTGCTTCCTAGCTGGGAGCCACCTAACCCTAAGGAACGTGCCCAAGGTAGCTTCTACTCTGACTGCCCACTTCTCCTGACTGACTGCTTGTCGTGTGAGGGTTGAAACTGTGTGCTTATATAATATTCTTAATGCCCATGTATTCCCCTTCCGATTCCTAACTCATGCGACCTGTTTTTACAGCCTTCCTGTCTACACAGGTGCATCCTGCTTATGAAAGCTCTGACAAGTTTGTCAAAGGTCAATATGTAACACCTAAAGGTTATTGACTACAAAAAATAATGCTTGAAAAAGGCCGGAAAATATGCAGGCCAAAATCTGATTATAATAAACAAAGTTGTGGCAGTACTGCCCATGGCTTGACCAATGACTACATTGTATTTGGTTTGGTTTCTTTGTTTAATGGTATATTAACCTTCATGGGTTATTTAATGCCCTATCTATCCTTTTAGAAGAATAGTAATGATATTATTTAACCTATAACTGTAAGGAAGGATAAGGAGGTTCATACCTTTCACAATGGGCATTAGTCTGAAAAGTAATGCAATAACATGACAGGTGCTTGAACTCACTCGATGTCACAGTCCAGCATGTTAGCCACAATATTACAGAGACTTCCCATCCAAAATTGGATTTGCTGTTAAGAAAAGATTAGACACAGCTACTGATATTGGTCCAAATTGGATAAGCCACAAAGAAAAAAAACCCAAAAAAACCCAAGAATACACTTGTATTGCTGTTTTGAATTCTAATGGTTTATCCTGGTGGTCAACACATTGCTCAACTGAATGATGTTAATTGTCACTATTGCAATATGGCCAACCACTGAAATACTTGAGCACTGGTCAGTTTCTTATCCCATTCTGTCTAATGGTCAACCTCTAACTGAATGATGTTAATTGTCACTATTGCAATATGGCCAACCACTGAAATACTTGAGCACTGGTCAGTTTCTTATCCCATTCTGTCTAATGGTCAACCTCTAACTGAATGATGTTAATTGTCACTATTGCAATATGGCCGACCACTGAAATACTTGAGCACTGGTCAGTTTCTTATCCCATTCTGTCTAATGGTCAACCTCTAACTGAATGATGTTAATTGTCACTATTGCAATATGGCTGACCACTGAAATACTTGAGCACTGGTCAGTTTCTTATCCCATTCTGTCTAATGGTCAACTTCTAACTGAATGATGTTAATTGTCACTTGCAATATGGCCAACCACTGAAATACTTGGGCACTGGTCAGTTTCTTATCCCATTCTGTCTAATGGTCAACCTCTAACTGGATGGTGTGTATTGTCATTATTGCAATATGGCCAACCACTGAAATACTTGGGCACTGGTCAGTTTCTTATCCCATTCTGTCTAATGGTCAACCTCTAACTGGATGGTGTGTATTGTCACTATTGCAATATGGCCAACCACTGAAATACTTGGGCACTGGTCAGTTTCTTATCTCATTCTGTCTTAATGGCCAACATCTAACTCTGCTATGTTCTTGTGACCAACTACTGTGACTGCTCCCTTAAATATATGGGGTCCTGATTTCTGGAAAAGAAAACCAACTTTTCCAAATCTGAAGTTTCTTAAAAAATGAT
Organism: Sepioteuthis lessoniana; assembly: GCA_963585895.1. Lineage (NCBI taxonomy): Eukaryota > Metazoa > Mollusca > Cephalopoda > Myopsida > Loliginidae > Sepioteuthis > Sepioteuthis lessoniana. Next base: position 51,619,598 of record OY757942.1, read on the forward strand.
ATCCCTGTCCATTGACTTCAAACTGTAGTAGCATCAAAGGCTTTAGTTTATTATGGAAATTTAAAAAAAAAAACATCATTACCATTCAGAAATCCAACTTTTTCTATTTTATTATCTATTAAAATCTGCCAACCTCCCTAACTTGTTCAGCTATCCTTTTGATACTACTATTCGCACACATTCATATGCTTACAAACTTGATATGCTTGCACCCATGTGCATATACATACGTGTACACTATGCCTATCATATTTACCCAACCCCTCCGCTCGAGCAGGATATGACACAAGATCAATTTTTAAGCAGAGTTTAACAGGTTTGAATTCAGAGTTTTCCTTCTCCTAGACTAGTTCCCTCACCAAGGCTGAAGAACCTAGTCTGCCCTGCTATTTACCCATAGCAGGAGGGAGAATAATTGGATTCATACCTTTCCCAAGGGTATTAGTGCTATGTGAAATGCAATCAGTCTCGTCCAGGATTTGAACTCATGTTGCCGTGTCCATTTCCTATGACGATAACCATTACACCACAGGTACTTCCCATAGTGTACACAATGCCTATACACATAAATATTCATAGAGAGGCACAGGCCTACACATTATTGAATCTAGATATGTACATCCGTGAAGAGAAGAACTCAGTGCCGTCACAAATTGCGGACAATCATCTGATTTGTGTGAATAATATCATGTCTGAATGTTTTGAGCTTGTAGAATTTTGTGAGCCTAGGTACAGACTAGCTGAACATCAAGGGGCCGACAGATTCAGATAGTTAAGTTTTACAGATTTTCTTTTTTCATTGAAGAAAAAAATATTTCAATATTTAAATGAATTGACTTGTTTTGATCAATCAGAAAGATATCATTTTCAGGCAATAATCAGAAAGCTTTCACACACTCACAATCAAATTCTTTTTCTACTTGCTATTTTTTTAATTAATACTGGCAATCACCATCATCATCAAATCGCACAGCTAGCATGGATTTCCCTGACACTCTCTTTCCATCTGTCCCTATCATCCATCACTCCTGGCAGGTCTTCTAGACAATATCCTGTGTCCATACAGAGCTGTTGTATGTAAGTTCTTCTTGATCCGCCAATGCTGGCATGTCCATGTGAAGGGTCTATAGGAGAATGTCCCTTATGAGATCATCCTTGCTTCTTGAGCAGTGTCCTGTATGCCTTGTTTGTCTTATTTAAATGGTTTTAAATACTTGTAATACTTACCCATATTGCATATGATTTTCTAAGATGGTCCCTGATATTTTGTTTGGTTAGGTTAGGTTTCTTTGTTTAATGGCATGCCAAAGCTATCCTGAAGCTCTATTCCTGGATGGCCCAGTCGGCTGGGGCTGTAGAATACACCACCTGCATCTCTGCTGAAGGGTAAGACTTCCCCAAGGAGTGTACTGATATGACGCTAAGCAATCTGATGGTGAGGCTTCAGTAATACTGGAAATTTGGGGATGGCGGAGTACCCCTTTATTGCCTTTGCTCCCAGGTCCACTCTAGCCCAGAGTGGTAGCACCTGATAGGGTCCTATCTATGGGTCAAATAGAACTAAACTGTGTACTTATGCTAAACTGAATTGCTTGAAATAGGATTGTTTTGACATTTAAACTGTGTGCTAATGCTAAACTGAATTGTTTAAATTTTAATTTGGCATTAAATGATCTAAAAAGTGTTGATATGCCATAAAACAACCAACCAACCAGTCCTGGAGTTTTAAGGAACATAGAGAAACTCTTCATTCTTCTGTGAAGAAATTTTCTAGGAGTTTTTAGAAAAATATTTTTTTTTTGTGAATGCAATTTAAAAAGATTTCTCTGCATTTTCATTTCGGTCTGGATTATCCAGATTATCCATTTAGGGGGGTTTGGATTATTCAGAATATAAACATTAGTGGGCGGAGTCCTTGTGAAGTAGTGAATTTGAACTTGAGTGCTATTACATTCACTTTCAAGTACCCTTAGAAAAGGCATGATATTCAATACCAAATACTGTTTTAAAAAAATGTTTATATATATATATATATATATAGCTTTATGATTTGTAAATGAATAGTTTGTAGGTAAGATTGTTTTAAATGAGCCAAAGGTAATTTGTTTACTCACAGTTAAATAATTTCAAGTATTTCTATCTAAAACTTATAAATCTATTTAATATTAATAATAATCATCATCATGTTGTGCCGCTAGCATGGATATCCCTGATCCTCTCTCGCCACTTCTCCCGATTGTTCATCGCCTCTGGCTGGTCTTCAGGGCTACATCCCGTATCCTCACATAGCTGCTGTATGTATGTTCAAGCTGGTCGTCCTGCTTTTGTTTGGCCATATGCGGGGGTCCATAGGAGTACATCACTTACGATCTTGTCTTTGCTTCTCCAGCAGTGTCCTGCATGTCTGGTTTGTCTAACTTGGATAGTTTTCGTGATGGGAGGCAGTTGGCCGTATAGTTGGTGCCTTGTGGGGTGTTGCCGCCAGGACTTGTTCAATATTGCTCGCAACATTCTTGTGTATATATTAATAATAATCTGTAGTAAATGATTGAATAGTTCTATTTGACCTATATATGTGACCCAAACAGGTCAGAGTGGACCTGGGAGTAATGGCAAATATTAAAGAAACCAAACCAAACTCTGATATACTTACATTCTGATCTTTCCTCTTACATTTCAGGAATATCAAGTTGAAGAATTATTTTTAATTGTTACAATCTATAAAAAATTACTGCCATTTAAAGAACCATTTTCTGTCTCAAGGTTTGGTTTCTTTGTTTAATGGCATATGGGTTATTTAATGCCAAAGCCATCTTTGTAGGTGATCAGTAGTGGTATTATTTAAGCTATAGCAGAGGGAATAAGAGAGTTCATGCCTTTCCCAAGGATATTAGTCTAAAAGTGAACATAATCGCACAATTGGAGTCCGAACTCATTTACAATAATATTGTAGTCCAGCATACTAGCCACTATGTCATAGGGACCCCCCCCCCCAATTTGTCATAGGTTTTGCGGAATCCATCTAATATCAACTGCAGACTGCCTTGAATAATAATATAACTGAACATGTGATACACACAAATGATTGGTTGATCAGTAAGTACATAGTTACAAGCAATTTTCTAAATACATGCAATTGAACATGCAATCCTCATTAGTCATCAACCAAAGGGGATAGCACAGTTTCAGTGGTTAAAATGGTATTACCACCCATGGTACCACTAGCAGCTTTGGCCACTGAACAGAGTATTATTTTGTCTTATCTATAGTCTTGTACATCTTCTAGTCTCTTATTTCTGTTAATCATATTTACCCAACCCCTCCACTTGGGCAGGACATGACATGAGGTCAATTTTTAAGCAGAGTTTAACGGGTTTGAATTCAGAGTTTTCCTTCTCATAGACTAGTTGCCTCACCAAGGCTGAAGAACCTAGTCTGTCCTACTATTTACCCATAGCTGGAGGGAGAATAATTGGATTCATACCTTTCCCAAGGGTATTAGTGCTATGTGAAATGCAATCAGTCTTGTCCAGGAATTGGACTCGTGTCGCCATGTTCATTTCCTACGACGATAACCATTACACCATGGGCAACGCTTATTTCTATTAATGATGTAGTGTTTATTAAGTATATTAATATATAAAGTAAAACTGGTGACCATAGTCAAGTGTGACCTGAAGGCTCCCTTTTCATTAGCTACTATACCGAGGTGTAGGGAGTGCACTACTCCTTTCACTGGATTGCTCAAATTTACCCTTGATCTGTACTTTATAATGCTGAGTGTTAATCAAGGTGGCATCAAGTACCATTTTTTGAGTCTTTGGTATGACTCGACCTGGGATTGAACCCAGGTCTCCTGAGCCAGTGGCAAACCCTTACCCATTAGATATTATATAAATTATATAGTTTCTCTACTGTGATAAAAAAAAATGACAACATAGGGAGAAGAACATGATCGGATAAAATACTTCAAAAAAGATTATGAAAACTACTGATGTTGATATAGGTCATCATCATCATCATGTCGTGCCGCTAGCACGGATATCCATGACCCTCTCTCGCCACTTCTCCCTATCACTCATCGCCTCTGGCAGGTCTTCAGGGCTATATCCCATATCCTCACATAGCTGCTGAATCTATGTTCAAGCTGGTCGTCCTGATTTTGCCCGGCCATATGTGGGGGTCCATAGGAGTACATCACTTATGAGCTCATCCCTGCTTGTCCTGCATGTCTGGTTTGTCTAACTTGGATAGTTTTCATGATGGGAGGCAGGTGACCATATAGTTGGTGCCTTGTGGGGTGTGCAGCCAGACTGAATGTCAGAGGTTAAAGTTCAAACCCAGATGAAAATACCAGCAGCTCAAATGCTTATTTTAAAGGTCAGTTGAGCTTTGTCACATAGAAGAATAGCCTTATTTCATTTAATAGATGCCAAATTAAGCTGTAATTCTTAAACGCAGTCAAATAACCAATGAACTTACTCTTCACATCACTGTATGAGCCATTTATAAATAAATAAAAAAAATAAATAAAAAATAAAAAATATAAAATTAAATTCTAATATATATAATAAAATATATATATAAATATGTATAAAATTAAGATATAAAAATTATAAATATGAATTTAAAAAAAAATAAAAGAAAATTTTAAACTATATTAAATATTATAAATCATGATTGAATTAAAAATATACACATTTAGATTTTATATATATATATATATATATATATGTATATACATTTTA
>OY757942.1:51629345-51814345 GCA_963585895.1 Sepioteuthis lessoniana
TTTGTAGGTTATCTAATACCAAAGCCATTCTCATAGAAGAACATTAGTGGTACTATTTAACCAATAGCTTTGAGGATAAGGGGGTTCATACCTTTTCCAAGGGTATTTGTCCGAAAGTGAATGTAATAGTGCAACTGGAGTTCGAACTCGCTTACTACAATTCTACAGTCCATCGCCTTAACCATTACACCACGAGGACACCCTCCAGTTATATTTGACCCTTAGATAGGACCCTATCAGGTGCTACCACTCCGAGCCAGAGTGGACCTGGGAGCAATGACAGTGAAGGGGTACTTCACATTCCCCAAATCTCCAAGGTAGGATCCTCACCATCAGATGGTTTAATGTCATATAGAGGACACCTGTTGGTGGGAAGTCTTGCCCCTCTGCAGAGAAGCAGTGGGTGTATTCTACAGCCCCAGTTGACTGGGCTGGACAGTTTAGTGTCATATTCAGGACACAAGTGACTGTATTTTGAGTCATATTTTTATAGCCAAAAATAAAATTGCATAAATATATATGAGGAGTGCATTTATTTTTGGACTGCTACATATTCATATTATTCAAATTAGTTTTCATGTGGTAGAATTTGGTAATCAGTAAAATCTAATAATATCCATTTTATTGAATAATATTTGATGAGAAATAATAAAATCCAGGGATTTTTGGTTTAAAGGAAAATTAACAGTTAAGAAATTGATAGGGATGAACTTAATTACATTTCTTAGTTTTTCAAATAATTATACCAATAGTTCTATTGTTATCACATGAGCTTGATTAGTGATGTGAATTTCCCTTGTTCATGTTTACAGATGGCTTTCTTTAAATGTCATAATCTCAGAGATGAAAGTCTGCCACATCATTTGTTTCGGTGAAGTAAGAAAATTGGAGAAAGTTTCTTTGAGTTGAATCAGTTGAAGGCAAATGATTTATGAGGGGGAAAATGATAATAAATCAATCTTTATTAACTTTGAATAATTATATATATATATATATATATATATATATATATATATATATATATATATGTGTGTGTGTGTGTGTGTGTGTGTGTGTGTGTGTGTGAGGGAGAAAATAGAAATAAATCTGGCAGTATGAAAATATATAGAGATGAAAAATTTATAAAATTCTCTTCTGAAGACCTGGGTTTTTTTTATCTATACACACACACAAGGGTCATTCAAAAAGTTCCAGGCTTCACCCAGATTTTAGAATTGTATACCTAACACATTTGAAAAATATCTTTTCAGAGATAATTTTTCATGTCTCTGAGTATCAAGCATCTTAAAGCACTCCATCACAGATGCCTTTCAAGAAATTACAAGACTCCTTCTCTCATTTAGGGATTTGCTACAAAAATCTGTGAGACATGATTAAAATGAAATCTGTGATCCATGATGATATTGATATAGGAAAGGATTGAAGGATTCTAATTGGTATTACTCAATTCAAGTAAGTCTTGTTTCATGTCAGAAGTGCCAAAAAAATAATAGACAGTAGAACACTTGAATGGTATCACCTTCCCCTCCTTATAGAAATGGACTTTGCCAGACACTTAAAGAGGTAGTGTAGCCGTAGCAACTGTGAAACATGGACAGAATTTAATACTATTTGATTGCAGAATAATTGTTAGGGCTAGAATGAGAAGGTGCTGTCTCTGAGTTGGCAACAACTTTAGGATTGACTCAAGCAGTATTAAAAACAGTTATATCAAGGTCACCTGGCATGGATGCTGGGGAAACCTAGGCTGAAACTGACATTCCCTTGGACTTTGGGAAGCCATCCCCCATGCCTCTCACCTGCTTTGGAAGGGCTAGGTTTATCACCTAGTGCCTGAGGGGAATGCGGATGGGGCCCAAAGCATTTTTTAAACTGCTGGGTGTGTGTGGGGTCAGGCCTTGTACCACATTTTGGTATATGTGAGGCATCTGACAGATAACTATATCAATAATATGTGGTGTGTTCATAAAGTATTGAGACTGAAATTGTATTTACCAAAATAAAAATTAACAATCAATGAAACATTAATTCAACTTATTCCAGTGAGTTTTTCTTTGGTGAAAGCACCTCTGAATCTTCTCTTTTGATACGGCATGAAATTGTGTCTTCAGTATTTCTTTAAATGCCTTCCATGTCCTCAAATCTCTTCCCCTTGAGATAAATTTTCAGTTTAGAAGATAAGAAAAATGTTCCTAAGAGCTGGGTGGGGGGATCTGGTCAGTATTGAGGGGGCTACACTTACACAATCCTGTTTCACCAAAAAACGCTGATCAAAAATTTTTGAGAATTGTCATTGACTTGTTTATATATTTCTAAAATTCTCTCTCTATATGTGTGTGTGTGTGTGTGTGCGCATATGTATGTATGTATGTATGTATGTGTGCATATGTATGTATATAGATATATATATGTGTGTGCATATGTACATATATATGTATATATGTGTGTGTATATATATATATATATATATATATATGTGTGTGTGTGTGTGTGTGTATATATATATATATGTATGTATGTTTATGTAAATGTGTGTATAATATATTTATGTGTGTGTGTATATGTATTTACCCAACCCCTCCACTAAAGCCAAGATATGCCACAAAGTCAATTTTTAAGTAGAGTACAGCTGGTTTGAATTCCGAGTTTTTTTCTCCTAGTCTGGTTGCCTAACCATGGCTAAAGAACCCCATCTGTTCTAGTATTTACCCATACCTGAGAAGGGAAAAAATGGATTCATGTCTTTCTAATGGGCATTAGCACAAATTGAAATGCAAACCGCCTCATCTAGGAATTGAACTCAGGTTACTGATTCCATTTCTGATGGTGATCATCATTACACCAGGTAGGCGGGTGTGTGTGTGTGTGTGTGTGTGTGTGTGTTTGCACAATCCAGTAAAAATGGTACATTATCATAAGACTTTTATTAGAGCATTTAAAATGTTTTGATTTTAGAGAATAAAGTTCTTTCCAGTCCAATGAGAAATTCAATGATAATGTTGTGGATACTGAATTTGAAAATAATTAATAACTTTTGGTTGGATCTCATTTAAAACTTTGCAAAGAGACAATGATGAAATGTAAATTAGAATCTTTCACTCTTTCTAAAATAGAAGCATCAATATAATCATGGATCACTGTCAGAATTAGAAACACAAAAGTCACACAGTCACAGGCTGTCTAGCATATTATAAGGATCTGATTTTTAGGTTGGTTGGGTTTTATGGCATATCAACCATTGTAGGTTATTTAATGCCAAATCCATTTTTATACAAATTCAAACAATTCAGTTTAGCATGAGTACACAGTTTAATTGTCAAAAACATTTCTATTTCAAGCTATTCAGTTTAGTCAAACAGTTCTAATTCAACCAATTCAGTTTAGTATAAGAACAGATTTTGTTTACACACAGTTATCTGTCAAAACAGTTCTATATTAAACACTTCAGTTTAGTATAAGTACAGTTTCAATGTAAAAAAATGGTTCAATTTCAAACAATTCAGTTCAGCATAAGCACGCAGTTTAAATGTAAGTACAGTTTGTCAAAAACATTTGTATTTCAAGCTATTCAGTTTAGTCAAGCAGTTCTAATTCAACCAATTCAGTTTAGTATAAGAACAGATTTTGTTTACACACAGTTAACTGTCAAAACAGTTCTATGTTAAACAATTCAGTTTAATGTAAATAAAGTTTCAATGTCAAAAAACAGTTCTATTTCAAATAATTCAGTTTATCATAAGCACGCAGTTTAAATGTAAGTACGATTTAATTGTCAAAACATTTCTATTTTAAGCTATTCAGTTTAGTCATACAGTTCAGTTTAGCATAAGTATACTGTTAGTTCTTTTTAACCCATAGCTAGGGCCCTATCAGGTGCTACCACACCAGGCCTGAGTGGACCTGGGAGCAATGGCAATGAAGGGGTGCTCCGCATTCCCCAAAGTCCAAGCATTACTGGGACCTCACCATCAGATTGTTTAATGTCATATACCATGACACTCATTGTGGGGGGTATTTAACATAGGAATATGTGATAAACAGAAATACTTGAAACCATTTAACTGTCTGCAAATAAATAAACTCTGGCTAGCTACAAATGATTAATATTAAATTAGATAATATTTATATTTATCAAGTATTCTTATCTAATTCAATATTAATCATTTGTTTGCACACAGTTAAATGGTTTCAAGTATTGCTCTTTAATATTAATTGGTTGGTTGGTTTTTTTATGGCATATCAACCTTTGCAGGTTATTTAATGTCAAATCCATTTTTATATGAATAATCAGTTCTATTTCAAACAATTCAGTTTAGCATGAGTACACAGTTTAATTGTCAAAAACATTTCTATTTCAAGCTATTCATTTTTGTCAAACAGTTTTAATTCAACCAATTCAGTTTAGTATAAGAACAGATTTTGTTTATACACAGTTAACTGTCAAAATAGTTCCATTGTTAACAATTCAGTTTAGCATAAGTACACAGTTTAATTGTCAAAAATATTACTATTTCAAGCTATTCAGGTTAGTCAAACAGTTCTAATTCAAACAATTCAGTTTAGCATAAGTATGCAGTTTAGTTCTATTTAACTATTTGAGGTGCTACCACTCCGGGCCAGAGTGAACCTTGGAGTGATGGCAATGAAAGGATACTCTGCAATCCCCAAAGCTCCAGCATCACTGGAACATCACCATCAGGTTGTTTAGTGTCATATCCAGGATGCTTGTTGTGGGTGTCTTACCCCTCTGCAGAGGTGCAGTCAGTCTATTCTACAGCCCCAGCTGACTGAGCAATCTTTAACATTAGAAAGTCTATTTATCAAATATTGTTTTGTAATATGAATAATTAACTGTATGATTTCAAATAATAATAATAATAATAATAATTAGTAAATGTATGAACAGTTCTATTTGACCAATAGATGGGACCCTCAGAGGCACTCTCAATCTGTCAGAGTGGACCTGGGAGTAATGGCAATGAAGGTGTACTCCATATTCCCCAAAGCTCCAGGACTTGAATGTCACCATTAGATACAGTTTGTCCAGGACACTCATTAGGAGGTGGGTCTTATTCTGCAGAGATGCAGTTGGTCTATTTTCCAATCCCAGCTGACAGAACACTGGCAACTTGGTGTGAAATCTATTTTCACATTCACTCCAATTATTATTTCTCAAGGGAGATTATGAGAGTCTACTCTTTGTTTGCAATATATATATATATATATATATATATATATATATATATATATATATATATATAGGTGTGTTAAAGTGAATTTTGTTTTTAATTGAATTGTGATTAGATAAATAAGTACCAAAATTAAAAAAAATATTTTCAATTAATAGTAAATGATTATATCATTCTAATAAGACTCTAGTATGATGTGTGTGTGTGTGTATATATATATATATATATATACACACATGTGTGTATGTGTGTGGCAATAACCACATGCCATGTTGGCTGTTCGATCGTCTTCTGTGGTTAGTCATTTAGTGAAGACCCCATTGTTAAATCACACACCCAGCTGAGTGGCCATTTCACAAGTTGAACAAAAAACAAAAACAAAAAAAAAAAACAGAGGGCAGGAAGAAGAAAGGATTTGAAGCAACACAACATTAGGCGGTCAGGTCTGCTGCATTTTTCTGGTACTCTGTGTGTGTGTGTGTGTGTGTGTGTGTGTGTGTGTGTGCGCACATTTGGCTATCACAAATGCGTTGGAAATTCCCACATCTACAAAAAATGCTGTCTTACACTGGTCAAACGTCCAATTTTTGACTGCTATGACCTTGTGCTGTCCTCTTTGCCAACATTGCCATTTTCTGACTGTTTGAGATCCTTCTCTCCTGTGTCCGTCTCGGCCTGACTCTTAGACTGCTGGTCTCTTCGACTCCAAGTCTTAGACTCTACTGACCAACATCCTTGGTCCTTTTCCATTCCTACTTCAGGTCTCAGACCTTCACACAGGTTAATGTGGGCACAGCTCTTTGTATTGTCTTCGTGCCAAAATAGAGAGACAAAGAAAGATCTTCCAGACAATCTGATTCTGTCCAAAAATGCTGAAGATAAAATCCTTTCTTTAGCTACCCATTCACATACAGACCTACACACATACATCCATATATATATATATATAAATGCACATTATAAACTGAATTTTAGTAATACATACATATAAAACAATACACAGTTGCCTCTATTTACACAATGTTGACAGAACAATCCATTTCTCCATTGAGACTGTTTCTTTCTTGCTCGACAATGTTCATTTGCAAAGGGGTGGGGAAACTTATGGCTTTCTAAACCGTCAAATTCAGCTTTCCAATTTTTATTGATTTTAATGCCATGTCAACCTGATTAGGGTTATTTTATGCCTAGAGGTTAGGGAATTATGTTCATTATACATTTATATTCATATTTTTTGCATTGTTAAGAGCTGTTTTTTTACACACGGTCCTATTAAGTACAAATAATTTTTATACAGATCCCTTTGACCTATAGATGGGACAGTACACCGGGTCAGAGTGGACCGGGGATTAATCACAATGCTTTATTTTTAGGGGAAGGGGATTTACCTCCTTGCTGAGAATACAGTCAGTTTCAACTTTTGTTAAAAGATTAATTCAAATTTTTACCTTCACTTTTGAACCTAATATGTAAATGCTTTCAAAAAAGAAAAAAAAAATGAAGATATTTAAGTTTTTCACTTCCTTAGAGTTTTATATATTAGTTTGGTCATGTTTTATGGTTTATCAACTCTTATGGGTTATTCAATGCCAAATCCTGTTTTTTTTTTGTGTGTGTGTGTGTGTGTGTATATATATATAATTTATGAGTCAGAGCTCCTTTGTTTGCACACAGTTAAATGTTTTTATTTCTATTTAACACTAATAATTCTATTTGATATTAATCATTTGTTTGCACACAGTTGAATGGTTTCAAGTATTGCTATCTAACACTAATAATTCCATTTGCACACAGTTAAAATGGTTCTAATTAATTCTATTTATCAAGTATTCCTATGTAATATGAATAATTTGTACATAGGTGTATTGCTTTAAATAACTAATAATAATTATTGAACAGTTTTATTTGACCCATAGATGAGACTCTTACAGGTACTCCCAATCAGAGTGGACCAAAGAATAATGGTAATAAAGAGGTACTCCAAATTACCCAAAGCTCCAGAAATTGAGCCTCACCATCAAGATCATACCCAGTACACTTGTTGGGAGGACTTACCCCTCTACAAAAATCATCATCATGTTGTGCCACTAGCACGGATATCCCTGACCCTCTCTTGCCACTTCTCCCTATCGTTCATCACTTCTGGCAGGTCTTCAGGGCTACATCCCGTATCCTCACATAGCTGCTGTATGTATGTTCGAACTGGTCGTCCTGCTTTTGCTTGGCCATATGTGGGGGTCCATAGGAGTACATCACTGATGAGTTCGTCCTTGCTTCTCCAGCAGTGTCTGGTTTGTCTAACTTGTATAGTTTTTGAGATGGGAGGCAAGTGGCCGTATAGTTGGTGTCTTGTGGGGGTGTTGCCGCCAGGACTTGTTCAATATTGCTCTCAACATTCTTGTGTAATTGCCGTCTAGCTTCTTCTTTAGCCATTTAGTTAGCGTCCAAGTAGTGCATCCATATAGCAGTATCGATACGACCGCGGCCTAGAAGAAACTGCGTTTCATTTTATCGGTCAGGTCTGATTTCCATATGATCGAGAGAGCCTATCGATAGCTTATTCTACAACCCCAGCTCACAGGACTGACTCAAAACAATTAAACTTCAAGTTTTTCTTAAAAACATACTAGAAATTTATAGTGTTTTTAGTAAATAATAAATTTTAATGTGGCCTTTTAAAGATGAAAAAGTTTCCCAATCCCAAGCACAGCTGTCACCGAAAACTACTATTCAATTCTTAGAGAAGCAAGAAGGGCATTTGGTTGGTTTTAATTCAGTTGTTTAATGGTATATCAACTCCTTATGGGTTATTTAATGCTGAAATTTGATTTATTTGTAAATGTTGGATCATGATCATTTACATTTCCAATATTCTACTGCAATTACATTAAAAAAAAAAAAAAAAAAAAAAATCACTTTTTTTTCTATATTATTTGTTTACACATTTGTTTTATGGTTTCAAGTATTCCTATTAAATACAAATAATCTGTATACAATTATATGGTTTTATCTATTTCTATCCAATATGAAATTTTCAAATGGATCAATTGGACCCTAACAAATATTACAATTCTGGTTCAGTGTGGACTTGGGAGTAATGGCAATAAAGGAGGACACCACACTCCCAAAAGCTCCAGAATTGGAGCCTCACCATCTGATGCAGTTTAGTGTCAAACTCAGGACAATGGAAGGGCATTTAGTTGTCAGACAGACTCCTGATACAGATTTTGTTTAATCCTTGGAAATCACATTTACAGGTACAAAGATGAATTTAGCATTTAAGTAAATACAAACAAACAGAAAAAAAAAAGAAAAAAATCTTTTTTTCCAGAAAATTTTCCCCATTTTAATTCAATCATTTTTTTTTTTTTTTTTTTTTGATATTTACAAAGTTATTGCAAACAATAATTTTGTCCAATAAAAGTTTTCTTCATTTGTTTCACAGAACAGATATGAGAAGAATCCATGTTATGATGTTTATATTAAACTTTTTTGTTCATTTTTTTTTTTGGTTTGGTTCTAAGTTACAGAATGGCCAATGGTCATCAATTTTTTTAAAAAAATTGTAGTTACAGATGAAAGGAAATGAAAAAGAAAAAAAATGGTTCTTCAATTTATATGTGAAAAGATTTTTTTTCAAAAAGTAAATTGGAAATGACACACAAAGAAGAAGAAAAAAAAAAAAAAAAAAAAAAAAAGAGAAAAGAAAACATTTCATTATATATATATATATATATATATATATATATATATATTTCATCAGGTTTGTTTCCTCTAACCAATTAGGTCATTAAGTGTTTTCTTTATGGTATCTTTTGGAGAAATGGTGCCCATCTCCACTCCAAGTAATATGCGACAGATTCTACTGATTTACATGCTACCAACAGCAAGGAATGAACCCTGACCTGACATATACAAAAAGGTCAGTTTAAAAAAAAAAAAAAAAAATTATTAAAAGAATTGAACTCTGAAGTTTTGATCCAATAAGGACCCCCCTCCTTTTTCTATTAGCTTTGAAAAAAAAAAAATGTTATGAGAAAACCTTGGAGGAGTTCACATGATCCATGTTGAGCCATAATTAATTTATCCAAAAAACGACCCATTTTCACTCAACACCTGATATTGTGAACTGACTTTCAATTTTTTCTTTACAAAAAAAAAGAATTGTGACGCGAGACAAAATAATTTAGCAATCTAAATCTAATTTAAGCAAAACAAGAATTACAGTGTGTCCCTAAAGTCTTTATATTAATTATTCCCTCATAGATTAAATAAGAGTTTGTTAAAAGAAAGAATTGAGTTGATACTTTTCAGTGGCCATTAAAGATGGTCCTATCAAAAGATGAATGTTTTTAATGCACATCACCCCAAAAGGCCATCAATTGGGGAAGGTGTTAAGAAAGAAACTTTAATGTGGACTTATTGGCTTCATATAAATCTCACAAAACACATCAAACTTTGCATCACAAATGGCGGAAATCACATTGAAGATGTTATCGATTAATATTCCAATAAAATAAAACAGTATTGGAACATTTATTTATTAAAAACGTGCATTTTGCCTATTTGTCCAGATTTTAGGAAGAACTCTGTGTAAAATATATTCATTTTTCTTTTCAAATAAAGATTTGTTCAAAAAAAAAAAAAAGAAAAAAAAAAATTGTTATATATACTGTGTGAATGTGTGAGAGAAAAAAACAATTAAACAATCTAATTTAAACAAAAAAAGAACTAGATAATTTATTCCCCAATGTTTAATTGTATGGAATTCTAATATTTTAAATCTATGTCTTGGCTGATTGTAGTTGAACGCAACCTGACGGCCCCCTTTTCAATAGCTATTACACCGAAGTATAGGGGAAGGCACTACTCCTTTCCTTGGACTACTCCCCTTACCCTTGATAACGCTGAGCGTTAAGCAAGGGGGGATCAAGTACCATTTTTTGAGTCTTTGGTATGACTCGTCCTAGGATTGAACCCTAGTCTCCTGGACCATTGGCGAACACTCTAACCATTATGCTTATAATTTAACTTTTTGGAGAAATGATTTTAATTTTGGTTATGTTTTATGGCATATGAACCTTTGTGGGTAATTTAATGCCAAATCCTGTTTATACATATAAATATACTCTTTTTTGCACTCAGTAAAATGGCTTGGTTTTATGGTATATCAACCCTCGTGGGTTATTTAATGCTAAATCCTGTTTATACATATATAATTTGTAAGCGAATAGTTTGCAGATAATATTATTTTCAAATGAGTCAGAGCGGAAATAAAACTAAGGAAATATGTTATTTTGACTAGATCATTTAATTGTTTTGTCACACCTCATAAGTTTTCATCTTTATTTTTGTATAAAAGAAAAAAATTTAATTACCATGACATCAGACTGTGTTCGTAAAAACATATCTTTTAGGGTAAGGATGTTCTATAAGTTGATCGTGTGCAACTTATACACCATTCAAAAAAAAAAAAAAAAAAAAAGAAGTTTTTTTTGAGATGTTTTGTAAGGTAGTGACCATGAATGTCTTTCATTGTAGTATGCCATAAAAATTCGTGCAAGGAAAATGAATTAATAGAGTTCATATAAAATATACTCAGTTCATATATAAATAAATATATTTAGCATTTTTTAATACAGGTAGGTCATTTTGATTTGGTCATTTTAAAAGCATAGAAGCTGAAAAAGTGTTTGGGGCTGGGGATATTCCTGCTTTAAGGGTTAATCAATTCTTGGTCCTTCAGGTCCGAATTGCCACGAACCTTAATTCGGCTTAAGGAAAATTATCTAACTAATGATTAAGGAATTTTACTTAAAGTGGCCAGAGTTTTCTCCCTTGCCTCATTTTTTTTTTTTTCAAGACCCAAAAACAGATAGCAAATGACCCAACATAAAGACATGTTTAGCACAACTCTGTCATATTTTTTATTTTTATTTTCTTTTCACTTTATTTTTTCTCTGGCGACAATGCTTTTGCAAAAGTTAGTTATATTCACTGTGATTTGGGACAAAAATTTGGCAATGAAACAAAACCCCCAAATCTGAAAAGGCAAAAATAAAATTTGGAATTGGTGTACCAAAATTTTTGGTATCTTGGAGATATTTTCACAAAGAAATAACTTCATTCTATGCTTTGAAGAAAAAGAAAACAATTCAATGAATCTCATATTGTCAAGAAAGCTGTTTGTAAATTTTTAATAGCATTTCTTTGAATTTGTAAAAAAAAAAAAAAAGGGAGTTAAAAAAATTTCTACAAAGATATACAAATTTCCTGGATGCTGGTTCATAGACAACTCCATATCAGACAAAACAGTGTCCACATCTTGGTCGATGTTATAATCACCATGTTTCAGCCATTGTACCAGCCAAATTCAGATATATGACAGACAGGCAATCATCAACTGATACAAGGTTTGTTTTAGTTTCTTTGCCTAATGGCACATCAACCTTCATGGATAATTTATTACCAAAGCTATTCTTGTAAAAGGACATTAGTGGTACAATTTTCCCCATAGCAGGAGTATAAAGTGGGGTTCATACATTTCTCAGGGGGCATTAGTCCAAACATGAACAAAAAAAAATCACAACTGAAGTTCAAACTTGCTTATTATGTTAGAGAGTCCTTCAACCGATACAAGATATTCTCTAAATATTTGTAGTGGTACAAAAACAATCTATCCTTGTGGATTGAATAAAAAGGACTGGGTTGAAAAGTTCTAGATCTTTTACCAACGATGACAGAGACCTGAAGAAAGCCACAGAGTACAACAGCTGAAATGTTGCATTTATAATAACCACTCGGATGGAAGCTTTGGTTTGAAGACACCAGCTCATCATAATGATGATGATGATAATAAATCCACATTTTAGAAATTCAGACAAAAATAATGTTTCCACATGACTGTCACTTCATTCAAATTAACATCTACATCAAAAACTTCTCAAAAGATTTGTACAATTCAGAATTTCATCTATTCTGATTCTTAAAAATGATTTTTGACTACGTAAGAGATATTTAAGATGATGGGGCAGAGGAGAAATTGGAAATTGTCCCCCACTTCCACTTTCAAGTTCAATAAATTCCTGAGTCAAATTAAAATCGTTCCTAAA
The DNA here is from genome assembly GCA_963585895.1 of Sepioteuthis lessoniana. Lineage (NCBI taxonomy): Eukaryota > Metazoa > Mollusca > Cephalopoda > Myopsida > Loliginidae > Sepioteuthis > Sepioteuthis lessoniana. Next base: position 51,641,647 of record OY757942.1, read on the forward strand.
AGCTGGCAATACAGGTGAGAGTAATAGAGTGTGTTGAGGGAGGGGGAGCATGGTGAAGATTTGAAGAATTCACAGTTTTCAAGAAAATTTGATGGAATTGCCATAATGGTTTTTTTGGTGGTGGTGGTGGGCAGGGGAACTTTGATATAGACTTAGAAGGAATTGATCTTCAAAGTTCTCTTGCTAACTGAGGTTTGGATGTTTGAGTGAGCGAGGTCTAAGTTTAAGAAACGGCCTGATAAGGACAAAAGGACGGACAAATGTATCAATGAATGACTAGTTCTTTGAGAAAAAAAAGCACCCTCGTAGGCTATGAAAGAAATGACATTGAAGATTAGGACAAGTTTGGTTGGTACCAAAAGAGGAATGTGTGTTATTTTTACAATTTCTAAAAATCAACCAAAATACAAAAAAAAAAAAAAAGAAAAAAAATGAATCAATAAATCAAATTGATAATTATTAATGTGTTTGTTTTTTGTCACGCTTTGTAAGATAATGTAGTAAAAATAGAATTTTATATTCTGATGACAGAGTAAAAATGGAATTTTATATTCTGATGACAGTAAAAATGGAATTTGAAACCAATAAAAAAGATATAAAAGTGATTAAAGCAAAAGAGAAAAAAATAAAAGCATAAAAATTTGTTTTGAGAGAACAAAATATTTTTCTCTAAAGTCACTTCAAAGCTAATTAGGAAAAAAAAAAAAAATTCAGTTTCTTTTCTTTAAAAAAAGATTTTTAATTTAAAAAAAACAAAAAAAAAACAAAAAAAAATCTCATAAGAATTTAAATATATCTGAGTATTTTCACATATAATTAGTAAATAAATTAAAAAACTTTTCATAGAAATTTGTAAGCAATTCAATGGTTTTAAGTAACTTAATAATAATTGATTTTGTTTTACAGCATATTAACTATCGTAGTTTATTAAATGCCAAATCCTATTTATACAGATATATTAAATACAATTAAATAGTTTGTAGGTAACATTTTTAATGAGCCAGAGCTTATTTGTTTGCACACAGTTAAATGGTTTCTAGTATAGTAAATGATTAAATAGTTCTATTTGAGCCATCTATGGGACTCTAGCAGGTACTACCAATCCAGCCCACTGTGAACGTGGGAATAATGGCAATGAAGGAATATTCAACATACCCCAAAACTCCAGGACAATTTAGAATCTTATCCAGGACACTTGGGTGGCGGGGTATCTTACCTCTCTGCAGAGATGCAGTTTATGTATTCTACAGCACCCCCCCGACCAACTGGGCTACCAATAATCCTTTATAAACAATTATAACTTCATAAAATAGACAGTGAGACAGTTTCAAGAACCCCCCCCGAAGAGGTATGACCACTCCAGGTCAGAGTAGACTTAGGAGTAATGGCTATGAAGTGGGTACAGAACTCTAAAACCAGAGTCTCACCACCAGATGCAAGCCATTATCATATCCAAATCACTCCCTCTGGATTAGTCTTCGCCCTCTGCAGTGGATGGAGTTGGCATACTCTAAGCCTTGCTAACAAAACTGCAACCCTCCAAATTGGATGAGAAAGAAGTATAAAGAAAGCATAGAATACACAATATCCAGTTACGTTTTATATTCCAGGCTTTCTATGTAACACTTTTTCATCCCACCTGTAGGACTATGATTTTTCTAAAATTATGTATTTACCCAACTTCTCTGCCTCAGACAGGATATGGCACACAAGATCAATTTTTTTAACTGGTTATAGCTGGTTTGAATTTAGTTTTCCTTCTCCAAGATAGGTTGCCTAACAGAGGCTAAAGAACCCAGTTGTATTTCCATAGGATGATTGGTCTGTTCGACCGTGTGCAAAACATCGGGAACTGTTACTCAATGGATGAGAGAGTGAACATAGAACCTAATGTGCTTGATAATTTACTCATAGCTGGAGGAAGAACAAGTAGATTTATGACTTTCTCTATGCGTGTTAGCATCGAGTAAACCACAACTTCAACCAGGATTTGAACTTGGGGGTCACTAGTCCATTTTTTAGAACTATAACCATTACACTAAAAGAACCTTTATGACCTTAACAGGTGATTCGTTTATTAGTGGCAAAGGCTTTTGTAGAACCAGTCACATTTTGTTTGTTTTTTTTGGTTTAATGGCATATCAACCTTTGTAGGTTATTTAATGCCAATCCTATTCTAGAAGAACAGTAGTGGTACTATTTAACCCATAGCTGGGAGGATAAGGGGGTTCATACCTTTCCCAAGGGTATTTGCCTGAAATTGAACGTAATAGCGTGACTGGAGTATGAACTCGCGTACTACGATTCCACAGTCCATCGCTTTTAACCATTACACCACGAGGACACCCCCCAGTCACATTTTAGATGAGTGGATAAAATAAGAAACTAGAGAATCCTCATTTCTACATTGCTGTTGCCTAGCTACAATATAGCCAATCAAATAAACCCTAACATTTGAGCCATATTCCAATACATTTAGCCAGTATTTGTGCCACTACTTAAATGTACATATACCTTGGCGGTCAGAATTCCAGCCAGAGAATCACCATAACAACAGAACGTCTCATTATTCTGTAAAGTGAGACCAGCAAATGTAGCATTTTTCCTCTCTCTTTCTTATCTTTCTCTGTGTTTGGGGTCAGTCAGCAAACGTAATATTTTTCCTTTCTCTAACTAATTTCACTTATTCAGCTGGCACACATCATATTTACCCAACCCCTCCGCTCGGGCAAGATATGACACAATGTCAATTTTTTAAGCGGAGTTTAACAGGTTTGAATTCAGCGTTTTTGTTCTCCTAGACTAGTTGCCTCACCAAGGCTGAAGAACCTAGTCTGCCCTACTATTTGCCCATAGCTGAGGGAGAATAATTGGATTCATACCTTTCCCAAGGGTATTAGTGCTATGTGAAATGCAATCAGTCCAGGATTTGAACTCGTATCGCCGTGTCCAATTCCTACGACGATAACCATTACTGGCACACATATTGACAGAGAAGTTTGAATCCAGGAGTTCTTAAATGATGTTCTACCAAGGCTAGACAGCCCAGTTTGCCCTATTATTCTATTCAGATGAGTGCAAGACAGATTCCTGCCTTTCCTAAGGGCATTATATATATATATATATATATATATATATATATATATATATATATATATATGAGGTCACATTGTATTTTATACATAAGTAGATAATAGAGAAAAATTGATAACAAGGCAATCCAAGATTTACAGAGAAGTCGACACTATAGCGTTTCGGTTCTACTGAACCATCATCAGGACCATGAGGGGTGATATTAACAATTTTAAGTTAACGATGGATGTTTAAAAATGCAAAATACAAAAACCTATGGGAAAATTTGTATTTTGCATTTTTAAACATCCATTGTTGACTTAACATTGCTAATATCACCCCTCATGGCCCCCCTGATGATGGTTCAGTAGAACCAAAATGCTATAGTGTTGACTTCTCAATAAATGTCTCCTTCCACTTGGATTGCTTTGTTATCAATTTTTCTCTACATATTGTCGGATTACAATCCATTATTTACTTCCATAAGCAGATAGTATTTAATTTCTAAAAAAGCAATACATAAACATTTAAGGCTTTTAAATTAAGTGCCTAACTTTTTATGACAATGCCAGAGAGTAGAATTAAGTGCCCAACTTTTTAAGTTACTGTTAGGAGGTAGAATTTGGTACCTAACATTTTGTGTCAATGTTAGGGTGTAGAATTAAGTGCCTAACTTTAAGTTACTGCCAGGGTGTAGAATGAAATGCCTAACATTTTTAAATCAAAATCAGAATGTAGAATTAATTGTAGAGGTAAAAGACTTAAAAAGAGTGAGCAGTGAAATAGCTTAACAATTGATCTGTACATTTTAAGGTTTATAAGACTGAGATCAGATGTTTCCCCAATGACTGGATTATTTTAATGGGAGTTAAATTCTTTATATGAAGTGTGGATGTGTAGCAAGAGTCTTAAAATGGATAGAAAAAAAAAACACAATATTTTTTACAAATTTTCTTAGAAAAAGTAAATAAAAAAAAAAATAAATAAATAAATAAGTAAAAATATTTTTTTTTATCCAACTGAAAATTTATTGTCTTGAAAACATTTTTTTCCAGAACTTTTTTTTTTTTTTAAAAACCTTTTCAAATCCATGAATCCAATATTTCAGAATGAGTGATATTTTACTATACACAATAAGCCCAATATTTTGAGCTTAGAGAAATTACATCAAACTCTAAAAATAAAAGGCTTGATATACCAACCATTCACAACCTTTTTTTTTTTTAAATGGAATGATGAGATAGTTTTAAATGCAGATATATGTATTCTAAAATGAAATTAGAATGTTTTGTTTTATTTTTTTGTGAATTATAAGAGCCAAAGAATTGAAAGATTTTAATCCTACAATGTTTTTGGACAATAGGAACCAAATATTTTAGAAAAAAAACAAACTTTACTACCTAATCTGAAAGAACATATCTGATCAATTCTAGCAAAGGAAGGTTATAAATATTACAAAAAAAAAAAAAAAAAAAAAAGGAAAATGTTTAAGAATAAAATTTCTAAAAAAAGTTGAAAAAAAAAAAAGTTGAAAAAAAAACAAAAAAAAAAAAAAAACAATTTTCTTTCCAATTTATTAAAAACAATTATACAAAAGAAAAAAAAATTAAAAGAACTTATTTAATCAATAATAAAAAATAAATTTAGAATTGAATTAAAAAAAAAAAAAAAAAAAAAAAGACTCAAAAAAAGTTTCTTAAAAAAGATAAGTCGAAGATGTTTCCATGTTTATTCAAATATTAAAATGTTTTAACAGCAAGATAGAAAACATTTTGATGTTTGAATAAAAAAATATTTTTCTGTAAGTTAAAAAAAAAAAAGAAAAAATCTTTTATTGAGATAGAATTGTCATACGTTGGTAAATGTTTGATTTTCTTTCCAAACAATTTTGTCATCATCACCAAGCTGCAATTTTTTTAACCCTTAAGCTGGAACCTAAAACAGGGTCTGGTCATCCAGCCACATGTTATTAACTGAATCAAAAAATATATACACACACACACACACACAGGTTGCAGCAGAAATATCTTCCCATTTTAAACTGTCATCTGAGTAATGCAAGTGAACTTGGGCAAGTGGCAATGGTAGCTCCATCTAGCTAATATTTTACCATTTTTTTGAGATACAATCTGTTATGATCATGGCTTGGACTTGTGCACACCGTGTATTTGCTAGTGAAATGTTTTTAGACAGGTCACAATCTCTAATTGCTTTTCATGCTCATTCCATCTCTTAATAATGCTGTTTCAGATAGAATTTTCCACCCATAACGGAATTGATTTACATTCATAAATGATCATCATATCTGTAAATAAAAAAAATATTAAGATGTTAGCTTGATGGAACTATATTTACCACTTGCCTAAGTTTATTTGTACTATACAGGTGACAGTTTAAAATCTGGAAGGTATTTCTGGCATGCTGTGTTATATATATATATATATATATATATATATATATATATATATATATATACACACACACACACCCCCACATAAAAATTAAAACTGGAATTCCATTTTAAAAATTTACCAAAATAATTTTTTTATTTATATATTTTGGCCTATATATATATATGTGGATGACTATAGAGATATATATATACTCCCCTACCCCTGTAGGGTTGAGTTCTCTGGCGAAGAAGTAATAGTGTTACCATTAGCGTCTATTGCAAGCCTCTTCGTATATGAATTGAGGTCTCGGTAGCCGTTGAACGGATGTATGTAAACAATAGTAATTGTGATTCATAACCGTTTAAAATTTACTTCGCAGCTAATATCTCCTCGTGGCTGAATGGTTAGAAGCTTGGGTTGATGTTTGAGTCAACCGGGTTTCAATCTCAGCTACGGGAAGATACTGTCTAGCCACACTGATGAGTTCTGATAGAACGAAACAGATCTGTCTGTGGATGACTATAGAGATATAAGGCCAGTTGATGTATTAGACCACAGTATATATATATATATATATATATGAAAATGTAGATTAAGTTTGGTGTATTGGTGTAAATTGATAATCACTAACTTTTTCTTTGGTTCCTTTATTTAAATGGCATATCAACCTTTATGTGTTATCTAATGCCAAAGCCATCCTAATAAAAGAACAGTGGTGGTACTATTTAACCCAGAGCTGAGGAGAAGGGGGGTCATTAGTCCAAAAGTGAACGTAATAGAATGACAGGAGTTCAAACTTGTTAACTCCAATGTTGCAGTCCATCATGTTAACCCCTATTTTAGGGGAACTCTCCCCATTTCGTATATCATCATTAAATGTGCGGAACACAGCAGGAACCTTTTTATTTAAATATAACTGTATAAGATACACCAAAATATCTTGGTCATTTTTTGGATATTCCTGTGTCCTTAATTAGCATAAATTTTTAGATGCTTGGATTTGAATTTAAACAGGTTTAGAAAAGGAAAAATATTGCTTAAGTAGAACGCACGGTGCAAACGGTTACACATTTGGATATGTACTTAAGATAAATAAATAAAATGAATAAATAAATACACACTTAAAATAAATAAATTTTATTCTAGTTTGGTTTAGTTGGTAGATTTATAAAAAGGTATATTTGTTAACGTTTCAATCTTTATTTAATCCTGAAGAATTTAGTTTAACAATACATTTACTTACAAGTTTTTAGATGATTTCATATATATTGTACATTTCGCATTTCACTATGTCAACTGGCCAACAATAATATAAATATATAAAAATATATTTTTGCCAAAATGAATAAAATAATAAAAAATATTTTTGTCAAAATTTTTTTATATATTAAGAGCATATATTGACTTCCTATATAGGTTGAGACGTAGGTGCTGTGATTTTTTTTTCCCTTGAGCCATTTTGCAAATATTTGTAAAATCTGTCTTCCCCACAGAAAGGAAATTTGAAGATGCAGTGAAGGAACAGACATCAAACTAGGTTTGGTTTCTTTGTTTAATGGCATATCAAATTTTGTGGGTTATTTAATGCCGAGCCATCCTTGTAGAAGAACGGTAGTGATACTATATAAGGTTTCTTTATTTAATGGCATATCAACTTTTGTGGGTTATTTAATGCCAAGCCATCCTTGTAGAAGAACAATAGTGGTATTTAACCCATAGCTGGGGAACCAAGTTTGGATTTTCCGGCAGAAGATTACCTTGGAATGAACACTTAGTGAGGAATGAATTCATGACCAATATTTTGCAAGACTAAAATAACCCTGTTTCCCACCCCTCTAAGAGCAACACATTTTGAAATCAGTTTTGTGGACGCAGACACTGTTTCAACGTTTGTAACAATCTCTCTCTCTTTTTTTCTACAGAAACAATCGGACAATTATTTATGAAAAGGCCAAAAAACCAAAACAATATATGTGAATAAGAAACAAAATTATCAACTTGCAAAAATAAAGAACACTTTTCCTTTATTTAAAAAATGTTTTTTTTTTTTTTATCCAGCCTTATATTTTGAATACACATTTTGGAAATTTCACCAAGTCTTGAGATTAAACTTAACAAAAATAAAAATTGAATAAAAAAAATTCCTAACAGAAGAAAAAATTCCAATACTCTGAACTCACTTGAACTTTAACGAAACGTTTGGAGAAAAAAAAAACAAAAAAAAAACCCAGAAAAAAAAAAACAGAAAAGAAGCTAGATGGGAACTGCAAAGATGCTGCATACTGTTTTAAATAGATCCTGGAAGCAGCACCCTACAAAACAGCAGCTGTAGAGCCACTTACCTTCCATCTAACAAACCATCCAAGTAAGATGAGCAAAACATGCTGGGCACTGCCAGAAAAGCAAGGATGAACTCATAAGCGACATTCTCCTGTGGACTATTATACATGGACACACCAGCATTAGTTGACCAGCAAAAACTTACATTCATCAGCTTAGTGCTGACACTGGATGCTGTCTAAAGGACTTGCCAGTAGGGATGGATGGTGGGAGAGAACCCAAGGAAATCTGTGCTATCAGCATGTTATTATGAGAGGGTTGTAGATATTCAAATAAAAGTTTCAGTCTTTGGCCAACGTGTCAACTGTATTGTATATACGTTAGAGAGTACAGAACAGAATTGATGCCCAAGGAGGATACACAATTTAGTAATATGAGGTCTGAGTACTGATGATACATCCTTTATTTTGGAACCTGTGCCTATCTTGATTTGTGTATGTGATTATTTAATGCAATTTAGTTACATCTATTCTTCCATAAATTGAAATATAGTCAAGGTGAAAAAACAAAACTGTCAATCTTCTCTACAGAACTATTAATGACAATTCCTTCGCTCATTAAAAAACATTTTTATAAGAAAATACAATCAAGATGATTTGGATTTATGGCTGTTTTTAATAGGTCAGACTTTCTGTCCAGATTTTTATTTTATTTTATATTTGCCTACTGTAACCTCTGAAAGACATTTAAGTTACAAGTTTTCAAAAAAAAAAAAAAAAAAAAAAAAAAGTATGCTCATAATATAAACTATGGCAAAAAAACATGTTTCAATTGAAATTTTTTCTTTTGTTATTAGTCACGGCTTCCCTTAATAGGAACTGGAGGCACCATTTTTTGGTTTTTGGCACCATTTCTGGATTCTTTATTCAGATAAAAAAGAAGATATTTTGCTGGTTGAAATTAGATTTCTTAGAACTTTAAAGAGAAAAGAAAAGAAAAAAAAAAAAAAAGAATTGAAAACCCACCCACCAACCCAACCTAAACTTCAATGTCGCTAATGAGGGTAAGGGGAAACATTTCTGAGGTTAATTCATGCAAATATAAATTCATTAGTTCTTTGTTTTTGTAGTAGTTGTTGTTGTTGTTTGAAGGGGGGAGGGGTATTAGATTCTATTTTTTGTGTATGGAATTTTTTTTTTGGTTAAGTTCAACAAATGAGAAAGGGGAAAAAAAAAAGAAAAAAAAGAGAGGTTTTGATGAGAAAAGGCAGATGCTTAACTATACCATTGAGTTTGATTCACCCAGTCTGTCGACAACCTGGAAAGAAAAGAGAAAAATAACTGGAGTTTTAATTGAACATACCAATCAATTGAAAAATTATTTTTATCTGAGGAGGAGGAGGAGGAGCAGTGAAGAAGGAGGACGAGGAGTAGCAGTGAAGAAGGAGTAGTAGCAGTGAAGGAGGGGGAGGAGGAGCAATGAAGAAGGAGGAGGAGGAGCAGCAAAGAGGAGGAGGAGTAGCAGTGAAGGAGGAGGAGTAGCAGTGAAGAAGGAGTAGTAGCAGTGAAGGAGGAGGAGGAGCAGCGAAGAGGAGGAGGAGCAGCGAAGGAGGAGGAGCAATGAAGGAGTAGTAGCAGTGAAGGAGGAGGAGGAGCAATGAAGAAGGAGTAGTAGCCGTGAAGAAGGAGGAGGAGGAGGAGCAGCGAAGAGGAGGAGGAGGAGCAGCGAAGAGGAGGAGGAGCAGTGAAGGAGGAGGAGTAGTAGCAGTGAAGAAGGAGTAGTAGCAGTGAAGGAAGAGGAGGAGTAGCAGTGAAGGAGGAGGAGGAGCAATGAAGAAGGAGTAGTAAGAGTGAAGGAGGAGGAGCACTGAAGAAGGAGTAGTAGCTGTGAAGAAGGAGGAGGAAGAGTAGCAGCGAAGAGGAGGAGGAGCAGTGAAGGAGGAGTAGTAGCAGTGAAGGAGGAGGAGGAGCTCTCCGTGTAGTTTGACTAACAAGAAGAGAGCCTTTAACTTTGAATTTGGAGTTTTCCTTTAAGACTGGTTGCCATGCCATGGTTAAAGAGCCCACACTGCCCAACTATTTACTAATAGATGGAAGGATACCAGTTAGATGCAGACCTTTCCAAAGGGTATTAGCGCTATATGAAATGCAAACAGCTTTGTTCAGGATTTGAACATGGGTCGCTGTATCCATTTCGTACACTGATAACCATTACACTACACGTGCCTCCACAAAACTGTCTCATGCACACGGTGAAAAGAAAGAAATATGAAATGATATCCAGGTAGCAATCATCGGACACACATAGGAAGACACACACTAATAAGAAAAAAACTATATAGATTTAAAAATAAAAAAAATCTAGTAAATAAATTTTTAGTTTAACTTAGTCTGGCACAAGGACAGGAGTATAACTCAATTCTTGTGGGTCAAGTACATTAATCATTACACCTCATATGATATCCATAGGCAGATTTTGAATTCGGAGTTTTCCTTTAAGACTGGTTGCCATGCCAAGGTCAAAGAGCCCACACTGCCCAACTATTTACTAATAGCTGGAATGAGAACAGTTAGATGCAGACCTTTCCAAAGGGTATTAGTGCTATGTGAAATGCAAACAGCCTTGTTCAGGATTTGAACATGGGTCGCTGTATCCATTAGATTCTATTTCCTTTATTTAAAAAAATGTTGTTTTTTTTGGGGGGGGGGTTATCCAGCCTTATATTTCGAATACACATTTTGGAAATTTCACCAAGTCTTAAGATTAAACTTAACAAAAATAAAAAATGAATAAAAAAATTCCTAACAGAAGAAAAAATTCTAATACTCTGAACTCACTTGGACTTTAATGAAACACTTGGAGAAAGAAAAAAAAAAAAAAAAAAAAGATTGATAGATTGATGTCAACCTGTCAAAGGTTGTTTTATGCCTAAAGGTTTAAGAGTTGCACTCATTGTTCAAAAGGTTGTTTTGGTTGATGAGCTTTATGGCATATCAACCTTTGTAGGTTATTCAATGCCAATTCCTGTTTATACATATATAGATATATGTGACTTGTGAACAGTTTGTTGTTAGTTGATGGGGTTTTTATGGCATGTGAAGCTGCCTAGGGCCACACTATGTCCAGAGGTTAAGGAGTGGTCCTAATAACATGTTAGCTTGGTGTTCAAGTTGTATTCATCATATTTTTTGGTACAACTTTGTCTCTTTCGAGAAGGACAAAATATCATCAAGGTTGACGTTCTCAAACAAGTTGCTTAAACTATTTACACTGAAAAATTTCTCATGAGATTGAAAGCTCTAAATTCTATGAGACTGTATTTAATGGCAAAAGGCATTTGACATGTCAAACACTGTGGTTGTTGTCCCTGTCTGAGTATAAAAGAAGGAGTAAGACTTGAGTGACCAATATGCAATCGGGATATAGTGACTTGTTCTCTTCTGTGTACGAATGGGTAGAATTGTCCCACAAAGTGGAAATAAAAATGATGAAACAATACACAAGCAGCAATCATCAGACACTTTTTATCATGTGAATAAACACAGATCAAGGGGGTTTTCCAGTCATTTCTTGCAAACTTCCACTCACTTGTGTTTGAGCTGGGGGTTAATGCTTGATGCACAATTTGGCAACCACGGTTGTTTTTGCTGAGATCGTGAAGATGATAAACCACACTGGACTGTGAAATGCCAAACTTTCCTGATACTCTCCAAGTGCTACTAGCCAGATATGCCTCTGTGGCTTGGAGCATGGTTTCAAAATCCAGTTTTAGGCCTAGATGATCATCAAAGTTCTTGCAACCCAAGCTAAATTTCTTGAATCACCTGGTTACCATCCTGTGATCAACTGACCCTTCACCTTTCGTACAAAAAATATTTTTGGTTGTTTCAATGTCGTTATGGCCCAGTTCAAATGCATAAAGCATAAGTTCCCAAATTAGACAACATTGCACATTCGACCGAATGGCTTTCAAATCACATGTGGAGTGAAGCAATGCACAACGTGTCAGCACACCAACTACCACAATACTACCAATCATAGTGGGTACCTTGAATGGTTTGAACAGCTTCAGTCACATGATATATGTGCTGGAAACTTGCATGTACTACCAAAATATTGCAAAACTTTTGACTCACCCTAGTATAATGATATTAATAACTTTTCTCTGCCTTAACCTATGTCGGAGAAGAGGTATGGCAGGCAGGAGGATAGGGTGGTGAGATATAATACTTACAGAACTGATGCCCGGTAGATTAAGAATTGTTCCTATCACAGGTACACGGCGTAGAAAGTTAACTGCAACTGGGAAGAAGCCACTGTGAACAAAAACAAAATGAGAAGAATATTCGTTTTAACGACAAATGAAAAAAAGGACAAACAGAAAAATAAAACTTAACCAACGAAATGATCATGATAGACTAGTAATTAAAAATTATATATAATATTGTATAACATTTATGACACTTAAAATTACTTAATATAATATAATATTGTATAATAATTATAACATTTAAAATTATTAATAAACTAATTACTATAAACTAATAAATAATAAGATCAACAAAAAATACACTTTTTAAAAAAAGTTGTTTAAAATTCAAAGAATAAAGTATTTTTATTACAAGCTGAAAAGATGTTCTATGTGAGGGATTTTAAATAACTTTGTTTGGGAGAGATTCAACTCTTCTCCAGCACATAAAAGGGTCATTCCAGCCAATTTTGCCAACGTTCCGTCTCTAAGGTCCTAAAAGTATTTTTTCCAAAAGTTTTTATTATTATTTCATGGTATTTAAAGTTTTAGAGAATATTATGAAAATTTCTGCTTTTGAATATTTTCTTTTTCAAAATTTTGGTTTGGTTTGGTTTCTTTGTATAATGGCATATCAACCTTTGTAGGTTATTTAATGCCAAAGCCATTCTCCTAGAAGAACAGTATTGGTACTATTTAATCCATAGCTGGGAGGATAAGGGGGTTCATACTTTTCCCAAGGGTATTTGTCTGAAAGTGAACGTAATAGCGCGACTGGAGTACAAACTTGCTTACTACGATTCCGCAGTCCATCACTTCAACCATTACACCACGAGGACACCCCCTCTAATTTAGGGTTTGTTACAAGTTTTAGTTATTTTCTTATCCCCATTCTAAAGGGTTTAAAACTCAAGTAGAACCAATTCTTTTAACCAAGATGCCTTTGAAAAATTAATAGTCAAACAACTATTTAAAAAAAAAAAAGAAAAAAAAAAGAAAAAAAAAAAAAAAAAATCAATGGACCTGTTAACTGTAGATTATACCAACTGCAGTGTCCTGGAAATGACACTAAACTGTATCCGAGTTCTGGAGCTTTGAAGAAGGTGGAGTACCTTTTCATTACAATTACTCTCAGGTCCACTCTGACCCGATGTGGTAATACCTATTAGGGTCCCAATCTAGGAGTCAAATAGAACGATCTAATCTTTTACTACAGATTATCATTAATATTACAAATAGAATTATTTGTATTAAATATTAATACTTGAAACCAACTGTGTGCAAACAATAAATAGCAATACTTGAAACTATTTGACTGTATACAAACAAATAACTTCCATCTCATTAAAAAAAAAAAAAAAAGTTACCTACAAACTATTCACTTTTATATATATATATATATATATATATAACAAACAGGATTTGGCATTAAATAGCCATTAAGAATTGAACCTAATTAAAAAACAAAAAACAAAAAAACAAACCCGGCTGGGGGCAATTTTTAAAAAATTCACTTCAAGATTGTATGTTTAAAGCAGTCCACTTCAGCACCATCCAAATTGTACTGACAGCATAGAATTCCTTGTCTCTCTCTCTCCATTGCTCTTGGTAGGTGAGATAACATGGCAATCAATGGATACCAAAGCTAATATACACAGAGCTGGTCAACCAAAACTGGTGTGTCCACAAAAGAATGCCAGTAATGAGCTTGTCCCTGCTTTTTTAGTGGTGCCCCAGAAGGTCTTGTGTGAATAGGCTCGGAGTAATCACCTAAAACTCTTTTGAATAGAAACGTCTTTCCCCATTATTGAGGAGACGGGGGACTAAAATACAAGAAAATAAAAAAATCTAGAATTATTGAATATTTTTAGAATCATGAAAACTACAGAAGACTTATATATATATATTAGTCAAGGGCGACCAGAAGGTTCCCTTTTCAATAGCTACTACACCAAGGTGTAGGGGAGGGCACTACTGCTTTCTGTAGATTGCTCCATTTTTACCTTATATTATTGAGTGTTAAGCAAGGCAGTATCAAGTACTTTTTTAAAAGTCTTTGGTATAACAAGACCTGGGATTGAACACTGGTCTCCTGGACCATTGGCGAACACTCTACTCACTAGGCCAATGAGCCGGTATATATATGTTTTATTCTTTCTGGTGGCCTCTTTATTAATAGAATATCATTTGGGCCAACACTCTTAAGTCAGAATTATCCTGATGATCTGTTAGGTAGAATGGTTACTGTCATAGGAAATGGACACGGCGACACGAGTTCAAATCCTAGACAAGACTGATTGCATTTTACATCACACTAATACCCTTGGGAAAGGTATTAATCCAATTATTCTCCCTTTAGCTATGGGTAAATAGTAGGGCAGAATGGGTTCTTCAGCCTTGGTGAGGCAACTAGTCTAGGAGAAGGAAAACTCTGAATTCAACCTGTTAAACTCTGCTTAAAAATTGACCTTGTGTCATATCCAACCCAAGCGGAGGGGTTGGTGTGTGTGTGTGTATATATATATATATATATATATATATATATATATATATATATACTCAAGATGAAATTGACTGGAATGACTTCTCTACTCCTCAGTTTCAGACCCGTTTTATGTTCTTTAAATAATGCTTTCAAATGCATAATTTTACATTCTCACTCTTTTACGTTTTATGAACAAAGAAAATAGGAAAACAAAAGTGAAAAAAAACCCAACCCCAATTAGGTTTTTTTAACCATTGGCAGAGACATATGTCTAATAACTAGGAACAGAACTGTTTTAACTTAGTGCACACGAGTTAATTGTTCATCCATGTGTCATGGTTGGATTCAAGTCTGTCTTTTCTGTCTCGTGTCTTCGTTCTTTTAGTTCCTAAAAATTCCACAATGCACTGTTCCGTGGAGGCAACTCCCTTTCTATCTCTCAGGGGAAATAATTGATATTTTGTTAGGTCTGATCCTTAATACACCCATAAATTAGTGACCCTGTGCCAGACAAAAAGTTGTATACATACAAGCACCCATGATTAAGTACACTTTTTTCTTCTAAACCAGAGGGTAAATAATAATATGACTATAAATTCAAAACAACAAATAATTATCACAATGTTTCAGCCGATATATCCTTTGGCCTTTTTCAGGTGTTTCATGTCGAACTCTGGAGTCCACACAGAATCTTAAACTGAATCCTTTGTTTGAACCACACGGATACATGGTACAGTACACCACCTACCAGGATACTATTAACCACAGAGGGTACACCTACTAGGACTTGAAATGCCTCAGTCACGTGATAACCAAGCTGCAAGCTAACACATACCAAAATATTGAAAAACCTTTGACTCACCCGAGTATATACATATATCTATATATGTAGTGTGTGTGTATTATTTCTTAGAATATTCGGACTATTGGCCTCATCTTAATTGTTATAATCCCAACGTTTTGGCCGATATGTCCTTTGGCCTTTTTCCCGTGTTTCATGTTGAACTCTGGAGTCCAGACAGAATCTCAAACTGAACCCTTTATTTGAAGCACAGGGGTAAACAGTTATATTGTTCAAACTGTTCAGTTTAATGGCATATCAACCTTTGTAGGTTATTTAATGCCTAATCCTATTATACAAATAAACAGTTCTATTTCAAACAATTCAGTTTAATTGTTAAAAACAGTTTTATTACAAGCAATTCAGTTTAGCATAAGTATACAGTTTAGTTCTATTTAACCCACAGATAGGACCCTATCAAGTACTACCACTCCGGCCCAGAGTGGACCTGGGAGTGATGGCAATGAAGAGGTACTCCACATTCCCCAAAGCTTCAACATTACTGGAACCTCACCATTGTTTACAGAGGGTAGGGGGTCTTACCCATCTGCAAAGAAGCAGTCAGTGAATTCTACAGCCCCAACCCCGGGTCACTCGTTGGGAGGGGTGGATGTTCTTACTCCTGTGCAAAGAAGCAGTCGGTGAATTCTACAGCCCCAGGCGACTGGGCAAGGTAAACTGTTAAGTTATCAGAATATTTACAATAACTTGACACTCGTACCCAACAATCATGGTTGACAGAATTCGAACAGTCTACCCCTGTGATTAAAATAAAGGGTTCATTTCAAGATTATGTGTGGACTGCAGAGTTCAACTTGAAACATCTGAAGAAGGCCAAAGGATGTATTGGCTGAAATGTTGTGAGTATAACAAAAAAAGATGAGGTCAATAGTCTGAATATTCTAATAACAATGAACAATATTTTTTTTTTAAAAGTTATTTTAAAAGTCCTGTACCCACAGATAATTAAACTTTGTATGATAAACCAGTTTGATTTTTTCACAACATGAATATATTTTTTTGTCTAATTTATGTCAAAAATTTTGCATTTATATATCACCTATAAATTACTACACCACTAACAAAAGTGAATGTTCTTCTAAATGGAACATTATACAATCAAAATAGATGTTATTAAATAGTATCTATTACCAAACTGTACAGTATTGAAATTATGTAATCAAAAAATAAGTAACAATCTAAAAATAAAGCGAATCTTATAAATCTTAATGCAATTTTATTTTCCATACAAGAGTTTCAATGCTTTAAATTTTGGTTATAAATAATACCTAATAATATCCATTTTGATTGTATAATGTTCCACAATATATCCAGGTATCTCTTATCATTAAGTGTTTTTGGACTATTGTCTTCATCTTTATTGTTATTTCCACAACGTTTCGGCCGATATGTCCTCCGGCCTTCTTCAGGTGACTGTCGAACTCTGGAACCTACACAGAACTCTGAACTAGGTCCTTTATTGAATCCATGGCGGTCGCCTGTTCCGATTCCATTAGACATAACTGGGTACAAGTGTTAAGTATTCCTGAATTGTTACTCGCCTGCAGACCTGCAACCTTCAGATGATTGTCTCCTTAGAAGCTTAGGGAACCAACGCCTATAACCGTTATGCCATGTGTCTTGCTGGACAATTCAGAGTGAATTTTTAGGACTTATAAACTTAATGTTCTTACTTGACTAGAATTACTACTATTATGTATGATTTTTTACCTGTGCTCAAATTCAGATTTTTTTTCTTTTTGTAGTTTGAAGTTCCTTGAAGGTTTCCGAGTTTGGCAAATACCTGAAGAAGGCCAGAGGACATATCGGCCGAAACATTATGGAAATAACAAAGATGAAGACAATAGTCCGAAAACCCTTAATGATAAAAATCAACAAGCTTCGTCTCAGAAATTTAGACAACTAATGTTTCAGAGATCTTGGAATCTGAGTATTCTTCTTTTTTTTTTTTGTTTTATCAAAAAGTTTCAAAGTTCAATAAATTTCGACAACTAGGTATCTCTTGTTTGGAAGCAAATTAACATTTTATAAAAAAATCTATTAATGGAGGTGCCCGTGGTGTAATGGTTATCATCGTAGGAAATGGACATGGCGACACAAGTTCAAATCCTGGACGAGACTGATAGCATTTCACATAGCACTAATACCCTTGGGAAAGGTATGAATCCAATTATTCTCCCTCCTGCTATGGGTAAATAGTAGGACAGACTAGGTTCTTCAGCCTTGGTTAGGCAACTAGTCTAGGAGAAGGAAAACTCTGAATTCAAACCTGTTAAACTCCGCTTAAAAATCGACCTTGTGTCATATCCTGCCCAAGCGGAGGGGTTGGGTAAATATGATTAATGGTGTGCTTAACACGTATTTAAGTCCATATGCAACACTGGATTTAATAACGTCCATTTTGGACATTATTAAATGAAACAATCAAATCTTGTTATTTTTGGTTTGGTTTGTTAATGGCATATCAACCTTCATGGGTTTTTTAATGCCAAACCCATCTTCGTAGAAGAACAGTAATGGTAATATATAATCCAAGGGCATTAGTCCAAAAGTGAGTGCAATAATGCAACAGGAAGTCAAACTTGCTTACAACAATGTCATAGTTCAGCACATTTGACTCTACAACACGAAGATTCCCCGCCCTGGTATTTTTGGTTTAGGAAAAAATTAACTTTTAATAAAAAAATTCTTAGGTGTCATTTATTTATAGGTGACACAGTAATTACAAACCTTAGACTTATTAGATCAATACACTTCAAATACACTTAGAGAATTTGCAAGTGAATGTTAATTTTTTGGGGCGGTCTGTGCTCATTCAGGACATTATCTTAAATCATCCAAATTCTCAATGTAAGGGAGATAACTACAAAATACTAAGAAGTCATTCACTCTTTTCTAAATAGAAGCATTGATATCATAATGGATCACAGTTATAATGAGTACACACGTCTAGTTTAATAAATAAATTCTCATTAACAATTTTTCAATTTTTTTTTGGAGGTGCCCGTGGTGTAATGGTTATCGTCGTAGGAAATGGACACAGCGACACGAGTTCTAATCCTGATTGCATTTTACATAGCACTAATACCCTTGGGAAAGGTATGAATCCAATTGTTCTCCCTCCAACTATGGGTAAATAGTAGGACAGACTGGGTTTTTCAGCCTTGGTGAGGCAACTAGTCTAGGAGACGGAAAAATCTGAATTCAAACCTGTTAAACTCTGCTTAAAAATTGACCTTGTGTCATATCCTGCCCAAGCGGAGGGGTTGGGTAAATAGGATTAACAATTTAAACTTTATGGCACAAGAGAATAGAAAAAGAAAAGAGAAAAAAAAACTCACCTAAAGAGCAAGAAAAAGCCGTACATTTCTAAGCACATCCCAATGACGGGCCATCCAATAAGTACTACCAATATACCACCCACAAAGAAGCCGGTGGCTTTGAACTTGTGCCGCTGGAAGAAGAAGCGAAATGTCCGTTCGAGTCCAATCACACAGCCAAGACCACTTACAAAGAGAATCTGACAACAGAAAAAGAATCTTTTTTTTAATAAAGTCATCAAAAACACATTGAAAACAATTAGGAACACAGTCACTATAAATAAAATAACAAAACTACATCAGAGGCCTATACAATAAACCCTCCCCTCCCAATTTCATGTTATTTTAGCTTACGGCAAATTTACCTTTATAACTTTTCAAGATTAAATTTCAGTTTAGCATCTGATGATGAATAACTCAACATTTTCATCATATAAAAAAAACAAAAAAAAACAAAAAAAAAAACAAACAAACATGAAATCAATAGATTTCTCCTTAGAAATATATTCAAAATAAATAAAATGCATGAAAATTAATAAAAGATGAAAGCTAAAAAGAATTTAAAATATGATAAAACATTTGCCTCAAAAAAATTGTATAACAGTTGAAAATTTTATTATTCTTAACAAATTAAGATGATTGTTTAAATTATTTAATGTCTAAACAAAAGCCATATTTTTCTGTGTGTTGTTTATGCTATTTGCAAGTCATCAAAGTTGGTTGGGTTTTATGGAATATCCGTATTTACCAACCCCTCCGCTTGGGCAGGATATGACACAAGGTCAATTTTTAAACGGAGTTTAACAAGCTTGAATTCAGAGTTTTCCTTCTCTTAAACTAGTTTCCTTACCTAGGCTGAAGAATCCAGTCTGCCCCACTATTTACCCATAGCTGGAGGGAGAATAATTGGATTCATACCTTTCCCAAGAGTATTAGTGCTATGTGAAATGCTATCAGTTTCGTCCAGGGTTTGAACTCGCATTGCTGTGTCCATTTCCTACAACGATAGTCATTACACCACAGGCACCTCCATATGGTTTTATGGAATATCAACCACTGTAAGTTATTTAATGCTGAATCCTCTTTATACATATATATTAAATATATATGATTTGTAAACACATTTTGTTGATAACGTTTTTAAATGATCCTAAGCTCATTCTTTTGCACACAGTTAAATTGACCCAAGTATTTTTATGTATCACTAACAATTTTATTAAATATCAGTCATTTGTTTGCACACAGTTAAATGTTCAAACAGTTCTATTTCAAACAATTCAATTTAGCATAAGTCAAAGTTAAATGGTTTTAAGTATCACTAACAATTCAATCAAACATCAGTCATTTGTTTGCACTCATTTTAAACAGTCAAACAGTTCTATTTGACCCATAGATAGGACCCTATCAGGTGCTACCACTCCGGTCCACAGTGGACCTGGGAGCAAAGGCAATGAAGGGGTACTCTGCATTCCCCAAAGCTCCAGCATTACTGGAGCCTCACCATCAGATTGTTTAGTGTCATATCCAGGACACTTGTTGAGTGTATGTGTGTGTGTGGGTTCTTACCCACTGCAGAGATGCAATCTGTGTATTCTTCAGTCCCAGCTGACTGGACTGGCAAAATTGAGGAACTTTTAAGGACAAATCACAAAATAAACCATAAAATTCATCATGTTGATTATTCTTTTAAAAAATATGACAGTTTTCAATGTTGTTTAAAGTTTAGTGATTTTTATAATTTTTTGTGAGTTTTACAATATTTGATGTCATTTTAAGGCATTATGTCTGGTTAATGTTAAAAACCAGTCGATGTCATGGCTTTTGGTACAAATTAGTGACACGTACAATGTATTAGGAGCATATTTAAATTATTCTGCATATGAATCGTAAAAATGTTTATATCAGAGAAATTTTGAGATGAATAAAAAAAATGCACTTGTAGGGAAAATGTTATGGTTTAAAAAAAAAAAAAGATGGATAATTTAAATGCATTAGTCACTGGGCCATTGGCCTAATGAGTAGAGTGTTCGCCAATGGTTCGGGAGACTAGGCTTCAATCCCAGGTTGAGTCATACCAAGGACTCAAAAAAAAAAAAAAAAAAAAAAAAAAAAAAAAAAGTACTTGATGCCGCTTTGCTTAACACTCAGCTTTATAAGGTACGGATCAAGGAGAAAGTGGAGCAACCCAGGGAATGGAGTAACGTCCTCCCCTACACTTTGGTGTAGTAGCTATTGAAAAGAGAGCCTTCGGGTTGCCCTTGACTATAGTCAGCTAACATTACTTTGTTACTTATCAATTTGAAACAAATCACAAATTTAATTTAAGAGACTCATATTATTTTATCAGCAAAACAAAAAATACCAAAAAACTTATTGAATAAAATATAACCTCCTTACATAGAACAGCAATTCAGATTTTTTTTTTAACATATCACTTTTTTTCTGGCAAGATTAAAATTCCACTTAATTTGACGTAGTGAATACGAGGGAGAAGTTTTTATTCTAACAAAAATGTATCCCCAACCATTCATCAATTTACTATTTAATAATTTATTGCTAACAATATTTTACTTAACACACAACAGTAACCTTTCTTCAAATCTTTGAATCAATAGCTGAAATAATGGTTGGTTGGTTGGTTGGTTTTTTGTTTGTTTAATGGTATATCAACCTTCTTGGGTTATTTATGCCAAATCCATCCTTCTAGGACAGCAGTGGTATGATTCAACCCATAACTGGGAGGATAAGGTTGGTTCTTGGTTTCTTTGTTTAATGGTATATCAACTTTTGTAGGTTATTTAATGCCAAAGCCATTCTCCTAGAAGAATGGTAGTGATACTATTTAACCCATAGCTGGGAGGATAAGGGGGTTCATACCTTTCCCAAGGGTATTTGCCTGAAATTGAACGTAATAGCGCGACTGGAGTATGAACTCGCTTGCTACGATTCCGCACTCATCGCTTTAACCATTACACCACGAGGACACCCCCTGGGAGGATAAGGGGGTTCATGCCTTTCCCAAGGGTATTAGTCTGAAAGTGAATGTAATAGCATGACTGGAGTTTGAACTCACTTACTACAATTCCGTAGTCCAGTGCTTTAACCATTACAACACAAAGAAATCCCTATGGTTGGTAGTGTTTTATGACGTATCAACCCTTATAGGTTATTTAATGCCAAATGCTGTTTTTATATATAGATATATGATTTGTATATAAATAGTTTGTAAGGTAACATTATTTTTAAATGAACAGAGCTCATTTGTTTGCACACAGTTAAATGTTTTCATTTATTACTATTTAACACTAATAATTCTATTTGATATTAATCATTTGCTTGCACACAGTTAAATGGCTTCAAATATGAACAGTTCCATTTGACTTATAGATGGGACCCGAACAGATAATACCACTCAGGGACAGAGTGGGCCTGGGAGTAATGGCAGTGAAGGACTACTCCACATTTACCAAAGCTCCTGAACTGGAGCCTAACCATCAGATGAAGTTTACCGTTATATCCAGGACACTCTGCAGTCCCAGCCAACTCGGCTGCTTAAATAATGGTAATATGCCAAAATTTCAAACCTTTTTTCCTTTCCACTTTTGATAATGTTTGGCTTACTAATTAGGTTGTCATGGCAACCTCACAAACAGTTGTAACATTCTCCAAAATATTTCATAAAATGCTCATACACAGTGAAACATTATCATAAATATATAAATACTAATTCATTATATATATATATATATATATATATATATATATATATATATACATATATATATACACACACACACACTGACACAAAGGGTCATTCAATAAATAAGGTGAATTTTGCCTAAGGAGTAGGCAATAAGAAGCACTGTGCACAGTTGTACCTTTTTCAAGGAAATCAATGGTGATGGATTCTTTCATGTCCCAGAAGACTGTCAGCATGATCTTCTTTACTGACTACTGTGCCCGGAACTTTTTCTTTAGCGGAGAGTCAGTGTTAATTCCACTTCAGACTCAAAGTGGCAAACCAATGTTTAACCCATTTGTAAACAATTTTTTTTATTAAAACAAGCTTCTCTGTACACATCACACGTTTATCTGTAAATTGCACAAGATTTGATGTTTAAACTTGGAACATTCTATTTGATTTGCCACCATTTTGAATAGCCTTAAAACAAATATATTTCTGAGACCAAAATAATAAGTATTAATAAAATTGTTAATTTGTTTCCCCTCACACCAAAAGAATATTGCGCATAGAGATGTGTGTGTGTGTGTGTGTGTGTGGCGGTGTTCTTAATTTTAACTTACGTTTCCGAAAGCAAGTAAGCCTTTATCAAAGAAGAAGAGAACTCCAAGGAAAAGAAACATAACTCCAAATCCTGCCAGGCCAACGCCTATTTCTACAAAATAAAATAAAAAATCCCCCAAAAATGGGACATAATGATTTAAATCAGATCACTTTGTTAAGAAAGAGAGAGAGAGAAAGGGTGAGAGAGGTGAGAGAGAGAGAGAGAGGTGAGAGAGAGAGAGAAAGGGTGAGAGAAAAAGAGAGTGAGAGAGAGAGAGAGAGAAAAGGTGAGAGAAAGAAAGGGTGAGAGAGAGAAAGAAAGAGAGAGAGAGAAAGGGTGAGAGAAAAGAGAGAGAGAAAGGGTGAGAGAAAAGAGAGAGAGAAAGGATGAGAGAGAAAGAGAGAGAGAGAAAGGGTGAGAGAAAGAGAGAGTGTGTGTGTGTACATCTGAGAATGTAGGAGC
The DNA here is from genome assembly GCA_963585895.1 of Sepioteuthis lessoniana. Lineage (NCBI taxonomy): Eukaryota > Metazoa > Mollusca > Cephalopoda > Myopsida > Loliginidae > Sepioteuthis > Sepioteuthis lessoniana. The sequence continues at coordinate 51,665,056 of OY757942.1, forward strand.
AAGAGAAAGAAGGCAAGCCAGAGAGAGAGAAAGAAAGAACATAAGTGTGAAAAAGAGAGAAGGGTGAAAGAAAGAGAGAATTTGAGAAAAAGTGGGAGGGAATGCAAGAGGGAGTGGAAGAGAATGTGAGAAAGAAGGGAAGCAGGTGAGGCTGAAAGAACATGGGTGTGAGGAAAAGAGGAAATGTGAGCATGAGAGAGGAGAGAAAGTGCGAGAGGGAGAGAGAAGGCAAACAGGAGACAAAGATAGAAAATGAGGGTGGAAAGAAAAAAAGAAAAGAGAGAGCAAGCAAAAGAGAGATCATCAGCCCGAGAGAAAAAGAAAGAGAAAATCAATTATCTTACAAACATTATTAGCAAATAATCAAAGCTGCAAAAAGATATTTATCAATATTTATCAATCAACAATTAATTATAAAAATAATAAATACTCCAAAATCATTACATGATGCAACTGATGAAAGTTGGAGAACAGACCAACCAAAATTTTGCGCTGATAACAGCCAAAATCTGGTTATTCGTCCAGATTTCTTGTTTGCTTCTTTTTAATAAGATTTCTTTAACAAAAAAAAAAAAAAAAAAAAAAAAATATCAAGTTCCACTGGAAAGATAAAAAGCTGATGAAATAGCAATTAAATCCCAAAATACACAGCAACATCAGTTGGAAAAGTTGTATATATATATATATATATATATTTTTAAAGAGGTTGTAAGGGAGATAACCAGGGTTAGCTTATGAAATAAAATTACAGGTCGATCGATTTTTAAATCATAGCAACAAGATAAGCAGCCAAATTTTTCAAACTTACAGTAGTGGCAACTTGAAAAATTTGGCTGGTTATCTCTTGTTGATATTCATGAAAAAAACCCCCCAAAAAACCAAATAAATAAAACATGAGATCATTTTAAAGTTTTTGTCATCACTTCCCTCTATTTGATCTTGTTTAGAACATTGCCCTGCTATTTAAGCCCTTATGTGCACATTATAGCTTCATATAATGATTTCTCTTTTTCTGTTTTGACAATAATTTCTCCCTTCTTTTTATCAGTTTCTACTATAACAATTTATTTTTCTATTATTTATGCTTAAAAGAATTGATCCATCCAAGAAAATCTGCTCCTCACAATCCTTTTATAGTTACGATTTTTGCAAGGGAATGATCGCTACAAGATATTTTCTTTTTTTTGCTTATATATATATATATATATATATATATATATATATATATATATATATATATATTTTATTTTCATACCTATTAATATAACTCTGGAGACAAGAAAAACAAAAAACCCCAAAAAACAGATGATGCAATTTGTAAATTAAAAAAATATTACACAAATTAATATCTGGTGAAAAAAAACAAAAAAAAAAAAACAAAAAAAAAAAACAACCACCACTGCAATGTCTAGCCAAAAGAAAAAACACTGGGTCACCTAAGCTAAAACGTAAAAAGTGCTCAATATACTAAGTAGAGAAAAACTACCTAAAAGAGCCAGAAACTACCACCCCAGTTTCACCCAACGGATCATCAGAATAATTCTGACTAAAGAGGCTTTAGTTTGGTTTGGTTTGGTTTGTTGGGTTTTATGGCATATCAACCTTTGTAGGTTATTTAATGCCAAATCCATTTTTATGTAAATAATCTGTTCTATTTAAAACAATTCAGTTTAGCATAAGTACACAGTTTAATAGTCAAAAACATTTCCATTTCTAACTATTCAAGCAGTTGTATGTAACAATTCGGTCAAGTGTAAATACATTTTTAATGTCAAAAACAGTTCTATTTCAAATAATTCAGTTAAGCATAAGCATGCAGTTTAAGTGTAAGTATGGTTTAATTGTCAAAAACGTTTCTATTTCAAGCTATTCAGTTTACTCAATTCATTTTAGCATAAGTATGCTGTTAGTTCTATTTAACCCATAGATAGGGCCCTATCAGGTGCTACCACTCCGAGCCAGAGTGGACCTGGGAGCGGTGGCAATGAAGGGGTACTCCGCATTCCCCAAAGCTCCAGCACTGCTGGAACCTCACCATCAGATCGTTTAGTGTCATATCTAGGACACTCGTTATGGGGGGGTCTTACCCCTCTGCAGAGGTGCAGTCAGTGTATTCTACAGCCCCAGCTGACTGGGCAATACACAGATTTAAATGTCAAACAGTTTTATTTCAGATAATTCAGTTCAAAATAAGTACACAGTTTAGACGTCAAAAACAGTTCTATTTCGAGCAATTCAGTTCAGCACTAGTACGCAGTTCCAATGTCAAAACAGTTCTATTTTAAACAATTCAGTTTAGCATAAATACGCAGTTTAAATGCAAAAATCAGTATAATGAAAGAAGCACGAAGTTCTATTTAACCCATAGATAGGACCCTTATCAGGTGCTACCACTCCGGGCCAGAGTGGACCTGGGAGCGATGGCAATGAAGGGGTACTCTGCATTCCCCAAAGCTCCAGCATTGCTGGAACCTCACCATCAGATTGTTTAGTGTCATATCCAGGACACTCGTTAGGGGGATCTTACCTCTCTGCAGAGAGGCAGTCGGTGTATTCTACAGCCCCAGCCGACTGGGCAATAAAGAGGCTTTAGTCAAACAACATTTCGTGAATAAAGTGGCCACCATATATGAGAAAAACTTACTCTATGCATATAGAGTACTTTTTCAATATTTATTGTATTGTGACTTGCTTGATTTTATTTTTAATTTTTTCTAATAAATACAATACAGTGTTTGCCAAGGGTCTGGGAGGTCTGGGTTCAATCCCAGGTTGCGTCATACCAAAGACTTTAAAAATGGTACTTGATACCTCCTTGCTTAACACTCAGCAATATAAGGTACGTATCGAGGGTAAAGTGGAGCAATCCAGGGAAAGGAGTTGCACCCTCCCCTACAACTCGGTGTAGTAGCTATTGAAAAGGGAGCCTTCTGGTCACCCTCGACTATGGTCACCAACTTTATATATATATATATATATATATATATATATAAAAATGTAGTTTTGGTCTACTTATGTAACATATTGGTCCTTGACCGAGCTGTCAATTAAGAGATGCACCTGTGTAAATAACAGGTGCATCCAGTCGAAGATATCAGGGTATCACCTTTACCCTTTGGATGTGGTTGAATTCGGTGCAGATGCCCACAGGAAGCAGGTCGACGTCAAACAATTATAAAACCAGGTGCCACAGATGGCTTGAGTTAGTTCGAGTTCGAGTTGCAGTTCGAGGAAGTGAGAACCAGCTCCAGAAAGAGGGCTTGGGCCCTCAAGACCCCAGTTGAGCAGCCCCACAGAATGAAGAAGAAGTGCTGCTATAGTCAGAAGAACTTGGGGTCAATATGTTGCAGTCTGTTCCGTCTCCAACTCACCTCCACACATAACCAATATCAACCCTTTTGAGAATAAAGTGTGAGAGGTACATTTTTCTAAAGAAGTGTGTTCGTTCGTCATTATTGTTGATTATGTTTCCGCATGTACATGCATATGTATAGTTGTATCATACGGCTATGCAACACTTAATGTATTAAACATTTTTATACGTTAGCTTAGGTAATTCTGTCAGTTTTTCTTTTGGCTAGACATATTTTTTCTGACAAATACAGCTTTGTATTGTGATTCATTCATCTTTATTTTTCTGAAGAGCCATATATATATATATATATATATATATATACCTAACATAGTACTACATATGATCTATAACTGATATTGAGTACTCTTTATTTATAAGTAGTAATTTACTAAGCTTTTTTTTGCTTAGATGTGGCACAAGGCCATATGAATGGGGCACCTAATTAACTCATTTGTGTAGTTTTACTCATCTAGCTTGCTAATCATTACACTACCAGGTGCTTTATTTATAAGTATATCAAACTGCATTATATATATAAGTCAACTGGCTTTTGAATCCAGCTTGAAGCATCTCATAGGTCTAGCTACACTGAACTGTTGCAATACAGTGAAACAGTGTCTGTGGATGACTATATATAGGATCTCCCTATGGGTTGGTGGCTGCCACTTACACTGAAATGCAATAGCTCTTCTTAACAATTGAGCACTCCAGGTAGCTGATAATGTATATGTAAAAAGAATATATATATGTAAAAAATTCCTTCACTTATGCCAAGAATGACAATGGCTCTAGGGTAAGATATTCAACTAACATAAAGTCAGCTGGGTGTGAAACCGAGCTTGAAGCATCTCATGGGTCTAGCCATACTGAAAAGTTATGATACAACGAAACATTCTGTCTGTGGATGACAATATCAAATATATATATATATATATATGTAAGATATTATTCAATCCAATAAATCTGGAGTAGGGAATAATTCCAATCAGGACCAATAAAATATTCAAAAATAGAATATTAAATTTAAATAACCCTGGTAAAGAGCTCAATGTAAATAAAATCCACAGAGCAAACAATTTTATCTTAAAAAAATGTGACCGATTGTTTTGTTTCAAGAGAAAAAAAAAAAAAAATATATATATTATTTTAATACCTATTCTATAATTCTGACAGTGCAAAAAAAAAAAATAACAAAAACTGATATCTGGGTAAAAATTCCATTAAAAAAAAAAAAAAAAAAAAAAAACATTCATACTGCTTGAAAATAATTAATAAACAAATAATGTTTACTTAGTCAAAAGAAAAAACACCAATGAAATTCATTAAGCTAAATGTAAACGTGCTCTACACTAAGAAGAGCGAAATACAAATACCTACAGAGTCAGAAGTAATCTACCTAGTTTTCACATAATCAGATCATCAGGATAATTCCCGATGATCTGGTTAGGCAAAACCTAGGAAGATTAATTCTTACTCGGTAGGTAGATGTGTGTATGTATGTATATATATATAAGCGGTGCCTTCAATAAGTTCCCTGACTTTTTTGTGCAGGCATTTAAAGTTGTCATAAAATTCACTATATAACATAGCGAATTTTATTGGCCTAGTGGTTAGAGAGTTCGCCAATGGCCTGAGTCATACCAAAGACTCAAAAAATGGTACTTGATGCCTCCTTGCTTAACACTCAGCATTATAAGGTACAGATCAAGGGTAAAGTGAAGCAATCGAGGGAAGGAGTAGCGCCCTCCCCTACACCTTGGTATAGTAGCTATCGAAAAGGGAGCCTTCGGGTCACCCTCGACTATGGTCGCCAACTTTACTTACATCTTATGAGATGACTGACTAATTTTTATGATTTCAGGTTCAAATCAACAGCTACAGCAGCAATTGGAATACACCCTACTAAAGCCTGATTGTCACAGCGGCTGAATTTCAAAAATGCAATCTGACACTTTAGAAGAATGATATGCAATAAAATTCTGTTTTAAACTTAGAAAAAATGCCACAGAAACGTATGGAATGCTTTAGGGTGCTTTTCGACCATCTTGCATGAATCGAGCATCAGTTTCTGAGTGGCATAAGAGATTCAAGGAAGGGAGGGAGTCTGTGAGGGATGACGAGAGGTGTGGGAGGAGTATGGAAGTCTATACATCAGAGTTGATTGGCCAAACGGTTAGGGTTAGGGTTACTATGTTGAGGTTTCAAGAGAGTTCAGGAAGAGATTCTGTCAGAAGAGGCCAGCACTCTTCAAATCGGCTCAGTGGCATTTACACCAGTCCACAACTCCATCCTTGTCACAGACTATTTGACCAAAATGGGCATCAAGACAGTTCCTCACCCTCCCTATAGTTCAGACTTTGCTCCCTGTGACTTTTGGTTATTCCCTAAGCTCAGAGGCTGTCATTATGAGACAATTGAGGAGATGAAAGATGCTGTGACGAAGTTCATTGACATGCTTACACAAGAGGACTTCCATGGGGCCTTCCAGAAGTTGTTGGAATGGTAGAATAAGTGCATTGCAGCCGGAGGAGATTCCTTTAAAGGGGACTAGAGTTTCATGTGTGTACTATCAATAAAAGAGCCCATACAAAAAAAGTCTGGAAACTTATTTAATGATCCTCGAGTGTATATATATATATATATATATTAGATTTGGTTTGGTTTCTTTGTTTAACAGCATATCAACCTTTGTAGGTTATTTAATGCCAAAACCATTCTCCTAGAACAGTAGTGGTATTATTTAACCCATAGCTGGGAGGATAAGGGGGTTCTAACCTTTCCCAAGGGTATTTGCCCGAAAGTGAACATAATAGCATGACTGGAGTACGAACTCACTCACTACAATTCCGCAGCCCATCGTTTTAACCATTACACCACGAGGACCCCACCCCCACATGTATTAGAATGGTTCAAATTAACAAAGATGTTATTTTCATCTTACGTTACTTGTTTCTATTCATCTAAGTAAACTTATATCCAAAATTTTAGATAAATCAAAAAAGATGTAGGTTAGTTTCATAGACTGTCAACCCTCATGGGGTTATTTTATGTTGAAGTCAGCTTTAAGAATTATTCTCTCCAAATTTACATACAATACTAAAACATCTATCTTTACAATCATTTGAAAAAGGTAAACACTTCATACTTAGTTGCAATATCAAGGTTTTAATAGCCAATATATTAAATGTTTAAAATGATTGTGAACTTTAGTTCAGACTTAGTTGCAATATCAATGTTTTAAAAGCCAATGTATTAATAAAGTTCACAATCATTTTAAACATTTCAAGACTTCATAATTAGAAGTAATATGAATGTGTCTCAATGCCAGAGTATGGATTAACCAACTCTTGTCACAGACAGGATGCAACCAAAAAAAAAAAAAGGGGGGGGGTAATCAAAAGAAAAGAATGATAATTTGTAGTTTAAAACACACTATCCAATATTATCATGGTTACTGTATCTGTCGCCACTTTTATGAAAATCATCTGGAGACATCACTTTTGAAGTGTCCCCATCATATCTTAAATGTATAAAGAAATACCCACCACATGTGAGTGTCTCAGTCCAATGATCACACAGGTGAGAAACTGACAATCAGCAAGCTCTGTTGCAGTTCAGACAGATCTATCACCAATATTGAGCACTCTTTATTTATAAATAACAAGCTATATATATATATATATATATATATATATATATATATATACACACACACACACACACACACACACAAAGTAAGGTAGTTTTAGAAACATGCAAATAAAATTGATATTAAATTTTAGAGCTGAATAACCACTTTTAACATACGCAAGTCATTCTCTTTGTCCATTGAATGTTCTTTGCAAGTCCAAAAAAAAACAAAAAAAAAAAACTCAAAAAACCTTAAGCAAACCGTGTTTGGGTTAAGCAGAAAAAAAAATTATCTTTTTGAAATAACTAGATAAGGAAATATTACCAACAAAAAAACTGAAGTAATCGTAAATTAGTTTTTTAGCGAGGAGAATATTTTGAGGGGAATTACAGAAAATTTATTTCAGCCCAGGAGACTTTGATATAATCTAATTACTAGAAAGTAGAATGATATCTTTCGGCTGATCATCAAAAATTTGAATTCACATGAAATAGAAAAAAAAAGAGGAATTCTGAGTAGTAATTTACAAAGTATTTTTGCTAAGATGTGGCTGAATTAATGGGGCACTCAGTGAGACTCAAACTCACTCATGAAGGTTGGCTAATCAATCTTGCTAACCATTACATCATCCGAGGTGTCCAAAGTAATTTACAAAGCATTTTTTGCTTAGATGTAGCACAAGGCTGAATGAATGGGGCACCCAATGAGACTCAAACTCACTCATGAAGATTTGCTAATCAATCTTGCTAACGATTACACCATCCGAATGCAGTACATGGACGCTGACTAAATGAATGGAGAAAAAGTTTGACGGCAACTACACAAGAATGCTGCGAGCAATTTTGTACAAGTCCTGGAGGCAAAACCCCACAAAGCAGCAGCTCTTCGGCCACTTACCTCCCATCACGAAAACTATCAAAGTTAGACGAACCAGACATGCAGGACTGCTGGAGAAGGAGGGACGAGCTCATAAGTGATGTTCTCCTATGGACCCCTTCACATGGCCTAGCAAAAGCAGGGCGACCATCTCGAGGCAGCTCTGTGAGGATACGGGATGTAGCCTTGAGGACCCGTCAGAAGTGATGAACGATAGGGAGGAGTGGCGAGAGAGGGTCAGGAATATCCGTGCTGGCAGCACGACAAGATGATGACGATAGACACCATCCGAGGTGCCTAAAGTAATTTGCTAAACTTTTTTGCTTAGATGAGACACAAAGCTGTCTGAATGGGGCACCCAATGAGAATCAAACTCACTCGTGAAGATTTGCTAGTCTTGCTTGCTAACCATTACATCATCAAAGCCACTTGTGATAAAGAGAAATAGTAATTTACTAGGCTTTTGCACAAGGCTGAATGAATGGGGCACCCAATGAGAATCAAACTCACTCGTGAAGATTTGTTAGTCTAGCTTGCTAACGATTACACCACCTGAGGCGCCCACTTTTGCGAAGATATTTACTGGCACTGCAAATATTATTAAAATGCTTTGGAAATAATTTATACTATTAAAATTCATAGGTAAATGATTTTTATTATAGAATGCATTGGAAATGATTTTTTTATTTTAAAATTAATTAAACAATAATTTTTACCATAAAAATGAATGGAAAATGATTTTACTATAAACTATTAAAAGATTATTTCACAATAAAGATGCATTGGAAATGGTTTTACGATATATAACTATAAAAAATGATTTTACAATAAAAATGCAATAATAATATTTTTATAAATAATAAATGTAGACTTTAATTTGTGGGAAATATAATTTCATCAACCAATTTTTTTTTTTTTTCTATTTTGATTCATGAAAGCTAAAACCAATTTATCATATATTTGTTTGTAAATATATTTCTTAATATTTAACGTCTTTTTTTTTTTTCTCTCTCTCTCTCTCTCTCTCTCTCTCTCTAAGGCTCGGATTTTTTTTTTTCACTTCTTTCATAGTAAGATATAAACTTTGGTATCTGTTAAAACTGTCTTTTTGTCACTTGAAGGATTTTTCTTTAAGCAAACATTACTTTCCTTTTAACGCATTTTTTTTTTAATGCTTAAGAATCAGGGTGGAAAATGGGATAAATTTTCGTTAGCGTGTCAAATATTTTAATTTCCATCAAAATTCAAACACACGTCCATCAAAAAAACACAAACAATAATAAAATATTTGTTTATAAGTTAATTAAATAAATCTTTTTTTTTTTTAAATTTAAAAAATAAATAAAACAAAAATGGGTCTTTTACGAAAAATATAATAATGAATAAACGTAAAAAGGAACGATTAATCTTTCCAAAAATAAAAATCTAAAAAAAAAAAAAAAAAAAAAAGATTTTTGTTTATGTTCATGTTAAAAACAAAAATAATTTTATCACAAGAAATTAAAAAAAAAAACGGACACGTTTGAACAAATACTGTAAATAAATAATAGCAAAATCATTGAAACATTTTCTTTCATTAAACAATTTATATATATATATATATATATATGTTTGTACGTTGATTAAATAATAATACATACTTTGACAATCAGTTATTTCCATCATTTTGAGGCCGGTTTCGTAAATGGAGACTTTATAAAACTTTCCCTCCAAACAGAATCAAATATTATCAAGTCCAACTTTTATACAACAGCTTTTCTGTTTAAATTTAGAAATTAATAAACATAAAAAAAATTAAACAAACTCGAAGCCCTTCAACAAATAAATTCTTCCCTTCTTTCTTTTCTTTAAAAAAAAAATGCCGAGTAGGGTTTTTTTTTTCACACAGCTGATGTAGACTTTCTTTAAGGTTCCCTCCAACCTCCTAGCTTAACTCGGCTTCAAAAAGGGTTCCAACACATCAAGAAACAATGTAAAAGGGACCCCTTAAAAAGGAAATGAATACACCAGTTAATAGGCGTATAACTATGAGGGTATTTTTTTTAAAGGCTACATAGGAATTTCTTGCTGGCTAAGGAAGGCTTACGTGGAAAGCCGCGCGTGGCAAGGGAAGTAAGCGACTTCCGGCCACATTGAAATTATTTCCCTTCACATCAGCTGTTGAAGAGCGAATCACATAAAGGGACATAACTCTGTGAGACATTAGTTTGCAAGGAAATATTTATTCTCTGCCTGGATTTTTAAGCGGATTGTTGTCCTCTTTATTATTGTGGTTAGTTGAAATGTTTTAGCTGCTATATCCTCCAGCCTTCCTCAGGTGTCCCTTGTTTATCTGGGCATAGAACTGAATTAACATCTTTATAGTTCTTGAACACCTTACTTGTGTACCATACCCATGATACGGATATGGGAAACGTACATAGAATGTTCATAACATATATACTTAGAACATAGGAATCCCGAAACACGAAAATGTTATTGGGAAAGGTATGAACCCAATTATTCTCCCTCGAGCGGAGGGGTTGGTAAATATGATAGAACTGAATTAACCTGTGAAATTATTTTTGAGTTTGACTGTTGATCAAGTGTAATATAATGGCAGAGGGATTTCGTTTTATGTATCTTGCCTTTGGGTTTAGTTAGGCTGAGAACCGTTCGGCTCCACACATGGGTTAGTAAGGTGCAAACTTGAGCACAGGTGTTGACGCGCGCAGGGGAGGATGTGTCGTTCACATATGTCAAAATAAAAATCCCAGATAGAAAGGTTGACCAGTGGATATGAATGACGTCATGCACCGGAAGCGCGCGTGGAGGATTTTGAAAAAGTCAGAGTTGTGTCTTGCGGTCCGAAGAAGAAGGGTGACTTTCGCTAGCTCGCAGTGGCCTTGTGGCGGTGCCACACGTGTTGGGGGGGGGCAGATGGAAAAGCCAGCATAGTAAGATTGTGCCTCTCTCCTTATGTCGAAAAACCTTTTAACTCAAAGGTAATAAAGGGTTTCGTACCTGAACTAAGAAGTCGTCAAGTGTTTTTCGTGTTTCGGGATTCCTGTGTTCTATGTATATATGTTATGAACATTCTATGTACGTTTCCCATATCCGTATCATGGGTATGGTACACAATCAAGGTGTTCGAGAACTATAAAGATGTTATCCGTCTGAATCTTTGAGATGGGGCTTTTTGTGTGTTATTTTTCACACTGTTATCTTCATCTTTATTGCTGTTATTTGTATCACTACGTTTCGGTTGCTCTGTCCTCCGGCCTTCTTTAGGTATCCCTTGTTTATCTGGGTATAGAAATGATTCAACTAGGGAAATCATTTTTAAAGTTTGACTGGTTGAATCATTCTCATACCCAGATAAACAAGGGACACCCGAAGAAGGCCGGAGGATAAAGTGACCGAAACGTTGTATTACAACTAACAACAATAAAGATGAGGACAATAGTCCGAAGAATAAACCCCCAAATATTGTATATGAAGATGTTATTCAAATAATGACGTCATTGTTTTTCGCGCCAATCAATCCGAAAAATCTCAAGAAGTTTTACGAGGGGCGTCATGAGATGAATTCGAGGCGTAAAATCTCATGGCATCAGTTATTCTTGATATTCTAAAAGTAATTTTCTTTACAAGGACTGTATATACCTCGGTTACGTTGGAAATAGAGTCGCTGAATCGAGTTCAAATTCAGAACAAGGCTGATTGCATTTCACTAAAGCACTTGGGAAATGCATGAATCCAACTGTAGCAGAAATAATTTCAAACCATTATGTAGTGCGGGAATTGTTTTGCCATTGGGATTTTGAAATTATACATTTCATCCAATGAGAACGACCCATGCCATTCTGCCCGTGCACACCTCCCCGGGCACTATAAAAGGCAGCGCTAACCACGCTCGATCTCTCTTTTCTTTTCTCATTCCTATTGGCTGGCAGCTAGGTAAGACCAGCCGACACGAGGGATAACATTTCTCTCTCTAACTCAGGACGATTCCAACAGCAGACAGGGACTATCCATCTTGAGAGAGCACACTTCAACATTTGTTCATCTGCATACCTTAGGAGACCATTTCCTGGTCAATTATTTCTCCCTCCTAAACCAAATGGACCCGATGCCTCTGGCTAAGCACTAAACTCTCGCATAACCATTTACAAGTGTTTTCTCATTCTCTTCAACTCACGGCATAAGGAAAACTTCCTCTCAAGCAGTCTTTAAACTACTAGATTGAAAGCCATCACTATCTACGCGTTCATTATTTATTTCCTTTCTATAAAAATAACAAGAGGCAACAGAACGATACTACGTCAACTACCATTTATGCCAAATATGGTAATATCATCTGCCCTCTTGTTATACAACTATGTAAACAGTAAGGTAGACTATGTACTTTAGCCTCGGTAAGGCAACCAGTCTAGGAGAAGAAAAACTCTGAATTCAAACCAGGTGTACTCCGTATAGGATTCACATTCTATATTTTTTGAATGGCCGACGATAAGCACGTGAAGCGAAAAAAAAAAAAAAATTCAAGAAAAATAGGATCCAAGACTCATTTCTTCCGAAAACAAAAGTGTCGGTAAATTATATAGTTCCGGAAACCTGATTGGACAGAGCGGTCACGTGATGGTTTTTAACTACGTCCGCGTATTTTGATTTTGTCCCGCACAAAAATAAAGTTTGCGTTTGGAGCAGGTTACGTGAGTGACATGAATACCTTTCTATATTCTACGCTTTCGATAACTCACTCTCTCATTCTTCGTCCTCCCGGCTAGCGACACCTAGCACCGGAAAATTTGATAATTCTCACTTTTTCACGTGCCCGTACAGCCTCAGACAATTTATAGGATATACACTCCTATATTTTGAAAAATGTTCGTGATAAAAGAAAATTCTCGAAAATAGGATACTTATTCACTTGTTCCCGAAACAAAGATGGTGGACGTCACTAAACTAATTAGTCTCGAGAACCTATTGGTCAAGAAAGTCATGTGATTTAAGCTCCCAACTACGTCCGCACCTTTGATTTTATCCCGCGCATTTGGAGCCGATCACATGACAAGGGTTAGCCATATCAACTCACGATTTACAATAACTCACACTCTCTTACATTTTGACTTCCAGAGACAGCTTGGCTTTGCCAACTAGTGACACACAGCTCAATACACGCAACATGTATGCGTATAAACTCTGCGACCTTTTTGTTTTCTGTTCTGCCTTTTCGGCTGGACTTGTTCCAGTCTCGCGCACATCTTCAGACATTTCGTTAAATCCCGAAGGAGACAAACGACCAACATGGAAGAAAATACGTCTTCCTAAAATACATTTATAGTCTACAGGACACTTTTAATATTTAGTCTTTCACCATAATATTTGTGTTAGTTACATACACACACGCACGCACGCACACAGAGGAATATTTTACAAGCTATATCAGAATGTAGCAGAAAGAACTTCGTATTTTTGTTTGGCGCGTAAATTAATTTGACCGTTATGGTTGTCGCATATTTTCAACCAATGTGGATGACTTATCCTATTCTGCCCGGACCATTTTTCCCAGGCAACATAAAAATGGCGAAAGCCCGCCAAACTTTCTCTTTTTCTCAGAATCTTTCGAGTAGGACGGACGTGCTTTCTGTCCTCTCTCTTCATAGCAGCCGAACCATTACACCATGAGGAAAGCCATCTAATTTATGGACCCTTGAGTTTACCCTCCTTGACCAATGGTTCCCAGTTGAATATAAATTAGATGTATTTATTCTGCCACTTACAGGAACACTTTTATGTCGCCTCTAACTTTTGCTATGTCTTCAGCGACGCGTAATAACGCTCAGACATTCAGCTATTTCATTCCTCCTAACTCTGTGGGAGACCATCATTCTTCTCTCTCCCACTGCTACAGGACTACGCTTATGGCTGACTACATCATTCTTGTTCTTATTCAGCAACAAAACCTTTGCTATGACTGTAGCGATGAAAATCATGCACAGACACCTAGCTGCCTTATTCCATCACTATTCTGCTTATCTATTTTGAAGACATTTATTCCTCACTCCAAAATCTTAGAACTACTGGCTGAACGCCAAATGCCTGCTCATCACTTTTTAACTGTTTCCCCCGCTCCCACTACGACGACCAGCACAAAGGCTACCTCTCAACTCAAGCCTTTATTAAACTTCTAAATTAAAAACTTTCGGTATCTTCGTTCGACTCATAAATTTACTTTAAATATAACGGAGAGGGTAACCTAATCACCTTCTTCGTTAAAATAATATTCGTAATGTTTTGTAATATTTAATTTTATGTACTTGTTGTTATATAAATTTATTTTTGTTTGTATTGTTTTCTTTTGAATGTTCTTTTGTCCGCGTCGTTTACATCGTTTGCTTTTCAATAATAAGTTAACATAAATTGTGGGAGGAAAATATCCAGGAAACAGTACCCCATAAATTCGCCACATACTATTTCAGACACACAGCCTAAAATGGAAGCCAGCAAAAATACATTTATGATGAAATTAGTATATTTGCCACATTACAATATTCTGAACTTTGCATGGATATCCAAATCACCTCATACTTAGAGATAGACACTTTTAGCTAGCGGGCAGACGAATACTTTGCTCCTATGTACCTTTTTTACTTTTGAAGCGCACTTACACACAGCCATGTCCCTGAACAACACACACATTCACATAATATTTATATCAGTCAAACCAACTCGCACACAATACCGAACAAATAATATCCGAATATTTTTCTACTCTTTTCAATTGTTCTTGCTTAGTTGATAGTATATAAAATTGTCTGTTTTATGTTATCACGTCGTCATTGAATTTTTTTTGTCTGCATTGTCGATATTATGGGGATTTGTATAATCCCCGAAAAGCCCGGTTTATTCCTACGTTTTGTAAAAGAATAAACCGTACTTCAACAGCAGTAGGGAGTTGGTTGGCAGCTTTTGAAGAAAGGAGACGAACGACTTTTAGTGCAACAAAATTTATATACAACAACAACAACAATAAACAGGGTTTTACACCAAATGGAACAAACAACGAATACGTAAGAGTTAAAAAAAGAGTTCAAGGTTCTGATAGGTGGTAGGGTTTTGTAAGGTTTGTAAGATTTAGTTGTAAGGTTGTTATAAGGTAAAGTTATAAGGTAAAGGTTTAAGGTAAGGTAAGGCAAGGTTAGGTTTGCAGATAAAATGCCTGCTGGAACTTAGCTGTGTGTCCTGTTCCTTTTAACTCAGCACGTGCGTTCGTCGCTCTTGGGTCCTGGCTGATGGAAGGTACCAAATACGTTTGCCGTCAAGGGCTGCTACGAATGGACCTGTTGCTAACAGCGGTGGGAGTGGAACAAAAAGAGGGGGAATCTCCAATCGTAGCTCTTTTTTTATAGTGGACACCACGTGACTCCAAGGGGCTGCTGATATTCGGTGAAACAGGATCACCAGTTCCTTAACAAAATTTCTACAAATACTCTGAACTTTGCATGGATATCCAAATCACCTCATACTTAGAGATAGACACTTTTAGCTAGCGGGCAGACGAATACTTTGCTCCTATGTACCTTTTTACTTTTGAAGCGCACTTACACACAGCCATGTCCCTGAACAACACACACATTCACATAATATTTATATCAGTCAAACCAACTCGCACACAATACCGAACAAATAATATCCGAATATTTTTCTACTCTTTTCAATTGTTTTTGCTTAGTTGATAGTATATAAAATTGTCTGTTTTATGTTATCACGTCGTCATTGAATTTCTTTTATCTGCATTGTCGATATCACATGTGTTTCAATGTCATGCTTCACAAAATTGTGAGAGCGACACACTTAATGTCGCCTCCACATCCGCTTAAAAGTTGATCATGAATCACATCCCGCTCGTGGCGATAAAGTTGGGTAAATACATGTTGAGATATACGGTAGGGATACAGTGAATAAATATCTCCCAAATGAGATTAGTATGGTGTCATCTGACGGTCTCAGAGACCCATTCTCGACATCTTTTTGGTTTGGTTCTTTGAACAGTATAGACATTGTCTCTGGCACTGCCAGGGAGTGGTATAGCCACATGGCAATATTATTTACACTTGTTAAGTAAACCTTCCCCATTTTGTACCTTTTTTTACATAATACTCGTTCATTAGTCAAAATGTGTAAAATTCTTTCTCTCAATACTACTTGTATTAATAAGTAAAGTTGGCGAGCGTAGTCGAGGGGGACCCGAAGGCCCTCTTTTCGATAGCTACTACACCGAGGCGTAGGGGAGGACACTACTTCTTTCCATGGATTGCTCCACTTTACCCTTGATCCATACCTTATAATGCTGAGTGTTAAGCGTGGCGGCATCAAGTATCATTTTTTGAGTCTTTGGTATGACTCGACCTGATATTGAACCCAGGCCATTGGCGAACACTCTAATGTACATAAAAGTTTAAATGTTCTTGTATGTGTAAATAAGCTTGTTTTTGTCTTTCCTTCTGTCGTGTTAAGTGTTAGTATATCATGGATATGTTAATATTGGTCCTTGGTGACTGAGGATTCGACTAAATATCTTTCCTACCACCAAGTATTCCAGTAATACATTTCTCTGTAAACACATTTTGCGAACGTCTCATAATCTTACTTTTAATTATTTTTAATAAAGTTGTCCCAATGTATATTGGCCCTTTTGTCCATTTCCTTTGGCGTCGTGGCAGGAATGATAAACATATCGATCCAGCAAACTTTTATGAATAATGATGTTATATAAAAGCGTGTGGTTGCAAGAAAAATAAGACAGACAAGAAGATTTAGATTATTTCGTCTACTGAATGAATAAAATAAACAAGCGAATGGAATATCTAGCCGGCTGATGGGTAGTTATCTGGTCGGCAGCAAGCAGTTGCTTTTGATCTGGTCTGACGGTGTTGTCGGGTGAGGTTCTCAGCGACGTCCGACTATAGTGTGACCTCCGCTTGCCCTATTTATAGGTTCCCGACTTCAAACGCCGGCTCCAGAAAATACTATAGCTGGAAAAAAGATGCTTGGTTGAAAAATAGAATTTTTTTTTATAATTGAGAATTTTCTGGGGATTTTGGATAGACTATGCGCAGAGCGGAGCCTATGCGCAGAAGCCATGCTTTTCTCAGTTTGACACTGGTCGTTGTTGGGTAAACATCCGGTAGCTGTTATTTTCTTCAGCAATGTCGGTCTGTATTTTGTGTGCTTTAGTAGTTAGGTTTGTGAAGAGTTAAGTGGGTAAATCAGAAGAGATTTGATTATTTTACTATAACAATGGTTGTTTTTAATGAATAATTGTCCTTATTCGGTCCAAGAGAACAAGTTTATGCTTCAATCTGGCCAAACGAGTTTAAGATTTTAAATTTAAGGTTTTTTTTATCATTATTTGTTTTATTTTAAACTATTCTGTTAAATATCTATGTGTGTAGAATAATTGACTGATTTTAATGGCACTTCAACGTATCTAGGGTTATTTTATGCCTCGAGGTTTATGAATTGCATTTTTTTTCTATCGAGACCATGAAGTAATTGGCCCAGTTGACTGGGCTACAGACTACTGACTGCATTTCTACAGAGGAGTAAAATTCCCCTAACGAGTGTCCTTCATATACCACTAAACAATCTGATGGTTAGGCTCCAGTAGTATCGAAGCTTTGGGGAATGCAGAGTACCCCTTTATTGCCATCACTCCCAGGTCCACTCTGGCTCGGAGTGGTATCACCTGATCGGGTACTATCCATGGGTTAAATAGAACTAACCAGTGAACTTATGCTAAACTCAACTGCTTGAAGTAGAACTGTTTTTGCATTACTGTGTGTAAAGAAAAAAATGTATTCATGTTAAACTGAATTGTCTGAAATATAACTGTTTATATGTAAAAAATGGATTTAGTGTTAGATAACCTACAATGGTTGATATGTCATAAAACCCATACTCTCAACCAACTGACCAACCAACCATCCATTAAGTAATGGAAATGTTAAATGAAAATGATTGGTTTGGATTGGTTTGGTTTCTTTGTTAGATGGCAGATCAACCATCACATGTTATTTGATGCCAAAGCTATCCTTGTAGAGGAACAGTAATGATACTATTGTTGTATATTGACCTACGACCCGGCCGGGCTGTCAAAATATGAAATGCACCTCTGTAAATAACAGGTGCACCCGGTCGAGGAATATTGGGATATTATGACCTTGACCGAGGACAGGTTGAATGAGTGCGAAATTGTGACGCCCACAAGAAGGTGGACGTTGAACTATTATATAACTCAGTGCACAGGAAATTCAATCAGTTGGAGACAAGATGCGGTAGAGAAAACCAGCACCCAGCAGAGGGAGCCCTCAGGCCCCCGATTGAGAGTTGGGGACAAGACGAGTTGGAGATAAGATGCGGTAGAGAAAACCAGCACCCAGAGAGGCTGGGCCCCCGGTAGAGCAGCCTAGGAGAACGGGAAAGAAACGCAGTTATGGCCAATAGAGTGGGGGTCAATATGTTTCAGTTCTGTTCGGTCTCCAACTCTCTCTCACACACAACCCTTTCAATAAAGTGAGAGGTATATTTTTCTAAAGAACTGTGTCGCTCGTCTTTATAGTGTCGTCGTTTATTGGGATTTTACCAACTTTATATGGTAACAATATTGCGACGTCGGCAAGAAGAAAGAAACGCAACACAATTTAAAATGTTATAAAAAACATATATTTACATCGAAAGAGAGGAAAGAAAATATTGTCCTTGCAAACAGTTGGTTTGCGGGAAACTTATCCGTAAAAAACGTCCTTTTAACAGTTTGTATTTCCTGTGTCCTTTTGGTTGGGTTGAATAAAATAGAGCCTTGTTTCTTGTGCTTCAGTTGCTGGAAAAATCCTCACAAGCGTGTGTTGGTGTCTAGAAGACTGAGAGAACGGCGGGCACGTCTTGATTCTGAGGAATCACCCAAGCAAAAGAGGAAGGGCGTTCGTAGGAAATGCACTCATAGGGGTTTGGAGAAGATCTAAAAAAAGGTAGCCTGTGATTGGCTGTTTTTCATCCAATCACTGGGCACCGAGTTAGCGACTCCGTAAATAATTTCAATACGTTATGATTCTGAATGCATATGCGTTTGTATTGTTGGTCCTGGCTATACAACACTATTTAACCAACAGTGAATAGAAAAAGAAAAGATAGTTTAGTATCTGGGTGGTTCACATACACTATAAGTTAATTTGTAGTTATTTATGTAGCGCTGAACAAAATAACAAAACTTCTTTGAAGAATGGTTTATTTTGTGGGGTTAGAGGTTTGAAGGTCAGGGGGCTAAGGGCAAGGCTGTGTTGCCGTAAGATATCTGACTCCATATTTTGGTTATATTATTTTACCCCACGTTGACTGGTCGGTGCAATGCCTTGCCCAAAGAAAGTCCCAAAAAGAGTTATACAAAAGAAAAGACAGAAACAGATAAGAGACGAAAACATTTCTTCTATACTTTCCTTTATTTACTGGGTTCAACAAGCATTCCATGTATGAGGGAGTTTTTCCTGAATACACTGAAATGGTGAATCCTCCAGTTAAGGTGTCAGAATACGTTAAATCGTTTTCATGTATATATGGTCCGCATTTGGTATTTCGGGCTTCCATAAGGGTTAGTTTCCTTTTGGAAGTTTGTCAAAGTCCGGTAAAGAATTAGCTTATAGTTCAGTTGTGGGTCTTGTATATCTCAGCGTCATGTTGACCGAGAGAGTGCTACTACTGGGCGAAAGGGACTAACCGACGCTACGTCCAAAGACGTATGCGCGGTGCCCAAAACACCAGCACGAGATTATCAATCCGCTGGTCACTGCCTGAAAGAGAAAGAATCACTCGTCCCCTTTGTCAAGAGGAAAATGCCTTTTTTCTTTTTACGCATGCGTCATCCCCTTTTCCTGTTATGGACCTCTGGGAGTTTTCTGCAAATTTAATAATTTTTTCTTTATTTATTTGTTTATTTATTTTAAATTTAATTTTAAATTTTTGATTTATTTATTCGTTCCCTACAATTTTTATGACAGAAAATAGACTTGTGTCAGAGTGAGAAAAGTTATTTTGGGTGTCAGGTAGCAGCGTTAGTTCTTTAGTGTGCAGCAGGTAGCCGCAGGGTATAGCAGGTAGCAGCAGTTGTCTTCAGCGAAGATCGTCAATGCTGTAGTGTCCCTAGGCAGGCTACAGGAGAGAGGTCTTTCTTCTATGCTGGCCGTGTGCTCTCTGGTCTGTGGCAGACTTTCAAAAAGGGCTAGAAAAAATTGTTCTTGAGAGGAAGATGGAATCAATGCGCTGCCCGCTGATTGGTCAGTGTGTGGCCGAATCGCTTGGCGGGGGCATTGATTCACGAGAGAAAATAAATATGTGACTGCTACAAAAGTGAGTGAAATGAAAATAAGTTCACGGAATGCTGCAGTTCCCAGAGGCCCCTGATAAGAAGTTGGAATGACGCTTGCTCGGAAAATGGCCGTCTCTGCGCAAAAGAGAAATTCGACCTTACTTCAGCCTCCAACGGAACACTGAAAGGACCTTTTTTCACACGGCTGCTAGTATCGTACACATGTGCTGATTAGATCTTTTAACCTGATATCTAGCCATGTCTGCAGCTTGCGAGCTGACACCACCGAAACAAGTTTCATAAAAGCACTCAATTTGGACTTATCAACTACTGGAGACGACTAGTATATTCTAACACCTTGACTTGGAGATGCGATGTTTTCCATTGGATTCTGGAAGGATTTCCACCCACAGAAATAAAGTTGAAATTTAAATGGTATCTTGTTCTCTTTTCTTCCTTCCTTCAGTAACTCTTTTGCAGCCTTCTACTGACACAGAAGACACCAACGAATTAAGATGGGGCAAGAAGAAAACAATGGAGTCAGATATCATAACCGACAACCAAAGCCCAAACTAAATAAATAACCAACCAAATCTTCAGGTTCCCTATAAACTCATAGCTGAGGGAAGTAAGGAGGTTCATGCCTTAACAAAGAAAAGTGAACATAATGGTGCGATTAGATTTCGAACTCTCTTCAATGCCGCTGTCCATCACTTTAAAATAAAAATGAGGGCATTATTATATACAGGCAAATATTATCCTTCTTCAATTGATAATCACTAATTTGGCAAATTGACTGATTTTAAAAACATATCAACTTATCTTGGGTTATTTTATGCCTTGGGTGAGTGAATCGTGTTCATTGTACGTTCATATTTACATATATGATTGTTCCTTAAGAAAATATATTATAAAAGTTATAAAACAGTTTATCTTGTGGGGTTTGAAGGTTTTTATCGCGTCGAGGTCACCAATGTGGGTTTTGAAAGGGCTTTTAGGTAGTCAGTGGCTAAGGGCAAGACTGTGTTGCCGTAAGATATCTGACTCCATATTTTGGTTATATTATTTTACCCCACGTTGACTGGCTGGCGCAATGCCTTGCCCAAAGAAATATACAAAAAGAAAAGATAGAAACAGACAAGAGACGAAAATATTTCTTCCATACTTTCCTTTATTTACTTGGTGAATGGACTAACCAACGCTACGTCCCAAGACACAGCGTGGTGCCCCAAAACACCAGACAGTAAAATCGGTGTTGTCGGTTCGACGTCACTACCCGAAAAAGAGGTCGGTTCACAGAAAACCTGAGTATTTATCTCTCTTCACCGGCTCCAAATTCGCCACTCCAAAATCCTTCTAATTTTGGCGCGACCGCTTCCCATTGGCTACTTTACATTTTATTATTTTTCTTTTTTCTGATTTTAAACCGGATGGATGCGTGGAGCCTTATGCATGGCGACGCGTTTATACATTTTGTATCTGGCAGCCGACGAGTCAATATCCAGTTGGGAGTTTTACTGTTAATTCCTAAATCCCCACAATCTTTAAGTTATAACGTACTGGTGGAACGGGTTACTTTCACGTTATATTTAAATTAAAATAAATGAGTTGAAACGAGATATCGAAAGGTTTTCAAGAAGGTTTAATGGCAGCCGGGATAAAGGGTACCTTTATGCTGCAAGTCTCGTAAGAAGGAAGAAATAGTTATCGAGTTGAGAATGAATTACAGCAGCTAAATGTCTGAGCGATTTATGCGTCGCTGTAGACATGGCAAATATTGAGTTGCTGATTTTAGAACAGGAATGAATGTTCAGCCATGAATGTGTGTCCTAGGAGAGAGGCATGAAGATCTCTAGAAAAGGTTATCCAGGAATAAAATGGCTGAGTTGTCAGAGGCGGAATTAGTACGTCTAATTCATATTCAAATGGGTACCCTTGGGTCTAGAAGTGTGGACCCGAGGGTTCATGAATTAGATGGCTCTTCTCGTGGTGGTGAGTTGCTGCTGATACGGGAGCGGACAGAAATACGTCCGTCCTGCTCGAAAGATGCTGACGAAGAGGTAGTTTGGCGAGCTTTCACCGAATTCGATATGCCCGGAAAATTCATCCGCGCCGAATGGGATCCGTCATGCTCATAGGTGAAAATATATGACGAGGCCAACGGTCAAAATAATTTACGCGCCAAACATATGAAGTTCTTTCTGCTACAAAGTGTTAAAAGTATACATTTAGATGATTCTGCTTCTATTATAACTTAATTGTTTCTAAATTATTAGGACTGCTTCAAGATTACATCCTTGCCTTTCTAAAATTGTACTTCTAATGGGCACTAGGTGGCGTGACAAAAGTAGCATTATAAAACATGCGGCAAAATTAAAATTCTTCTTTCGTTTCGACCTCATCAAAGAACGCACAAGTGGTTGTTCCAACAAACCTTGTCTCGTTGTACACACGATAACTGGCTTTGGTGTAAGTTTTTATACCACTTTCATAATCTAAAAGTACCCTTCAACTACCAGGTAGGACTTTCTTTTAATAAGTATTTATTCTTGAATATTTCATGTAATTCCTGTATCAATTCTATTAAGTTTGTTCAAATAGTAAATGTGTTTATGTTAATTAGTCATGAATTGTTTCGTATTGTTTGGAACGGGGAAAGGTAAAACCAAAATACATTTTCTCTGCTACTAGTGTCCGAATTGAGTTTCTCATTCCCTAATAATTGTGGAGATGAGTTTTGATACTCAGATTCGACAAACATAGAAAGACCAGCCTTCAAGCCGTCGATAGCAAGCTCTACCCTATCCCATGACTCTATATACCACAGTCACGCATATATATATATATCTCCAGTCAGCGGCCGAAGACAGTGGTTGTGGATTATTCTTTTATAGAATATACGAGGAATATCATATAAATCTATGTGAGTGCTCGATGTATGGCTATTGTTAATCCCTTATTCCATTCGCAAGGATATTACAAAATTCACATTCAGAGCGTATATAGTGTAATCAGATGGAAACTCAAACCTAGTTAAATCGTCATTATAGATTTATTTCAGCAGAGAATATCACTATACTCTTTGTTTCGTCAACCAGGTCTGAATTTCCATCCGATTACACACACATACACACACACACACACACACATATATATATATATATATATATATATATATATATATATATATATATATATATATATATATACTATTAGTGATTATATATATATATACTATTAGTGATTATATATATATATACTATTAGTGATTTATATATATATATATATATACTATTAGTGATTTTCCTTATCTTAGGAATACTGAAAATTAACAAAAAACGAGGGAAAGATAACTCGTGTCGGAAAGTCGAATAGTTTCGACATTGTATTTATATTGTAAGTGGAACCCCTCACTAAAACTTTATAAAATTAATACTTTTTAAATGAAGACCCTTTAAGAGAATATATCATTGTACTCTATTTCCTTTTAAAGAAAACATTTTATTTCAAATATTAATTATCTCTTTTCTTTTAGAAAATTTCTGAAATTATTTTTTTGAAGCTTCAAATTTTGTTCTACACCGTCTATTTCCCATTTAAAATAAACAATTTGAATTGATTCCAGCGAAGCGAATGTTTATTTATTTTTGTTTTTTAGTCTTTCTTATTCTAGTTGAATTGACAATATTTATTTCTATTAGCCCCCCCCCCAAAAAAAATCATTCCAAAGACGAAATTTTATTGTCTTGATAATTTCAAAAATTGACTATGGACAATTTACAAAGACAGAAGATTAAATTATTTTGAGAACGAGTCTTGTCTTTCTTCTCTACTTATAAAAAAAAAGGTAAGTTGTTTAATAATTACATTTTAAGACATGAATAATGTGGTACCGTTCCTCTCAATGTTGGCTTTACATATGGTGTAGTCTAGACAGCAGCCAGGGTACCTTTAAGAAGGGCTTGTGGTTGGATGGCATATCAATCTTTGTCGGTTATTTAATGTCAAATCCATTTTTATACAAATAATCAGTTCTATATCAAACAATTCATTTTAGCATGAGTACAGAGTGTAATTGTCAAAAAATATTTCTTTTTGAAGCTATTCAGTTTAGTATAAGTACAATGTAACCCGGATATAAGAGAGTTGTTGGGACTGGTGAAGAAGTCTCTTATATATGGGTTTCGCTTATATCCAATTTTGGTCTATTTTATTTCGGTAACACAGGCTCTAATTTGGAACCAGAGAAGCTCTCTCTTATATCCGAGTTTCTCTTATATCGGGGTCTCTTATATCAGGGTCAGTTATAGTTTTTGTTTACACATTTTTAGCAACAAGGAAATCAGCAACAACACTGTTAAATGTCAAAACAGTTCCATTTCAAACAATTCAAAAAAATTAAAAAAAAAAAAAATTGTCATTATTAAAAAAAAAATTTTAAATTTTAAATTTTTTTTAAATATAAAAAAAAAACACAAAAAATGATAAATAGTAAAAAATTATTTAAAATTTTGAAGTTGGACTTTTAAAATGATGATTCCTTCTCTTTATTTTACGTAAACAGTTATTTAAATTTTGATGAAAACAATTTTTTACAATATATTATATATAATGTTTTATTTTTTTAAGTCCCTAGTCAAGAGCTTAAGCCAAATTAACTTTTTTTTTAGTAAGTTTGAATGATTTTTCAACATTCATTTTTCTTCTAAATAATTTTAGACTACCTTATTTAACTGTATTTTAAATCTGGTTCTAGTAATACTTCTAAAATTTTTTTTTAAAGATTGTTAATTATTTTGTTTGCTTTGCATTCAGAAAAACTTCCTTTATTCATGGAATTTCAGTCCAGTTTATTTAATAGCATATCAACCTTCATGGGTCATTTAATGCCAAATTCTTTTTTGTGGAAGAACAGTAGTGATACTATTTAAGGTTTCTTTGTTTAATGGTATATCAACCTTCATGGGTTATTTAATGCTAAAGCAATCCTTCTAGAAGAACAGTAGTGGTACTATTTAAGGTTTCTTTGTTTAATGGTATATCAACCTTCATGTGCCCAGTCTGCAAAGGGGTAAGACCCCCCCCAACGAGTGTCCTGGATATAACACTAAACAATCTGATGGTGAAGTTCCAGTAATGCTGGAGCTATGGGGAATGTGGAGTACACCTTTATTGCCATCACTCCCAGGTCCACTCTGGCCCGGAGTGGTAGTATAGGATACACATTCTTTTCTAGTCTTAAAATAAGCAATAAAAACATACTTAAGAACATTCTAGAAATTTAGGATCAAAACCGCATTAGCATTTAAATTACATTTTTATATTTTTCAACCAATCAGCTAAAAACATAGAATAGAATAGTCTAGGAAAAAAAAACTTTTGACATTTAACTCTGTGTATTGCCCAGTCGGCTAAGGCTGTAGAATACACTGACTGCAACTCTGCAGAGGGGTAAGACCCCTCCCCCATGAGTATCCTGGATATGACACTAAACAATCTAATGGTGAGGTTCCAGTGATGCTGGGGCTTTGGGGAATGCAGAGCACCTCTTCATTACTATTGCTCCCAGGTCCACTCTGGCCCGGCATGGTAGCACCTATGGGTTAAATAGAACTAATGTCATACTTATGCTAAACTGAATTGTTTGACTAAACAGAATAGCTTGAAATAGGAATGTTCTTGACAATTAAACCGTACTTACATTTAAACTGTGTACTTATGCTAAACTGAATTATTTGAAATGGAACTGTTTTTTGACATTGAAAGTGTACTTACACTAAACTGATTTGTTTAATATAGAACTGTTTTGAAATTTAACTCTGTACTTATACTAAACTGAATTAGTTGAATTAGAACTGCTTGACTAAACTGAACAGCTCAAAATAGAAATGTTTTTCACAATTAAATTGTGTACTCATGCTGAACTGAATTGTTTGAAATAGAACTTATTATTTACATAAAAATGGCTTTGGCGTTAAATGACCTACAAAGGTTGATATGCCATAAAACCCAACTAACCTTCATGGGTCATTTAATGCCTAATCCATTCTTGTAGAAGAATAGTCATGATGCTATTTAACTAGTAGCTGGGAGGATGTTACCCTTTCATAAGGATATGATTCTAAACTTGTTTATTTTGTGCCTGCAGTGCAGCACTTTATCAATTATGAGATGAGGACCTCCAACCATGAAACTTGTCAAATTTACAATTGATTTTTTTGAATAGAATTAGTCTGGCCTTTCTGTTCACTTCATAAATACAATGGCAAAATGATCTGTGACTTTGTCATTTCAATGATGTACACAAATTATCTTAAAAGATTTTCCGGGGGTGTCCTCGTAGCGTAATCATTAAAGCGATGGACTGCAGATTCGTAGTAAGCGAGTTTGTATTCCAGTTGTGCTATTATGTTCACTTTCGGGCAAATATCCTTGGTAAAGGTATTGTGACGCGAAAGGTTTACTTTTATCCCAGAACGGGGTTTTATTTTCGCACGTGTTAAGACGGGGCAGGTTGGCACTTGATCCCTTATAGAATAAGTCCTCGTTCAGAGCTTTTTTCTCAGGCATATTACGTGAGAGATTAATTTAGGGCTAGACTGACCGCCGCTGCCAAGGGGTTCCAAATTTCCCACTATCCACACACCCACCAGGCCGCTTTCCTTCCTTCCCCTAGACAATGGAAGATATGGACCTCTAGGTTGAGACGTAATAATATTATATTGTAGAAGTCGGCAACTCCGGTTTCCCGTGTGATATTTTAAAGGAATTTATTGGACAATTTTAAGCAAGATAACATAAGGCGAACAGAAGCTGAAAAAGGAAATGTGACACAACAAATTCGTAGCAGAACTGCAAAGAACAACTTCGACCATGTGGTAACATTAAAATACATGAATCCTTTACTATACAAAGAGATACACTTTCAAAGTGTCAAATATATAATAAATGGACAGTCCACGAACATAAATGTCTTTCTTCTTTTCTTTTCTTTTGTTTTCCTTCAAATTGAGAGAGGGAGAGTGGTATATAAAATTTGGGTATAAAGGAGAAATAGTCCTAAAGTTACTTATCTTATTTTTCGACGGGGTTCCACTGGAGAATCTTTCTTCCTTCACGGGCTAATAGACTTTATGCTATTTTTAATACTGGCTTGAAGAACTCGGGTCCCTCGTGTCTCAGATATTCTTTCGTCTTCTACCCGGAATACTGGCTTTGGTTCGTCTGCCCGCTACGAACCCTGCCAAACAACTGACCTTTTTACTTTCTATTTCCGCTGACGGGAAGGAGTCCCCACTTCCGTTTTGGGGTCCCAGCCAATCATTTGGCTTCTCTCTTCCTCCTTCCTGGTCAGCCGATTTCTTAGGGCTACTAGATGTCACCCAAGTCCGGTTACTGAGTACAAACATCTGTTGGTCTTCACCCCGACCTACATTCTTTCTTAAGGGTTTGCCACTGTTCATTCCGAAGGGAAGATAGTATTAATCTTATTTCTATCGTCTCCATGGGATATCACGTGACAGTATGAACCCCCTTATCCTCACAGCTATGGGTTAAATAGTACTGTTCTTCTAGGAGAATGGCTTTGGCATTAAATAACCTACAAAGGCTGATATGCCATTAAACAAGGAAACCAAACCTAGAAGATTTTCCTTAGTTATGGATTAAATGATATATAGCTGTGGTAAATGAAGGACCATACTGAAGGAATGAAGAGGCATGGCATGCTTTTTTTTTTACAAATTGTCTAGTTTACGTCAAAAACCAGGTTACATCATGGCTTTGCTTTTAGAATAAACTAAGGACATAGGTCAAGGTATAACTGCACTCTCCTTTTCAGTCTCTACACGCCTACTTGGTGACCATAGTTGAAGGTGACCCAAAGGTTCCCTTTTCATTAGCTACTACACCAAGGTGTAGGGGAGGGCATTACTCCTTTCTCTGGATTGCTCCATTTTACCCTTGATCCTTACCTTATAATGCTGAGTGTTAAGCAAGGCAGCATCAAGTACCATTTATTTTAATTTTTTTTTTAGCCTTTAGTATGAATCGACTTGGGATTGAACTTGGGTTTCCCGGGCCATTGATGAACACTCTACCCACTAGACCAATGGGCCTATCTATAATCCGGTTCCTTCACCCTTTGACTCTAATTTCATATTTACCAAACCATTGTATTTTTGAATTTCTTGAGCCATTGCACATACCTGTTACACATTATCTTATCTGCTCAAGTTATGATCTGTTGATGCACTCTTGTAAACAAATGGTCCTTGCTTGCTTGCTTGCTTTCATTTATTTATCATCAGCTCTTATTTAACATCAGTTATGACAGGAATAATCTTATATGGAAATCTGATCTCTGATAAAACAATACAGGGATTCTTCCAAGCTGGGACTGTGACCATACTACTGTATGGATGCACCACCTAGAAATTAACAAAATGCATGGAGAAAAGGCCGGATGGGAACTATACACAAATGCTACCTGCTTTTTCAAAGGGGTTAAAACTCTGTAGATGTGTGTGTGGGGAAGAGAGAGAGAGGGAGGGAAACAAAGGCAGACGGACTTACTCTTACTTACTTATATTGACCTTTATCTCCTTAACCACACCGTGCTTCGATATTCAGGGTCTTACATCTCTGGTTTTTTGATGGAGGGTTCTCAGCTGGAGGCCACTGCTCCCTCAGGCACCTACTGGCTGCTCTCCGTAACTGACTGTATCTGTGTGTGACTGACTCCGAAACTGCTTGAATCTCTACTGACTGCTAACTGACTGTATCTGCTGTGGGTACCCATGTATATATAATTTCATAATGCCCACTTGAGCTGCTTCTGCTTGTTTACACAGGTGTATACTGTGTAGAGAAATTTCTGATTGACAGCTTTGTCAAAGGTCAATTTGTGACATAAATATTACTGCTACTATTTACAAGAACAGCTTTGGCATTAAATAACCCACAAAGGTTGATATACTATAATGGATATTGTAATCAAACAATTAACACCCATGCTCTTATATCTGTCATTTGAGGCCGTAGAATATGCCCACTGCACATCTGCAGGAGGGTAAGATCCTTCCCCCCCAGCAAGGCCACCTGTTGGTTTTGTGTGGTGACCCGTGATGCTTAAGGAGGGATCTTGGTGATTGAGCTGTATTTAGCCTGGAAACTGAATGGTCAAGTTACTTGCAACACATCACTTTGGTCTTTACTGGGCTAGATAGGCGGTCAGAAAGGCCTGATCTGATCAATTGGCTGGTCATGTCAAGTCCTAGCACCTGTGTGTCTTATCCTGACCGAACACATTTGATCTGCACTTGCAGCAAATTCTCAACTGTTATTTGGTCCAGTTGGCTGCGGCTGTAGAATACACTGATTGCATCTCTGCTGAGAGGTAAGACTCCCCTAATGAATGTCCTGATATGACACTAAAAAAGATGGTGAGGTTCCAGTAATGCCAAAACTTTGGGGAATGAGAGAGTACTCCTTTATTGCTATTACTTCCTGGTCCACTCTGGCTGGAATGTTGGCACCTGATTGAGTTGTATGTATGGGTCAAATAGAACTGTTTGTCATTTAAACTATATTTATGCTTAACGGAATTGTTTGAAATGGAACTGTTTTGACATTTAAGTGTGTGCAAATAAATTATTAATAGTATCTAGAACTATTCATGTTTGATAGAAATAAATGAAACTATTTAACAATGTGGAAAAAAATGAGCTCAGGCTTTGTTAAAAATGTTATCTCTAAAATGTTTAGAAATATTTAGTATACATGTAAAAAGAGGATTTGGCATTAAATAACCTATAATGGTTGATATGCCATAAAACCCAACCAAGCCAAATCATATATTTAATATATATGTAAAAAGAGGATTTGGCATTAAATAACCTATAATGGTTGATATGCCATAAAACCCAACCAAACCAAATCATATAGTTAATATATATGTAAAAAGAGGATTTGGCATTAAATAACCTTCAAGTGTTGTTATGCCTAAAAGAAATACGTAACAAAGATTATGATACTGATAAAATTTCATTATTTATTGTTGTTGATTGATCGTCTGAGTTGTTACAGAGAAAATCAAATGAAATTGAGATAAAAGAAATACTATTGAAATAATGGTTGACAATGTTCACCTCATGAAAAATCAAGATATTACTAATAATGGAAATATGAGTAGTTAGAATAAAATACAACTGACCACTGAAAAGAAATTTAAAGTACTATACACAGACTTTAAAATGAAAATAAATAAATACATAGTACAACAAAAACAACAATGCTGGAACAATAATGAAAATAATAAATTATTAGAAATTAAACCCACACTGGGGGAATGCAAGCAAAGCTTAAATAAACAAAATAAAAAGAGGAGGCTACATTGTCTACATTCCGGATAGGTCATACAAGGATAACACACTCTTATTTACTCGAAGGAAAACAACAACCAATGTGTTATGCATGCCTGACCAAATACACTGAAGCACATTCTTATTGAATGTACCGACCTAGCCCATATAAAAAAACTTTCTATTGAGCAAACAATATAAAGGAACTGTTCCAAAAAACTGAAATAATGCGATATCATTTCTAAAAACAGTGAAATTATACACAAAAATCTAAAGAAATTTACAATAAGACCAAATTACTTCTATAAACACTTTCTTTACTAGATATATTCTAACAAACTGATCTCTTCCCTAACCTGTTTTACAAAAAAAAAAATTTTTTTATTATGATTCCCTACAAATAACCCACTAATTATCTAAAGTTTATCATTAGTTCTTAAGACCTCTCCTTTGAATTTTCTTCAGACTTATTTTCCGTGACTCAATTCGGCATTTAATGACTTTGATATTCCATAAAACAAAACAAACCAAACAAACAAAAGTACAACTGACATGAAGATGAAAGAATAGTTAAGAATTTATAATGCTTAAATTTGTTTATAGAACTTTTCTATACTTAAGAAATAAGATATTTAGATAAGTTTTTGATGTTCTTAATTTGATTCTGAGACAACTATTTATTTTCTTACAAATTATAACATTAGTGAGAATATAAGAAATGTAAGTATTTCCTGGCATAGAGTATCTTAACTGAGCACTAAAAATTAAGATAAAAAAATATTAAAAATAAAGTTTTATGAACAATTTTGAAAGTTTATGAAACTTTCCTTTAATTCTTAACATTTTGGTGCTGAGAATAATTCAAGTCTCACAAATGTGTGAGAGGAAGATGGAACTTTAGTCAACATTACTTTAAAAAATTTTGAATTTTGTATGATATACCCCCAACCAACCAATATGCCAATTATGCCTCTTGTTTGATATACCCAGACTTCAAAATTTAAAAAAAAAAATTATTTCTGAAATTTTACTAAAACTATTTTAGAAATATCAGTGACTAAAAAAAATTCTCTTGTAAACCTACATGTGCAATATACTCCCATCCAATGCCAACAGCGCATCGTAATTGGGGAAACTCCAATAATTTTCTTTTCTTTTGTTTAAGCTTTTGTATTTTATGATTAAAAGTGCATTTTAGCCATTGAATTTTTTTCTAAATGTGCCACACTAAAATAGTTTAGAAGAAATGAGTCTTTTAGATGAAAAAAAAAATTCTTTATTATTGATATGATTTTTATACAACTATTTTGTTTATTTTCTTCTATATATATATGTATAAAGAAGATTTGGCATTAAATAACCTCCAATGGTTGATATGCCATAAAACCCAACCAAACCATATATATTTAATATGTATGTATAAAGAGGATTTGGCATTAAATAACCTACAATGGTCGATATGTCATAAAACCCAACCAAACCAAATCATATATATATATATATATATAAAAAGAGGATTTGGCATTAAATAATTTCTTTGTTGTTTATATGATTTTTATGAAACTATTTTGTTTATTTTCTTGATATGCCATAAAAGCCAGCCAAATCATATATATTTAATATATATATTTATAAAGAGGATTTGGCATTAAATAACCTACAATGGTTGATATGCCATAAATCCCAACCAAACCATATATATATATATATATATATATATATATAAAGATGATTTGGCATTAAATAATTTCTTTATTATTGATATGATTTTTATAAAACTATTTTGTTTATATTTTTACAGGTGACACAATATGAAAATAACACAGTAATAAATAAAAATTGGTAAGTATTTGCTGGTATAGAAATCTGGATTTTTTTTTTTTCCCTTTGAATCTAAAAATAAAAAATACAAGTAAAAAAATCAATAATGCTATTTTATTTTCTTAGAAGCTTTCTTATTAATGGTCGTAGAATGATAGTCTAGGCCAGTCGTGGTTTACATGTGGTCTGCAGTGTCTTCTGAATGACCTGTTTAATTTCGCAAGAAAAATGCAAACTTTTTTTCTGATTGTCAAGTGTGAATAGATTAGAAAAACCTATCTTATCACTTTTATGTACAGTTTTATTATACATTTTTATATTAATGTTACCTTTCAATTAAAAAGTGACAAATGAAATTATTTGTCAGATTAGTGAATATTCACCTATGATTTATAGAAAATAGTTTTAATAAAATTTTAATTCATTGGATTTGAAAATGTTGAGTGTTTTTTTAATACGTGGATCATATTTATATTGAATTGATTTTACAAGTATTTGATTATTTTGTAATATATTACAGCAGCAGGGAATGTTAATTACATTGATATCAGTGAAAATCTAAGATTTCAATTTTTATGGAAAAGATTGTTTTGCTGAAGAGAAAAATAATAAAGTTTTGCCTATTTCTAAGGCAAATGTTTACACTTCTGAAGTGAAAATAGTTGAGGTACCTTCAATAAAAAATAGTTGAGGTACCTTCAATAAAAAAAAAAATTACCTTGAAGTTTTTTAGTATTTAGGCCCACCTGATGATGATTCATGTTTCATGTAGGCCCTCTTCATAAAAAAGGATGTCCATACTTGGTCTAAGTAGTTACAATGAAAAACCTCTAAAAATTAAGCCGAGAGAAATGCTAGTAAAAAAAACTTAATCCTTAATGTTTGAGATTTTACTATAATTCTTAAAAAGAAATAAACTTTTTTTATTAGGAAAATAATCTTGTTATTGATTTGATTCTTATTTCATTTTCTCACAGGTTATGCAGTTTAAAAATAGGAAAAATATTTTTGTAATTCATGGAAAGTTATCAGAAGATCTAAGACATGAAACAAGAAAATGAATTTTATGCAACTCATAAAATTCTTCTGAAAGTTCCAAATCTTAAAAAAATGTGCAAACCAAAGAAAACTTTTTGTGTTGACAGCACAGAGTTTCCCGATGCTCTCTCTCACCATCCATGGCAGGTCCTCTCGACTCTATCCAGTGTCTGCAGAGAATTGATGTAAAACCTCACTGATCAGCCAAAACTGGCACATTTTTGTAACCTATTTGTGAAATTTATTTCATCAATACTTAAAGATTGAGAAATCTTTGTGCAAGATGCCTTTATAAATGGCAGTTGTTGAACTAAGAAAACACAGCTTATCAGTGATATCATTTATGAAATGCTATCTGTGACAAAAAAAACTATCTCTTGGATTTTCCCCATTAGATACTTTTAAGTGACCTATCAGAACACTTGGATATTTAAACATGTTTAAATTTATATAGAAACTCTAAAAATTGGGGGGAAAAAAAGAAAAATGTGATAATAAAATAAGTTCTGATTTTTTTTTTTTTTTTTTTTCTGAAATTTCTTAGTCAAAAGAAAAAAAATCTCCAGCATTTGAGGTGTGTATTTATGAAAGGTACTTGCATTAAGAAAGCACAATTGAATCAGTGATATAATTTGTGATGATCAGTGAACAAAAAAGCATTTCTCGGCATACACCATATCAAGGGATTTCCCATTTGAGGTTTTTGACTAATACTTTATAAGGTACCTAGATACTTAAACACATGAAAACCTAAAAAAAAATTATCATTTTTATTGAAGATTTCAGGCATTTACTTAGCTGTTGTCATAGAAAATTCTATGAATATGTTAAGAAAACAGAAAATGACTTTTGATTTTCTGAATATCTTCTATTGCTAAACTTGAAAGAATAAATCACTGGAGAAAAACTTTAATTGTGAAGTTTGTCAAACAAATTTGTCAGATTATTCCAGTTTTGAACAACACATGAAAATGAACAGAAAAGAAAAACCTTTTCACTGTGTGACATGCGGGTCTAAATTTGCTCGGTCATCTCATCTTAAGCAACACATGTTTACACATACAGGGGAAAAACCTTTCCATTGTGATATTTGTGGGGCAAGATTTGCATACAATTCCGGCCTGCAAACTCACAAGAGAACACACACAGGAGAAAAACCCTTCCACTGTGAAATTTGTGGATACAGGTTTTCAGTGAATTCCAGTTTAAAAATACACATGCGAATACACACCGGAGAAAAACCTTTCAGTTGTGATTTTTGTGGATCAAAATTTACCTGCAGTTCAAACCTAGGAAATCATTTAAAAACACATACAGGAGAAAAACCCTACAACTGTGAAATTTGTGGGGCAAATTTTTCTGACAGTTCTAAGTTGAAAAGTCATATGAGAGTTCACACAGGAGAGAAGCCATTTCACTGTGTAAATTGCTCATCAAAATTTTCTTCAAGTTCCCATTTAAGATATCACAAGAGAACACACACGGGAGAAAAACCCTTCAACTGTGAAATTTGTGGACGCAGGTTTTCAGTGAATTCCAGTCTGAAAGTGCATATGCGGATCCACACTGGAGAAAAACCTTTTGGCTGTAAGTTTTGTGGATCAAAATTTTCTATGAACTCAGCCTTAAAAAAACATATGCGAACACACACTGGAGAAAAACCCTACAGCTGTCAAATTTGTGGGGCAAATTTTTCTGACAGTTCCAGCTTGAGAAAACACATGCGAGTACACACAGGAGAGAAGCCATTTCACTGTGAGTATTGCCCTTCAAAATTTACCTCAAGTTCACACTTAAAATATCACATGAAAACACACACTGGAGAAAAACCATTCCACTGTGAGATTTGTGGATCTAGATTTTCTCTAAGATTATCTTTGAAGAGACATATCTGGACACATACAGGAGAAAAACCTTATGAATGTGATCTTTGTGACTCAAAATTTGCAGACAATTCAACCTGGAGAAAGCATAGACGTATACACACAGGAGAAAAACCTTACAATTGTGAAATTTGTGGGGTAAAATTTTCTGATACTTCTGGTCTGAGAAGTCATAAACAAACTCACACAGGAGAAAAACCTTTCCACTGTGAGATTTGTGGATCAAAGTTTTCTAGAAAGGATCATCTTAAGAGACACATGTTGGTACACAGTGGGGAAAAACCATTCCATTGTAAAATTTGTGGGATAAAATTTGCTTTAAATTCAAATTTAAAAGTCCACATTCGGATACACACTGGAGAAAAACCATTCAACTGTGATATATGTAAGGATAAATTTTCTTCTGCTCGAAATTTGACCAGACATATGTTTAAACATACTGGCAAGGCAAAATTTGCCTGTGAGATTTGTGGAGCCCAGTTTTCAGAAAATTATCCTTTGAAATGTCATCAGCGTAGACACACAGGAGAAAAACCCTACGACTGTGAAATTTGTGGTTCAAAATTCTTCACAAATTCTCATCTGAAGAGACATATGGCAATACATATTGGGAAAACGTAATGTGTAATGTTTTAAGCTCAACTGTTGAAGGTGAAAGTTTCTATGGCAGATTTGAGAAATCAAATCTTCAGATCCCTAGACAATATGCCTGCACAAGAGCCAACATTCTGTCATAAAAGTATATAACTGTACAAATTATATGCATTAAGAAGCTATACTTGAAGCTTTGTTTACCTCTGATTGTTGTTTAAAACCATGTAATTGATTTCAAATAATAATTCCTTGGAATACTTGCTATCTTATAACTGTGTCGAAACAAATGATTATTGTTAAATAGAAATCGTAACTTGAAAACAGATAATTGTCTATAGATTATAAGTATTAGGAATTATTGAAATCCTACAAATTATTTGTATTAGATAGGAATACTTGAAACAAAAAATTGTGAGCAAATAAATGATTATAGAGAAATAAAAAAAATGATGATTACAATCAAATATTTACTTCAGTATACAGGAGAAAACCTTTTGGCTGTGAAATTTGTGACTCTAAATTCTCCACTAATCCTTATCTCGAGAGATGTATGATATATGTTGGAAAAACATCTCTCCCACATCTTTGATTATTTGATTCAACTCTTGAAGGTGATGGTAAGGCTCTTGTAATGCTGGACTTCAAGGAATCTATAGTACCCCTTCATTGCCATTGCTCCCAGGTCCACTCTGACCTGGTGTTGTAGCAGTGATATATGGTCCTATCTATGGTTCAAATAGAACTGTTTGACTGTGCGAACAAATAAATTATTCTAAATAGAACTGATCATTTAACTGTGTGTAAACAAATGATTGATGTTTAATTGAATTATTAGTGATACATTGGAATACTTAGAACAATTTATCTGTGCACAAACAAATGAGTAATGTTGAATAGAATAATTAGTTTTAAATAGCAGTATTTGAAACCATTTAACAGTGTGCAAAAAAAAGAGATGAAGCTCATTTAAAAGGTTCATTAACAAAATGTGTTTAGAAATCAAATATATTTAATAAATATGTATAAAGAGGATTTGGCATTGAATAACCGATAATGTTTGATATGCCATAAAAGTAAACCAAACTAAATCTTATATATTTAATAAATATGTATAAAGAGGATTTGGCATTGAATAACCGATAATGTTTGATATGCCATAAAAGTAAACCAAACTAAATCGTATATATTTGATATATATATATATGTATAAAGAGGATTTGGCATTAAATAACCTACAGTGTTTGATATGTCGTAAAACCCAACCAATTTTGAAGGTGTAAGGTTATATAACAGAATTGGTGAACAAAGTTGAAGGTTTTGCAGTATTAGACAAAAAGAAATTAAACAGTGAAAAAACTGAACTATTTTCTATCATTGGCATAAGTTTTTAATAAAACATCTGTGGTGTATACTCACATTTTAGCAGTATAGGATTCTTGTTTTATTTGCACTCCTTCTATAACATACGAAGAGTAGCAGGTGACTTAGATCTCACTATCCAGCATAGTTCTTCACAACCTTGATAAAAGCCTTCGGAGCTGCCAAATTTTGCCTCACATTACTAAAATATTGAATAAATAAATGTCCCCAAGTACAAAAAATTCGGTAAATCACCTGAAGAAGGCCAGAGGTGAAATTTGGCCAAAACGTAGTGAAAGAAGAAACAACACAAAAACTACCAAGATGAGAAAAAAAAAAAGTCCGCAATAAATAAAAAATTAATTCTCATATTAAGAAACCTCATCTCAAAATGATTCTAATTAAAGACAAGCCCAAGTTTGCTCTTCTCTATCACATGATTTTTCTATCTGTTTTATGTATGATGAATCATTCATGACATTACTGTGAATGTCTTTTGAGATATTAGAATTTTATGGGTTCCTTTTTCCTATTTAGAATGAAACATTGTTCATAATATTCATTGGTTGGTGCTAGAGAATATATATAGCTGTGTCCCGACTCAATAATGTTCAATATAATTTACGGAATTTCTAATTATGGTAGACATTTTTTTTTCACAATTTTTCTTCACACTGGAAATTACTGTCAATGCTGATTTCAAAAACGAAGTCTATTAACCAAGTGGATTTTTTTGTAAATAAAAAGTAAAGTTGGTGACCATAGTCGAGGGTGACCTGAAGGCTCCCTTTCCAATAACTACTACACTGAGATGTAAGGGAGGGTGCTATTCCATTCTCTGGATTGTTCCACTTTACCCTTGATTCTTACCTTTTATAATACTGAGTGTTAAGCAAAGAGGCATCAAGTACCATTTTTTTTTTAATTCTTTGGTATGACTTGACATGGGATTGAACCACAGTTTCCCGGACCATTGGTAAACAGCTCAACTCATTAGGCCAGTTTTGGAACAAATTTCCAAATCAAATTAAGATTAAATTGGATGATTTTAATAATGTTAAAAAAAAAAACGAACTTAAGAAGGCATTGTCTTTAATTGGCATCATTTTGAGAATTAATTTTTTTTCATTATTTATTGCGGCTTTTTGTCCTCTTCTTCGGGGCCTGTGACGCAGTGGATAGAGGCGTTGAGTCTCTACGGTTCCAGGTGAGCATTGTCAGAAGATAGCAGTTTCAAATCCTACCCAAGCCGGTCAGAGGTTTACTTGGTCAAAAAATGTGGTGTGATAGACAACAACTATGGAAGGTAGTAATTACTAGGGATATGGTTACAAGACTCAGCATTCCTATCCAAGGTCACGGTTAATCACCTGAAGAAGGCCAGAGGTGAAATTTCGCTGAAACGTTGTGAAAGAAGGAACAACACAAAAACTACCAAGATGATGACAAAAAGTCCGCAATAAATAATAATAAAAAAAATTAATTCTCAGATTAAGAAGGCATTTTTGGGAACTATAGGAGAAATGACTTAAGATTTTCTGTACATAGATATTATATTCAAGATGTATATATTCTGTGCTTAGAATTTTTTCTTAGGTTGATGTGAGAAGATAGTAAAAAGGAGAGATGCCCAAGGAGGCATAACAAACAAATACAATAACAGTAATAATAGCATCAATATCTCCAATGATCCACTAACACTGAATAAATAAACAAAAAGACAAGCTCATTTACACATATTGTTGCATTTAATACATACGATAAGTATCTACAAAAATTCACAAATGTATCCCAACAGATAAAATGTGCGCATATTGTCCTAAAAGTAAGCAGCATATGAAAGGGGGACAAAAATGGTAAAAAATCTTACTTGAATCCTGTAGATCTTCCTAGACATGTGAGTTTTATATTTCAGTTGTGATTTGAGTGACAATGTAATTTGCTGGTTGGTGAGACTAAGTCTGTTCAACAAAAAGATTTTTTTTTTTTTTAAAAAGGTGTAGCAGAAAGAACTTCGTATTTTTGTTTGGCGCATAAATTAATTTGACCGTTATGGTCGTTGCATATTTTCACCCAATGAGGATGACTTATCCTATTCTGCCCAGACCATTTTTCCCTGGCAACATAAAAATGGTGAAAGTCTGCCAAATTTTCTCTTCCTCAGAATCTTTTGAGCAGGATGGAGGTAATTTCTGTCCTCTCTCTTCATTAGCAGCAGAACCATTACACCATGAGGATGGCCATCTAATTTATGGACTTTTGAGTTTACCCTCCTAGACCAAGGGTTCCCAGTTGAATATGAATTAGATGTATTTATTCCACCACTTACAGGAATGCTTTTACGAGGAGCATTCAATAAGTTTCCAGACTTTTTTTCGTATGGGCAATTAATATTGCCATAGACTCTTGAAAATTCAGTATGTTATTGCTATACATCTTATAAGATGACTGACCAATCTTTGAGTTCAGCTTCAAATGAACAGCTACAGCAGCAATTGGAATACACCCTACTAAAGTCAGATTGTCACAGCTGGTGAATTGCAAAAATGCAATCTGACACTTTAGAAGAACGATATGCAATAAAATTCTGTTTTAAACTTGGAAAAAATGCCACAGAAACGTATGGAATGCTTCAGACTGCTTTTCAACCATCTTTCATGAATCGAGCATCAGTTTTGGAGTGGCATAAGAGATTCAAGGAAGGCAGGGAGTCTGTGAGGGATGATGAGAGGTGTGGGAGGAGTAAGGAAGTCAATAGACCAGAGTTGATTGGCCAAAGGGTTAGGGTTAGAGTTATTATGTTGAGGTTTTTAGGAAGTTCAGGAAGAGATTCCCTGGGAAGAGGCTAGCACTCTTCAAATGGGTTCAGTGGTAATTTCCACCAGGACAATACACCAGTCTACAACTTTATCCTTGTCACAGACTATTTGACCAAGATGGGCATCAAGACTGTTCCTCACCGTCCCTATAGTCCAAACCTTGCTCCCTGTGACTTTTGGTTATTCCCTAAGCTCAGAAGCTGTCGTTATGAGACAATTGAGGAGATGAAAGAGGCTGTGACGAAGATCCTTGATACGCTGACACAAGAGGACTTCCATGGGGCCTTCCAGAAGTTGTTGGAACGGTACAACAAGTGCATTGTAGCCAGAGGAGATTACTTTGAAGGGGACTAGAGTTTCATGTGTGTACTATCAATAAAAGTGCCCATACGAAAAAAGTCTGGAAACTCATCGTATGCACCTCATATGTCACCTCTAACCTTTGCTATATCTACAGCGATGTGAAATTCCGCTCAGGCATTCTGCTATTTCATTCCTCCTAACTCTGTAAGAGATCATCATTCTTCTCTCTCCCACTGCTATAGGACTACGAATTAATGGCTGAATATTTCATTCCTGTTCTAAAATCAGCAACTAAATATTTGCCTTGACTGTAGCGATGCATATTTCGCTCAGACATTTAGTTGCTTTATTCTTCCTCAATTCAATAACTATTTTCTTCCACCCACTACAACGACCAGCACAAAGGTTTCTTTTCCAACAAACCTTTAATAAACTTCTAAATTGAAAACCTTTCGGTATCTTCATTTCGACTCATATATTTTCCTTCTAATATAACAAGGAGGTTAATTTATTCACCTTCATGATTATAAAAGCACATTTTAACTATTGAAAGAATGTTGACAAGAAAGGATTCTGGGATTCTCACGTGGACAAGACAAACCCTGGAAATTCGAATGAGATTTATTGTCTCACAATGAAGCAACAACTTTGCAAGCAGGTAGGATTTAAAATTTTGCAATTATGTCGTTCATTTCTTTTGCAGTAAGTTCAACATTATTGAGTGCGACAGAAATATCTCCCACATTTTAAACTGTTGTCTATATGGTGCACGTAAACTTAGGCAAGTGGTAATGGTAGCTCCATCAAGTGAATGTCTAACCATCTCTAGTACAATCAAACAGTCTTAAAGCATAAACATTTTTACAGATTGAACGTGTACAATAGACTGTCTCACAATCTGGACATTTTCAAGACTTTTCTGCTGACGATAATACGTGTGACAGAAATACCTCTCACATTTTAAACTGTCGCCTGTGTGATGCAAGTTAACTTAGGGAAGTGGTAATGGTAGCTCTATTTAGCTAACCTCATATCATTTCTTTTCAAATATGATCTTAGCTTGGACTGGAGCACACCAGCCTTTGTTGTTGAAAGGGTTTTTTTTTTTTGGTTTTTTTTAAGACTGATGAATCTATAATTGCTTCATAGAGATTTTTGTGCTCATTTCATGTTAAGTCATTATGATGCTGTTCTGGAGAGAAAATTGATACTGTAAAGGGTTGAAAATTTCATAACCACTGGTTCATCTATTAAAAGAAAAGTCACGCAGAATAAATCAAACTTCAGAAAATTGTTGTATACCCATAATGAGTGAATATGTAGGCAATGAATGAAAAAAAAAAATCTAAATTGAATTAAAAAAAGAAAATTATTAAAATATGCAGAAACTCCCAAAGGTCTCTGACAGGAAAAAGGGACAACGCATGCGTAAGAAAAAAAAGGACCTCCTGACAAAAGGAGGAGGCTCATTCTCTTTTAGGCAGTGACCGGCAAAGTAACAACACCTTGCTAACTGGTAGAAGATGCCACATATTCGTCTTTGGACGAAGCGTTGGCTAGTCCTTTCACTAGTAGAAGCCCTCTCAGTTAACAGTGTGCTGAAATATAAAAGGCAACAAAATGGAATGACGAACTAAAACACTGGACTTCGACAAACTCCCAAAAGTGACTAACCATTGTTAAAGGGGTCAGGCCGAGGTCAAGGGGCAAACTGTGTTGCTGTTTGATATCTGACTCCATTCAGAGGTTATTTTATTTTACCTCATGTTGTCTAGTTGATATAACTCCTTGTCGGGAGGTCCCTTTTTTCTTACATATGCGTCGTCTGTGAGTTTCTGCATATTTTAATTTTCTTTGTTAATTCAATTAAAATTTTTATTTATTTATTCATTCCCTACAAATATACATGGAGGGGAAAGAATGACCATACCATGCTGCGTTATCTTCAAGACCCCATTTAGCACTTCTGCTTCTCAGCCAAGCGTACTCAACTGGAGGTTCTTTGTAGGCCGCTGCCCCAGCAGGCGCTATCTTTAACTGTAAAGTCACTGGCTCAAGACTGACTCGAACCCTCACACAGACATCTGCATATATCATTTCATAACGCCCACAATCTCCAGTCAACCATGTGACTGCTTCCACTTATTTTCAGTGAAATCTCTGAATGACAGCTAGATCAAGATGAAACAAAATGTCTAGACAGATTCATCAGTCTGTTGGAAACCTTGAATAAGATTAGTACTTATTTTGTTTATTTTTTGAAAAAGATTTTTATAATCATTTAATATACTTAGTAAATTTGTTAAGATTATTTTTTTTTCTTGCAGAAAAGTTTCATACCACTTGATTTTAAGATGACAATCACTGGATATAAAAGGCAATTTTTCA
Source organism: Sepioteuthis lessoniana (assembly GCA_963585895.1). Classification (NCBI taxonomy): domain Eukaryota; kingdom Metazoa; phylum Mollusca; class Cephalopoda; order Myopsida; family Loliginidae; genus Sepioteuthis; species Sepioteuthis lessoniana. The sequence continues at coordinate 51,707,830 of OY757942.1, forward strand.
CTTAATTTCAAAAGAACATCAGGTGAAATCTTGCCGAAAAGTTTCATAATCATAATCTTTTGTGTTTAATGATGGAAAATAAATTTAATTTGTTTGAAATCTTTTCAATGCTTTTTTTCATTAAGGGTCATTCCCTGCTATGACTCTGAATTGCATCAGGTGGTGAGGCTCCATTTTTGAAACTTTGGAGAGTGTGGAGTTGTCATTACTCCCAGGTCCACTCTGACCAAGAGTGGTGGTACCTGTTAGGGTCTCATCTATGGGTCAAATAGATCTGTTTGAAAAATATTTAAAATGATTTTGATATTGCAATTCAGTCTGAAGTGTTTAAAATGATTGTGAAAATACATTTTTGTCCTGTATATAATTGAAGATCATAAATGTTTAACTGACTTTTGGCTTGGTTTGTTTTAATGGCATATCAACTTTCATGGATTATTTAATGCCAAATCTATCGTTATAGGACAGTAGTGTTACTATCTAACCCATAGCTGGTGGGGGGATAAGATCTCAAACTCTCAAATGTTCAGACTGAGACTACAGAATCACTAGACTAAAAAAAAACCCCAAAAACATTTTAATAGCAAATGCACTGTGGGCACAGGTCCAACCCATCATCATAACTTATAGTATATGAAAAATAAAAAGATGGTAAGATATTTGCTAGAAACCACACAACTGTGTGCAAATTATTTGATTGGTTTGGCTTAGTTTTATGGCATATCAACCATTGTAGGTTATTTAATGCCATATCTTGTTTATTCATATATATTAGATATGTATAATTTGAAAAACATTAGTCAATAAAGTTAGATAGTTCCAAATATTGCTATGTATCACAAACATCATTTGTTTACTCACAGCTCAATGATCAAACACTTCTTTTTTAAATAATTCAATTTAGCATAAGTCATTTGTTTTCTTTCAGTTTAAATGTCAAACAGTTCTATTTGACACATAGGTAGGACCCTATCAGATGCTACCACTCCAAGGCTGGATTGTCACCATCAGATTGTTTAATATCATATCTAGGACACTAGATGGCTAACGGAATCAGAACAGGTGAGCCCCGTGGATTCAATAAAGGATGTAGTTTGAAGTTCTGTGAAGGTTCCTGAGTTTGACAAACACCAGAAGAAGGCCAGAGGACATATCGGCTGAAACATTGTGGAAATAACAACAAAGATGAAGATAATAGTCTGAAAACCTTTAATGATAAAAATCACTTTGTTTCATACAAAATTTTTATCAAATTACCACGTGTTCTAAAATATGTTGTGGAAACTAAGCCTCGGCTTTTGCAAAGAACAGAGATACCAGTCAACCAAGTGTTGGGGAGAGAAAGTGAAGGTAGGAAAAAAAAGTGTGTAGAAAAAAGGGAAAGGAAATACTAGCTTAACTATTAACCTGTAAAAAAGAAAAGAAAGGCAACCACTATATTCATAAAAATGAAACAACTTTTTTCCCACAAAAACAAATTTATTCCCAAAGAAATAAATTTTGCAAAATAGTTATACTGCGTGCATTGCATGTTTGGGTTGCACACTCAACTCTTTTAGAACACAAAAATAAAAGATAGAACGTAACATGAAACAATACAAATGAGTGAAACAAAATAAAATTAAAAGGAGAAGAAGCATTGGAACTAGGAAGACTTACTCGCCGTTGGACCGCAATGTTATAAAAAGTTATTAGAAAGAGTTTGAGTGAAATACTCTTACATGGTATTCAAATTCAAAGTTCTTTTTCATTTACTTTTCTGGGCCTCTCCTGTCGACGTAAAGTTCACTAAAAGCTTGGAAAACACCCTGTATCAAGAGTAGAATATTTCCTTTTCTCTATAGCTTTTCTCAACAATTCAATAGGCTAGTCCTCATTTGAATTTAAATTTCGCATAGAATTTCTTCCATATTCAAAAGCTTCAAAATGTCATCCAAAACTCACTGAGTAAGCAGATAGCATGAAACTGTTTCTTTCTTTCTGCACAGAGAATACCCTCATTCATTTCTCCATGACTTAATTCTGTTTCTTTGGGTCATAGTAGTGTATGGGTAGCAAATTTAGAATATCGACCTGGCTTGACTTACTTGTGTCGGCTGAATGGTTGAATTTCACAGCCTGGCAAACTGGCCAATAGGCACACTCTTTCCTGCTCCCAGCTAATACCAAACTGCCGACTAGCAAAAGGCAAAAAGCCAAAGAGCCTAATGAGCCTAAAGGAGGCTTGAGGTAAAAGGGCAAAAAGCAAAATAAAGCTGACTGCCACTTGCAACTTGTTTTTATAGCTGCAAGGGGCCAGAAATAGTCCAACTTTGAAATAAGCTAATGGCATTCAGTTATTAACTGCCAAATTTACAAATTCCAACTATATCCATACACACAATAATAAATATAAACACATACATACACACATAATAAAGTCAAATATACAGTAACTGGTACACACACTCAATGATAAATATAAACTGACACACGCATCAGAAATATGCACAAACTGAGACGCACTCACACACACATCAGAAATATACACAAACTGACACACACATAAACCCACACATCAGAAATATACACAAACTGACACACACACACACACACACATCAGAAATATACACCGACACACACATAAACACACACATGCTGGATATGACACTAAATCATGTGATCGTGAGGTTCCAATCATGGAGCTCTGGCGAAAATGGAGTACTCCTTCATTGCCATTTCTTCCAGGTCCTCTCTGACCGGAATGGTAGTACCTGAGAGTCATATCTACGGGTTAAATAGAACGGTTTAACTATTTATATGCGTGCAAACAAATAACTGATGTTAAATTGAATTGTTAGTGTTACATAGCAATACTTGAAACCATTTAACTGTGTGCAAACAAATGACTGATGTTAAATTGAATTGTTAGTGTTACATAGCAATACTTGAAACCATTTAACTGTGTGCAAACAAATGACTGATGTTAAATTGAATTGTTAGGGTTACATAGCAATACTTGGAACCATTTAACTGTGTGCAAACAAATGACTGATGTTAAATTGAATTGTTAGTGTCACATAGCAATACTTGGAACCATTTAACTGTGTGCAAATAAATAACTGATGTTAAATTGAATTGTTAGTGTTACATAGCAATACTTGAAACCATTTAACTGTGTGCAAACGAATGATTAATCATCATCATCATCATCATGTCGTGCTGGTAGCACGGATATCCCTGACCCTCTCTCGCCACTCCTCCCTATCGTTCATCGCCCTAGGCAGGTCTTCAGGACAACATCCCGTATCCTCACATAGCTGCTGAATGTATGTTCGTGCTGGTCGTCCTGCTTTTGCACAGCCATGTGTGGGGGTCCATAAGAGTACATCTCTTATGAGCTCGTCCCTACTTCTCCAGCAGTGTCCTGCATGTCTGGTTCGTCTAACTTGAATAGTTTTTGTGATAGGAGGCAGGTGGCCGTACAGTTGGTGTCTTGTGGGGTGTTGCCGCCAGGACTTGTTCAATATTGCTCGCAGCATTCTTGTGTAATTGCCGTTTAGCTTCTTCTCCAGCCGTTTTGTTAGAGTCCATGTAGTGCACCCATATAGCAGTATCGATGTGACCGCTGCCTGGAAGAAACTGCATTTCATTTTATTGGTTAGGTCTGATTTCTATATAATCGATAGCCTATTGATAGCTGTCCATGCTTTCGTTAACCTCGTGTTGATGTCCTTTTCGGTTGATGCAATGCGGCTTCCTAGGTAAGTGAATCTGTCAACTAGTTTAAGAGGGGTTCCGTCTAGAGTGGAGATGTCTCCCATTTGATTATAGCACATATATTCCGTTTTGTGTGCATTAACATAGAGGCCTATGCCTGCGGCTGCTCGTTCCAAACTATGCAGTAGTGTTTCGGCTTGGTCGGGTGTATTTGCCAGTATTGCTATGTCGTCGGTGTCGGTAATTGTTTTTGCGGGGTACCTTCTGCTTCTTTTCTTCATCAGCTCGAAGCCATTCTCTCTGATTTTGTCAATCGATGTTCTAAATATGTAATCTAGACAAATGATAAAGAGGTACGGAGCCAACGTGTCCCCTTGTAGTACTCCTGCTACAATGTCGAAGTATTCTGTGTCTCCATCTGGTGATTGTACTTTTACTTTGGTGTTTCTATAGAGAATCGTTATTGCTGCTACGGTTTCTTTAGGTATGCTGTACGCTAGTAGGATTTCTTCCATCTTTCCTCTGTGAATGGAATCGAAGGCCTTGGTGAAGTCGACAAATATTAATGTCGCTTGTAGGTTTTTTGCCCGTACACCTTCAAGGATTCTACGGATTAACCATCCGTAGAATGATTAATAGTAAATAGAATTATTTGTGTTAGGTAGGAATACTTGAAACTGTTTAACTGCATGTGAAAATTGAATTATTGGTATTACATAGCCATACTTGGAACTGTTTGACTGCGTGCAAATGAATATTGTTGAATAGAATTATTAGGGTTTAATAGAAATTCATAAAATGCATGCAAATAAAACTATTAGTGTGAACAATACTTGAAACAACTTCCCCATGTTCTAACAAATGACTGATATTAAATGATTAGTGTTACATCGCAATACTTGAAACCATTTCACTGTGTGCAAACAAATGAATTCTGGCTCATTTAAAAATGTCATTCACTAACAATGTGTTTACAAATCATATATATTTGATATATATGTAGAAAGAGGATTTAGCTTTAAATAACCTACAATACTTGATATGCCATAAAACCAACCAAACCAAATCATATATATTTAATATATATGTATAAAGAGGATTTGGTATTAAATAACCTACAATGGTTGATATGCCATAAAACCCAACCAAATCATATATATTTTATATATATGTATAAAGAGGATTTGGCATTAAATAACCTACAATGGATGATATGCCATAAAACCCAAACCAACCAAATCATATATATTTAATATATATGTATAAAGAGGATTTGGCATCAAATAACCTATAATGGTTGATATGCCATAAAACTGAACCAAACCAAATCATTATATATTTAAAATATATGTATAAAGAAGATTTGGCATTAAATAACCTACAATGGTTGATATGCCATAAAACCAAAATCACATATTTCTAATATATATGTATAAAGAGGATTTGATATTATATAACTTACAATGGTTCATATAACAAATAATAAACAAAATGACACACACATACATACAGTGGTATACAAATTGACATACACACACACATACTAATATAAACTGATACACACATACAAAAATATACGCAAATTGAAATACACACTCATACACATCCAATATGACACACGTTCAATAATATACTGACACACACACACTCACTCATATAATATACACAATCTGTGATACACACACACACACACTCAAAAGTGTCAATCACTCTTCACATAGATTTTGATTTGCATTTTTTGTTACTGGGTGCTCAGGGTGGCGATTGTGTAACCTTCATTCATACTCTATCTCTTCTATCTTTCTAGCTATCTCTGTCTTTCTCTTCCTCTTTCTTTTCTTTTTCTCTCCTTCCCTCTCTCTTTTCTTTTTCTCTCCTTCCATCTCTCTCCCACCTGGTGTTCAGGGTGGCAATTGTGTAACCTTCATTCATACTCTATCTCTTCTATCTTTCTAGCTATCTCTGTCTTTCTCTTCCTCTCTCTTTTCTTTTTCTCTCCTTCCCTCTCTCTTTTCTTTTTCTCTCCTTCCATCTCTCTCCCACCTGGTGTTCAGGGTGGCAATTGTGTAACCTTCATTCATACTCTTTCTATCTCTTCTTTCTAGTTATCTCTGTTATTCTCTTCCTCTCTTTTTTCTTTTTCTATCTCTCTCTTTCTCTCCCTCCCTCTCTCTTTTCTAATCTCTCTCTCTCGCTCCCAATCTTACCTGGTGTTCAGGGTGGCGATTGTGTAACCTTCATTCATACTCTTTCTATCTCTTCTCTCTTTCTAGCTATCTTCCTCTCTCTTTTCTTTTTCTATCTCTTTTTCTCTCCCTCCTTCTCTCTTTTCTTATATATCTCTCTCTTCCTCTCTATCTTACTTGGTGTTCAGGGTGGCGATTGTGTAACCTTCATTTATACTCTATCTCTTCTATCTTTCTAGTTATCTCTTTCTCTTTTCTATTTCTCTCCTTCCCTCTCTCTTTTCTTTTTCTCTCCTTCCCTCTCTATCTTACCTGGTGTTTAGGGTGGCGATTGTGTAACCTTCATTCATACTCTTTCTATCTCTTCTCTCTTTCTAGCTATCTTCATCTCTCTTTTCTTTTTCTATCTCTCTCTTTCTCTCCCTCCCTCTCTCTTTTCTTATATATATCTCTCTCTCTCTTACCTGGTGTTGAGTAACACCTTGTGATACAAACATTAATACATACTCACCAAAGTGAGGAGATAATTATCTGCACTTCAATCAAAAACAAAAAAAAGTTATAGCAAATAATGATTATCGACAACTTCCTTCATTTCTCAATTAAAACATTATTATAATCTAATAAATAATAAAAATTTGAGCACAAAGAAAAAAAAAAAACAAAGAAATTTAAACATTAGTAAAATTTCATAAAAATTCAATCAAAAAATTTTTTTAAAGATTTTATTAAAAAAATTAGCATGACACATTTGGGTAAACATACAAACAAATTTAGTGACAATAGTTTTATATATAAACATATAGATAGACATGGAAATTTATGATTTTCAGGATGAATTTATTTTAGTGCCTTTAGTCTAAGAGACGATAAAAGTGAGCTGTCAAGGGTTCTGCAAAATCATGACTAGACGAGGAGTTGCTAAAAAAGAGAGGAGGAATGGTATCATCATATAACTCTGTGGAAAAGACCACTAGGTGGCTCTGGATTAAGAAGATGAACCAATGGATAGTTGGAACCGCTGAGCTGGTAAGTGTTATTATTATTATTCTGTACATTAGAGCAGCAACTTCTACAACTGCAGGGAGGTGATCAATCCTAGCAAGGTCATCTGAGTGAAGGGATCTGATATTGAAAGATTGAAAACCTTTGATGAACCCTGAAGCATAATTGGTAATACTTTCCTGGGCATCTGTGAAATGCATCTTGGATTAAAGTAAAAAGTGAATCACTCAGGAATACTCTCTCTTTAAGAAGTTTAATGAAATCCAGAATAAGTTTATGTTTAACCAAGCAAGACAAACATATCAGACAACATGGAAAGAAATTTAAGCGAACAGGCTCTTTAAATGATGAAAAGAATATGTGAACCGCATATGTCGGAGGGAAATATGAGTGGTGTTATTCAAATCGTCACTGAAAATCAATGCATGTCTCTTTGTCTTTATTGGGAATCCTTTGAGATGAGGCTTCTTAATCTGAGAATTAATTTTTATTTATTGCAGACTTTTTGTCCTCATCTTGGTAGATTTTTTTTGTTGTTTCTTCTTCACTACGTTTCAGCCAAATTTCACCTCTGGTCTTCTTGAGGTGATTAACCGTGATCTCGGATAGGAATGCTGAGTCTTGTAACCGTATCCCCAGTAATTACAGCTTTCCATAATTGTTTTTGACTAAGTAAACCTCTAGCTGGCTTGGGTAGGAATTGAAACCGCTATCTTCTGACAATGCTCACCTGGAACCATAGAGACTCAATGCCTCTATCCACTGCGCCACGGGCCCGAAGGGCTCTTTTTAAGACATAAAAGGTGGGCATAAAATTTGTATTGAAAAATCGTTTAATTCTTTTTCAGACTCTTAAAATGAATACCAGAAGAACATATGACAATAGTTATCTGGTGACTGCAAATCAAGGGATGCAATGATAGAAATATGTTTGAAAGAAAATACAACAAAGTAGGACTAGCATATCAGACAACATGGAAAGAAATTTAAGTGAACAGGCTCTTTAAATGATGAAAAGAATATGTGAACCACATATGTCAGAAGGAAATATGAATAGTGTGATTCAAATCGTCACTGAAAATCAATGCATGTCTCTTTGTAAGACATAAAAGGTGGACATAAAATTTGTATTGAAAAATCGTTCAAGTGTTTTTCTTTTTCAGACTCTTAAAATGAATACGAGAAGAACATATGACAATAATTATCTGGCGACTGCAAAGCAAGGGATGCATTGATAGAAATATGTTTGAAAGAAAATTCAACAAAGAAGGACTAGCATATCAGACAACATGGAAAGAAATTTAAGTGAACAGGCTCTTTAAAGGATGAAAAGAATATGTGAACCACATTGTCAAACTGTGAACCGAATTGTCATTGAAAATCCATTTGTTATATAATTGTAGAATGATTTTTTATATTATCATTTTTCGTTGGTTATATCTTATCATTCGGTTTAGTTAGGCTTAGAACTATTCGGCTTAGCGCACGTGCAGGTACACACATTGAGTGCAGGTGTTCACGCTCGCATGCGGAGGATGTTACAATCACAAATGTCATCATGAAAACCCCAGATAGAAAATGCGGCTGGGGTGCAAATGATGTCATGCCCGGAAGTGATGGGCTGAGGATTTTGGTGATTTTTGAAAAAAGCAGTTAGTTGAGATCTGACGCTGGACGAAGCGAGTTGATTTTTGAGCCTGGGCGAGGCCAGTCCAGTTGGGTCTACAGGTTGCGCCGCATGTTTGTTGGGTCAGATGGAACTGTCAGTATAGTAAAAAATCGTGTCTCTCTCTCCTCGTGTTGAAAACCTAAAAGTCAAGAAGGTAATAAAAGTTTTGTACCTGAACTAAAGAAAGTTGTCAGTGTTTCGAGATTTCTATGCATATGAACATTTTACATATTTGGCTCATTGGGTGCCCCTTTCATATGGCCTTGTGCCACATCTAAGTAAAATGCTTAGTAAATTACAACATTTTATATATTTGGATATATTACACATTCAGGTTTTCTTCATGCAGCAAAGAGGAGTTCCTGTGGCTCAAGTTCAGGACTGCAGCCTCGAAGTAAGCAAGTTTGAACTCCAGTCACACTATAATGTTCACCTTCAAACTAATACCCTTGGGAAAGGTATGAACTCCCTTATCCCCAAGATATGGGTTAAATAATATCACTGCTGTTTTGCAAGGAGGGCTATGGCATTAAATAACCCAATATGCAATTAAACAAAGAAGCCAAACCAATCCCCAAAAACATCAAGGCACAAAATTCTGGAGGTTAATTTGCATAAAAATTTGCATAATAATTTGCATAAATATTTGTAACCAGACTTATTTTGATGTTGCATCAATTCTTGAAGCCTCAGTTTGGTTAAAGATGATGCTGCAGTCAGGGCGGTTTTCGGTAAATCACCAGGTTTGCTTTACCAACCCTACCCCTGTGTCTGAGACCGTGAATGACCTGGTCACTTCCAGTAAAATTACTAGGGACACTAAATAGTTCTCTAGTTGCTGATAACCTAAACAGCTAAAAAAATTGCCTAAAATAAATAGAGAAAATCTTACTTTGGCAAAATAAAGGTTATTAATATAAAATGGTATGGTTAGTATTCAACAAAGTCTTCGGAGATGAACAATAGAATGTTGAGCTAGTTCTGGTTCTAGGGCTCAGGAATTTGGCTCATTTTCTTCGAGGAATTCATTGAGAGTTCGGAAAACATTCTTTTCACACATGGACCTAGCAAGGGGTGGACACACCACATCTTCACTTTGTTAAAAGGCATTAAGAAACTGCCTTTTGACCAGGATATGCGAATGAGGGAAAATATACAATTTAACTCGGTTAAATTGTATATTTTAGTTTTAGCAAATTATTTTTCCTTAAACGATAAATGTAATTGTACTCAAAATTTATTTCTTCTCAATTCACATAATTAATTTGTATATGTTAAGGTAAACAAGCAAGATACGATAAAATTGTTTTAATGTACATTTATCACTTTTCATAAATGAAGAATAAGTCTAAGTTTTTAAATGTTGGAATTTTAGTAACTGGTACGAGGATCATTAAATAAGTTTCTAGACTTTTTTCGTATGGGCACGTTTATTGATAGTATACACATGAAACTCTAGTTCCCTTTGAAGTAATCTCCTCCGGTTGCAATGCACTTGTTGTACTGTTCCAACAACTTCTGGAAGGCCCCATGGAAGTCCTCTTGTGTGAGTGTGCCAATGACCTTCATCACAGCTTCTTTCATCTCCTCAATTGTCTCATAATGACAGCCTCTGAGCTTAGGGAATAACCAAAAGTCACAGGGAGCAAGGTCTGGACTATAGGGAGGCTGAGGAACTGTCTTGATGCCCATCTTAGTCAAATAGTCTGTGACAAGGATGGAGTTGTGGATTAGTGCATTGTCCTGGTGGAAATGCCACTGACCCGATTTGAAGAGTGCTGGCCTCTTCCGATGGAATCTCTTCCTGAACTCCTTTAAAACCTCAACATAGTAACCCTAACCCTTTGGCCCATCAACCCTGGTGTATTGACTTCCTTACTCCTCCAACACCTCTCATCATCCCTCACAGACTCCCTACCTTCCTTGAATCTCTTATACCACTCAAAAACTGATGCTTGATTCATGCAAGATGCGACAAAAGCAGTCTGAAGCATTCCATACGTTGTTTCTGTGGCATCATTTTTTCCAAGTTTAAAACAGAATTTTATTGCATATTGTTCTTCTAAAGTGTCCTCACGTCCAGATTGCATTTTTGAAATTCACCAGCAGTGACAATCAGGTTTAGTAGGGTGTATTCCAATTGCTGCTGTAGCTATTCATTTGAACCTGAAATCATAAAAATTGTTCAGTCATCTCATAAGATGTATAGCAATAACATACTGAATTTTCAAGAGTCTATGACAATCTTAAATGCTTGTACAAAAAATGTCTAGAAACTTATTGAATGCACCATGTATTTATGGTATAAGCATTCCTTATTGATTCTAGGATTAGACACATTATGAATTAGAACCTTTTTAGAAGCTCATTTGTTTTTTGTTACCTTTTTTACTGAATGAATTGAATTTGTTTGCCTTTTTGTAAATGATTTTATTTTGTATCTTATGAACATTTTCCAGTGTTCTTATGTCAAGTTTTTTTGTTTTAATTGCAGTTTTCAAAGCTGCACATGTATGAGAAATAAAATGTTTTTCTATGTATTTGGGCAGTCTCGTCAGTTCTCTTATGCATGCAAAAAGTTCCGGGCTACTGGCAGTCACAATAACTAACACTGTCATGTTTTAAAAAGAAATACTTGGTATCATTCTGCTGAAATTATTTCAGGAATTATCTGAATCAACGGTTTTAAAATCAGTGGACTGGACATGGAACCAACAGACCTTAGCCAGCAAGATCACCAGATTTAACCCCTTTGGATTGTTTTACTCAGAGGTCGATCAAATCCACAAGGATTGCAATCCAGGAAAATTTATGTAAACATATATAAAATACTGCAGGATGTTTCAAAATGTTATGGTTGGTTGTTTGGGTTTTATGTCATATCAACCTTTGTAGGTTATTTAATGCCAAATCCATTTTTATGCAAATAGTTCTATTTCAAAAAATTCAGTTTTGCATGAATACACAGTTTTATTGTCAAAAACATTTCTATTTCAAGCTAATTCAGTTTAGTATAAGCACATATTTTTATCTATATATTTTTTAGTTTTATATTAAACAATTCAGTTTAGAGTAAGTAGAGTTTCAATGTCAAAATCAGTTCCATTTCAAACAATTCAGTTTAGCATAAGCACACAGTTTAAATGTAATTACAGTTTAATTGGGAAAAACATTTTTATTTCAAGCAATTCAGTTTAGTCAAACAGTTCTAATTCAAACAATTCAGTTTAGCATAAGTATGCAGTTAGTTCTATTCAACCCATAGATAGGGCCCTATCAGGCGCTACCATTCCGGGCCAGAGTGTACCTGGGAGCAATGGCAATGAATGGGTGCTCCGCATTCCCCAAAGCCTCAACATCACTGGAACCTCACCATCAGATTGTTTAGCGTCATATCCAGGACACTCATTGGGGAGGTCTTACCCCTCTCCAGAGGTGCAGTCAGTGTATTCAACAGCCCTAGCCGACTGGCAAAAAATGCTATACAGAGCTATACAGTAATACGGATGGTTGTCGTACTTAGCTCTACAAATGATGACTTAATAATTATTACCAATTTGCTATTCTGCAATTAAATAATTTATAATTTCAATCAGATTTTCCAAAATGCTATACAGTGATACGAATAGGCCTCGTATTAAGCCCTACGGATGATAATCTAATAATCATTACTAATTTGCTATTCTACAATCAAATAATTTGATAATTTCAACAGAATGTTTCTGTTATATATCATATCTATAAACATTAATGGGTATGTCCTATTCCTCATAAATATGTTAAACACTATTGTGAGGTGGGTAAAATATGCTAAGTAGTCACCATGAGCAGTGGGTTACCTTCTTCACGCCACTGGCGAGTATTGTATTTTGTTAATGTTATAAAGATTGTCATTTCATTTCCAACTTCTGTTTTGGTTATTTCTCATTCAGTAACCTTTTGTTAGGTTACAATAGTTTCAAAATGCTATACAGAGCTATACAGTGATATTGATAGTTGTCGTATTAAACCCTACTGATGATAATTTAATAATTATTACTAATTTGCTCATTGGCCTAGCGGGTACAGTGTTCGCCAATGGCTCGGGGGACCAGGGTTCAATCCCAGGTCGAGTCATACCAAAGACTTAAAAAAATTGTACTTTATACTTCCTTGCTTAACACTCAGCATTATAAGGTATGTATCAAGGGTAAAGTGGAGTAATCCAGAGGAAGGAGTAGTGCTCTTCCCTACACCTAGGTGTGGTAGCTATTGAAAAGGGAGCCTTCAGGTCGCCCTCGACTACAGTTGCCAACTTTACTTTTTACTAATTTGCTATTCTGCAATTAAATGATTTATAATTTCAACCAGATTTCAAGAGACTCAACACTGTATGCCCAGGACACCTTTTACGAAGGGGAGGGTCTTACTCCTCAGCAGATGTCTTATTGAACTCTAAGATTAAATTATTTATTATTTCAATGTTTCTTTAAAATTGTACCTGAATTTTATGTTCCCCTAGTATGTAAATTACTCAGCATCACCCTCCTTCCAATTATGCCAGAAAACAATTTTGTAGGTTTTATTTCTTCCTTGTTTTCATTTGGAAACACAAGTGTCAAATTATCACCAATTTTCAGTATATTTACACCAGGAGAGGGTTAGATATCTGAAGCCTGGTGAGTTTGGGCAATGAACAGGCCAAAATCAAATGGCAAATATGAGGAAAAAAATCTTTTCAACAAGAAGCTAAGATTTTCATCAAAAAAGTTGATCATTTAAGAAAATAAAACATTTCAGATTTTAGAAACTAGTTAATAATGAAAGAGACTTACTCAGGATCACCCTCTCTTTTCGACAGTACCAAATAATAATTTCATTGGTTTAATTTCTAGCTAGCACATATCTTCCTTGTTTGAAAAGCACGCTAAAAAAACGACTGTCAGTGAAATCATTTTTCTCCAATATTAGTTCAGCTATTTGATATAAATCCAAAAATAAAAATTGCACAATTTTTTTTTTTGAGTTGTTTTGAAAAAAAAACCCATTACAAATTTGCATTTGACTAGTTACCAAATTATATCAAGGCTGCACAACCAGTTCTCAAGATATTTAATCTAGGTTTGGTTTTATGGCATATCAACTCTTGTAGGTTATTTAATACCAAATGAGATATATGATTTATAAACATAAGTCAACAAAATTAAATAATTTCAAGTATTGCTATGTATCACTAACAATTCAATTTTACATTAGTCATTTGTTTACACACAGTTATATGATCAAACAGCTCTATTTCTACCAATTCAATTTGATATGTCATTTGATTGAACACATTTTAAATATCAGTGTATTTGACCCAGAGATAGGATACTCTCAGGTGCTACCACTCTGGGCCAGAGTGGACCAGGGAAGAAAGGCAATGAAGGGGTACTCTGCATTTCCTAAAGCTCCAGCATTACTGGATATTTAATCTAGTTGGATACTTTCAAAGCAGACCTTGTATACCTGTATGTTTTCTCAGACTTAAATTCAAAAAATTTAAACCATGAATATCACAAGAGTGGTCTTGTTAAGTTAAGTGTTTCAACATGTGTTTTTTCAGATAAGCATTTCTCGAAAAATTTAAACCACAAATCTCACAATTAAAGGGTTTTTCTGCAGTGTGTGTACTCATGTGTGTTCTCAAATTAGATTTTTGTGTAAATTTTGAATCACAAATTGTACAAGGAAAGGGTTTTTCCCCAGTGTGTATTCGTATGTGTTGGGTTAAACTTGAATTTTGAGAAAACTTAGCATTGCAAATGTCACAATGGAAAGGTTTTTCACCAGTGTGTGTTTGCATATGACTTTTCAAATGATCACTTCGAGAAAAGGTTGAGCCACATATCTGACAATGAAAGGGTTTTTCTCCAGTGTGTATTTGCATATGTTTTTTTAGTGTGGACTGGTCAGAAAATTTACACTCACAACTGTCACAGTGAAAGGGTTTTTCTCCAGTATGTGTTCGTATATGAGTTTCTAAATTTGCTTTAACAGTAAAATTTGCTCCGCATATAACACATTGAAAAGGTTTTTCTCCTGTGTGTATTCGCATATGTTTTCTCAAATTTGAATTTTCTGAAAATTTCGACCCGCAAATTTCACAGCGGAATGGTTTTTCACCAGTGTGTGTTTTCATGTGGCTTTTGAGAATTCCACTTCGTGAGAATTTTGATCCACAAATCTCACAATTGAAAGGTTTTTCACCAGTGTGAGTTTGCATGTGGGTTCTCAAACTTGAGCTAACAGCAAATTTTGATCCGCAAACTTCACAATGATATGGTTTTTCTCCAGTGTGTGTTCGCATGTGTCGGGTTAAATCAGAACTGGATAAGAATTGTTTCTTACACACTTTACAAGTAAAACATTTTTTTCCAGTTTTAATGGCATGATGGGAATTTTCAGATGAATTAGAGTCTCTTGTTTTGGAAATTATATTTTCCTCAGCAGTTTCCATATTTCAAAAGTAGAATCTACTGTATTTATGAGTATATAATTTAATATTAAAAAATAAAGGAAGAGAAAATTAGTATCTCTAACCAAATATGAATAACTATGGCTGCTACATTATATAAGAGGATAAAATATATTAATTTTTAGCTACAAAAAGTAAGTTTGTTTGTTGGGGTTTATGACATATCAACTACCATTGGTCATTTTATGCCAAAAATGGCTTTTTCTTTTCTTTTTTTTTTACTTGTGTGATTCTGAAGAGATTAATTGTGTTTTGAGACAGAAAGTATCAGTCAAATTATATTTGAGATTGTATTTTATAGGAGTAAATATAGTAAACATTTTTTTCTGTCTTATCCGGTTGGAAATTTTCTTTCTTATTTACTCAAAAAAAAAACAAAACAAAAAAAAAATTATAGTTGAAAATCTTTGTCAATTCCTGAGGAAGATTTTTTGGAAACAGCTAATCTGAGAAGGTGTGAGTGGTCACTCTTCTTGGCTTGAGTTGAATTTTACAAAATCCTCCATTTTATCAACAACCAGAATGATAATCAGCATCACATTTTCCGAAGCCAATCCAAAAATCTGCAAGAACAAAATTATAATAAAGAATGTTTTTCATGATATCAACTTATTTGCAATAAGAACGGCTTAAATATTTCTATATTTTTGTTTAAATGATTAAAAGGAAATTGAAAATTGTAGAATTACAGTCTGTTTAGATTTTATGGCATATCAACCATTGTAGGTTATTTAATGCCAAATCCTCTTTATACATATATATTAAATATATATGATTTGGTTTGGTTGGGTTTTATGGCATATCAACCATTGTAGGTTATTTAATGCCAAATACTCTTTATACATATATATATAATATATATGATTTGGTTTGGTTGGGTTTTATGGCATATCAACCATTGTAGGTTATTTAATGCCAAATCCTCTTTATACATATATATTAAATATATATGATTTGGTTGGGTTAGGTTTTATGGCGCATCAACCTTTGCAGGTTATTTAATGCCAAATCCATTTTTATTAGAATAATCAATTCTATTTCAAAAAATTCAGTTTAGCATGAGTACACAGTTTAATTGTCAAAAACATTTCTATTTCAAGCTATTCAGTTCATTCAAACAGTTCTAATTCAGTTAATTCAGTTTAGTGTAAGAAACAAATTTTGTTTACACAGCTAAATGTCAAAACAGTTCTATATTAGAATATTCAGTTTAGTGTAAGTAGAGTTTCAATGTCAAAAATTGTTCCATTTCAAACAATTCAGTTTAGCATAAGCACACAGTTTAAATGTAAGTACAGTTTAATTGTCAAAAATATTTCTATTTGAAGCTATTAAGTTTAGTCAAATAGTTCTAATTCAAACAATTCAGTTTAGCTTAAGTATGCAGTTAGTTCTGTTTAACCCATAGATAAGTCCCTATCAGGTGCTACCATTCCGGAGCCAGAGTGTACCTGGGAGCAATGGCAATGAATGGGTGCTCATTATTCCCCAAAGTCCCAGTATCACTGGAACCTCACCATCAGATTGTTTAGTGTCATATACAGGATACTAATGTCAAAACAGTTTTATTTCAGATAATTCAGTTTAGCATAAGTACACAGTTTAAATGTCAAAACAGTTCTATTTCAAGCAATTTAGTTTAGCATAAGTACACAGTTTAAATGCAAAAAACAGTAAAGTCAAGAAAACACTGTTTAGTTCTATTTAACCCAGAGACAGGATCCTTATCAAGTGCTACCATTCTGGGCCAGAGTGGACTTGGGAGCGATGGCAATGAAGGGGGTACTCCACATTCCCCAAAGCTCCAGCATTACTGGAACTTCACCATCAGATTGTTAAGTGTCATATCGAGGACACATGTGGGGGAGGTCTTACCCCTCTGCAAAGAAGCGGTTGGTATATTCTACAGCCCCAGCTGACTGGGCATTCCAGTCTGAATAGTTGCAATAAAAAGCAATTGAAATTAAGATGAAAGAAATACTAGTCAAAATGTTAATTATAATGGTTGACAATGCTTCATTTCATAAAAATTCAAGATAATATTACTACTAACAGCTATAGATTGGTGGTTTGAGTAGTTGTAATAAAAAGCAACTGAAATTAAGATGAAAGAAATAACTTATAAAAATTATTAATGGCTGACAATGCTTGATCTAATGAAAATTCAAAATGATATTACTACTGTTGTAGTGTGACTCATACCATGTGACATCCGGTATCGCGGAGGTATAAAAGACGTCATGTTTCTTAAGCACGAGAGTTCTGCAAGATCTCAGTCAGTAGTAAGACCAACTTCAGATTAAACACCAACAGCATGAGACTTATAATATTTGTTGGACTGTACTACTTCAGTTAATAAATAATTAACTCTTTATTTCACTGTGTATCTCTTCCTTACCATGATACAACTACTAATGGCAATAGATGGGTGGTCTGAATAGTTGCAATGAAAAGCAATTGAAATTAAAATGAACGAAAAAAACTAGTTAAAAATTATTAATGCTCAACAACAGGGATTCAGTTGAACTATCTTCACCTCTTTTACACAATAATTTCAAACAGCCCTGAAATCAAAACATTTTTCTTTTTTTATGTTGTTATTATCTGAAGTCGTAAGAAGAACTCTATCAATACAATGTTTATAAAATGAACAATATTTTGGTCAGTTTCATCTTGAAATTTTGGTTTCTGAGTTTTTTTAAAGAAACTATGAAACATCATTTAAGGAAAACAAGTTTTTATTTTAAAGAAGAGAAAAAAAAAAAACAAAACAGAGGAAAAGAAATGAAATAAAACTTGTTTATTATGGTTTGATACTAATTCACGTCAAATCTTAACTATGGTCCAAACTAAAATGAAATTAAAAAAAACAAAAACGGATGCAGCCTCTATTCCTTAATCGATAGTAAAACTTTTTCACAGATTTTACTGAATTAGGATAAAAAAAAAAAAATTAGCCCAAAATGATGAAAAAAAAAAATCAGTGAAAATTTTAGTTATAATTATATTTATTTTAATTAAAAATTTTTTTATAATAGTTTATCTTAATCTAATACAGAGCATCAGAAATAAAATGAAACTTGATTATAATTTAATTCTAGTTCATGTCAAAGCTTAATAACAGTCTAAACCAAAATCAAATTTATTTTTAATGGTTGGTTGTGTTTTATGGCATAACAAACCTTGTAGGTTATTTAAAGCTGAATCCTCTTTATACATATATATCAAATAGGTATGATTTGGTTTGGTTGGCTTTTATGGCATATCAACCATTGTATGTTATTTAATGTCGAATCCTCTTTATACATATTAAATATATATTATTTGGGTTGATTGGGTTTTATGGCACATCAACCATTGTAGGTTATTTAAATGCCAAATACATATGTGGTGCATTCAATAAGTTTCCAGACTTTTTTGTACAGGCATTTAAAATTGTCATTGACTCTTGAAAATTCACTATGTTATTGCTATACATCTTATGAGATGACTGACCAATTTTTATGATTTTAGGTTCAAATCAACAGCTACAGCAGCAATTGGAATACATCCTACTAAAGCCTGATTGTCACAGATGGGGAATTTCAAAAATGCAATCTGGACATGAGGACACTTTAGAAGAATGATATGCAATAAAATTCTGTTTTAAACTTGGAAAAAATGCCACAGAAACAACAAATGGAATGCTTCAGACTGCTTTTCGACCATCTTTCATGAATCGAGCATCAGTTTTGGAGTGGCATAAGAGATTCAAGGAAGGTAGGGAGTCTGTGAGGGATGATGAGAGGTGTTGGAGGAGTAAGGAAGTCAATAGACCAGAGTTGATTGGCCAAAGGGTTAGGGTTAGAGTTACTATGTTGAGGTTTTAAGGAAGTTCAGGAAGAGATTCCTAGGGAAGAGACCAGTACTCTTCAAATCGGGTCAGTGGCATTTCCACCAGGACAATACACCAGTCTACAACTTTATCCTTGTCACAGACTATTTGACCCAGATGGGCATTAAAACAGTTCCTCACCGTCCCTATAGTCCAGACCTTGCTCCCTGTGACTTTTGGTTATTCCCTAAGCTCAGAGGCTGTCGTTATGAGACAATTGAGGAGATGAAAGAAGCTGTGATGAAGGTCATTGACACGCTGACACAAGAGGACTTCCATGGGGCCTTCCAGAAGTTGTTGGAACAGTACAACAAGTGCATTGCAGCTGAAGAAGATTACTTTGAAGGGGACTAGAGTTTCATGTGTGTACTATCAATAAAAGTGCCCATAGGAAAAAAGTCTGGAAACTTATTTAATGATCCTCGTATATATTCAATATATAGGATTTGGTTTGGGCACATCAACTATTGTAGATTATTTAATGCCAAATACTCTTTATATACATATATCAAATATATAAGGTTTATAAATGAATAGTTTTTAGGTAACAATCTTTATATGAGCCAGGGTGAATTTGTTTGTACACAGTTAAATTACTTCAAGTATAGTAATCTGACTCGAGTAGTTCTATTTACCACAGTTAAATGGTTTCAATATAATGATTAAATATTTCTATTTGACCCGTAGATTCGACCCTAACAGGTACTACCATGCGGGATCAGAGTGGACCAGGGAGTAATGGCAATGAAAGGGTATTTAATCTTTAAAAAGTCAGTTCGATTATCTATATTTACCCAACCCCTCTGCTCGGGCAGGATATGACACAATGTCAATTTTTTAAGCGGAGTTTAACAGGTTTGAATTCAGGGTTTTCCTTCTCCTAGACTAGTTGCCTCACCAAGGCTGAAGAACCTAGTCTGTCCTACTATTTACCCATAGCTGGGGGAGAATAATTGGATTCATACCTTTCCCAAGGGTATTAGTGCAATGTGAAATGCAATCAGTCTCGTCCAAGATTTGAACTTGTGTCGCTGTGTCCGTTTCCTAGGACGATAACCATTACACCAGGGGCACCTCCATTATCGATTCTAAAATTATGATGAATTTCCTAGTGACCCCTAGAAAATAGGACACTTAATTTTGAGTACTGGTTGAGAATATTTGATCAAATAAAATTTCAAGATAATATTACTAGAAATGGTTAGAGTGTTGGTCTGAGTAGTTGTAATAAAATAAATAAAAAACAAGAGCAGAGGCAGCAACTTCAATGAAAATTTGACCCTCTAGGAAAGCCAACACATGACCAACTTTGGTCACCTCGGGTTGTGTAATGGTTAGCAAGCTTGATTAGCAAACCTACACAAGTGAGTTTGAGTCTCTTTACGTGCTCCCATTCATTCGACCTTGTGCCATATCTAAGCAAAAAGCTTAGTAAATTACCAAATGACCAACTTTGTGATAATAGCCAAAAGCTTATGTATACAATATATCCTCACATGTGAATTTCTCTTCTCAACCACCACTTTCATATATGACATATCCACAAGCAAAATAAATGAATACCCCAAATGATATAAAAATTTATTTCTAAGAAAAAAATCAACCTGACCACATGCAGCACTTGATTTGGCCAGAAGGGAGAAGTGATCGCAGACAGTGCAGCACCAAAAAGTGACTTTCTCTTTTTGAACTACTATTTAGACCATCAGTATGAATTCGGAGACCTGAACTAAAGGCACAAAAACTTAAGCTGGCAGATGGTTTTCGTCACTCGCTTTATGAATGGAGCTCCCCAAGAAATAAAAGTAAAAATAAATGAAAATCGACTACTGAAGTTCTACCAAGAAAATTCTACTGAAAGAAAATTCAACTGAGAATTCTGCAGGAAAGAACCTTAAAGAAGACTTGAAATGTAATGAACTCTGAAACTTTTCAATAAAACAAAAAAAGAAAAGAAAAATACTCAAATTCAAAGAACTTTGTTTCCCTGGACACTCTCTCAGATAAGTTCCCGCAAATTGCACTAAAATTTGCAACACTTATCTTTTCTATCCCTTTCTTTTTTGTTTCTTTTGTATAAAATTCCTTTTAAAAAACTTTATTGTATGTGTTATCTTTTCGAAGCAGTATCCGAACTATAAAGCTGCGGAACTTACCATTTAAATTCTCTCTTTGAATTACCATTAATGGTACACTAAAGCTCTCTAAAAACATTACCTTGTTAAATAATAAACTTGGCTTTAGTGTCACTCACATTCCTACAAATCTTTTTAATGGATCTCTGTATATCAACAGACCATAAACGATAATAAAATCTTTCTTTTGACTACAAACATGTCTTGTATCCATAGTTGCATTACTTTTCCAGTTAGTATCCTATGTGGCAGTGTAGTCATTGCAAGAACACTCTACTCTTGTAGCAGGGAGTCACCGAGGCACAATGTCTATATGGCCTTGAAGTAAGTGAGTTCAAACTCCAGTTATGCTATTACGTTCACTTTTGGACAAATACCCTTTGGAAAAGTATTAAACCCCTTTATCCCCCCACCAATGGGTTAAATAGTATCACAGTTGCTCTTCTATAAGGATGGCTTTGACATTAAATAACCTATGAAAGTTCATATGCCATTAAAACAAACCTCTATTCTTGTAACAATTGTATTGTAGGTATACCATGAATAACACTGGTTTACAAAGAAATTGAGGCAAGCACAAAAATACCCGTTTTTACCTAATTTGAGGGTGCTGAATTCAAATTTGAGATCCGTTTTTACTCATCACCTCTAGTTTTTTAGATATGCATCGTGTGCATTTTGTGCATATACGGTACATAAAGGCATATATGAATTCAGGGTTAATTCTAATATTGTGAGACTTATGGCTTATTTTTTAGTTATTATGCACTAAATGTAAGTGATAGCATTACATTATATATATATATATATATATCAAGACGGATTTTGACAGTTAAGACAGCAGGTCTCAATCCACACTCTGGCAATCATTGGAAGAGGTTGTCTAGCAGGCAGCGTAGGAGGTTGGTGTCCCTCAACTATCGTGTTACACATCTTTTGGGTTACTAAATATTAGTATTACAGTTTCAAATGCACATTTTGTTTTACTTTGTTATATTTTCAGATTCTCCAATGGCTTCAAGCACGTCAAAATGTCGAGGATGCCTCAACAAGGCCAATTCTTTCTGCTACGTGTGTGGGGACTTCACAACAGTTGCACAGCGTCGAACCATCACTTCCTTCCTCGGAACCGCCTACTTTCACTATTTTGACTGTAAAATTGGTGATCAGGATAAGTCTTTGGCTCCATACATCTGTTGTAAACCCTGCTACGATGGACTAACTGCATGGTTTAATGGCAAGAAAGTGGCTTTCAACTTTGCAGTCCCGATGGTTTGGAGAGAGCTGCGAAACCACACAGATAATTGTTATTTTTGTTTAACTAATATAACTGGTTTCAATGTATCTTTTAGGAAAAAGATCAAATATCCCAACCTTCGATCTGCTATGAGACCCGTTCCCCATTCAGATGATCTTCCTGTACCCACACCTCCTGTAAATAAGGACCTTCTTTCCTCATGCCTTCAAGGGAGGATTCTGCCGAGTCAATATCTTTGGAAGATATTGAGTCTACATATTTAGGAACAAGTGGCAATGAGCCACACTGGATCCCACAAGAAGACCTGAATGATCTTACTTGTGATTTGTATCTGTCAAAACAGCAGTCAGAGCTCTTGGCTTCTCGGCTTAAACAGTGGAACCTAGTCCAGGAAAATGTAAAGATCACCAGTTTCAGGAATCGGAACAAATAAGGTCATTGGTCTTCTTATGGGTATGTAAGCGAGCTTCACAAAGTACTGTTGTTTTCTCTGCCTCTGGGATAGTCGAGCTGTATCCCAGCATTACAAGTAGAAAGACTGGGGGTCTAGAAGCACTTTTGTTCCTGGCGAACACAGCCTCAAGGAGAATCCTCTGGTGGACATGAATAAGGTGCTTCTTCCTCCTCTTCACATCAAGCTTGGTTTGATGAAGAATTTCATGAAGGCGTTGCACAAAAATGGTGCTGCCTTCCAACACTTGTCTACAGTGTTCTCAGGTCTTAGTGCTGCTAAGCTCAAAGAGGGCATCTTTGTCGGACCTTTTGAGGAGCTTCCTAGCTTAAAGGAACTGAGAACATGGGAAGCATTCAAGTCAGTCTGTAGTGGCTTCCTTGGTAACACACGTGTACCAGATTACCAAGCCTGTATTGAGAAGTTGCTAAAGTCTTACGAGGATATGGAGTGCCGAATATCACTCAAGATCCATTTTCTCCATTCCCACCTCAACTTCTTCCCACCAAACCTTGGAGCAGTGAGTGATGAGCATGGAGAAAGATTCCACCAAGACATTACGAAGATGGAGAGCAACTATCAAGGCAAATGGAACCCCGGCATGATGGGAGACTTCTGCTGGATGCTCTTGCGTGACATCCCGGAGGCAAAATACACTAGATCTTCTAAGAAAACACACTTTTGACTGTCTGTGGTACTATGAATTGTATAATTGTGTCATCCAAGTATAATGATTCAATCAGTGTTCTTTATCTATCCTGTTTTATCTGTTATAAGCTACTGCAACTCTTGAAATATGCACATATATTCTCTGTTTATACTAAAATGAGACTATTTAAAAGCCAGAAAACTAGAGGTGATAGAGCAAAACTATTTATAAATTTGAATTCAGCACACCCAAATTAACAAAAAACACCTATCCCCATTCTTGCCTCAGACCAAATATTTATTTTTGTAAACCAGTGTAAACCCTTTTAGATATTTTGAATGTCCAGTAGCAACCTGTTGGTTGCCACATGACGATTTCAGAAATCCAACTGATTTTGCCTCTGACAAGAACAGATTTTGTCTTTGACTCTGCCAGAAAACAGTAAAGCCACATAGATATATTATCTACACTCATTTTCCATTTTGTACCCCTTTCAGATACTGCTTGGAACAATAAGAGTATAATTTTAGCTGTTTGGACATTTTTGTGTATTTTTTCTTTATTACTACTTATATACATATATAAAAGGTTAAATGTTCCTGTATGTGTAATTGAGTTTATTT
Organism: Sepioteuthis lessoniana; assembly: GCA_963585895.1. Lineage (NCBI taxonomy): Eukaryota > Metazoa > Mollusca > Cephalopoda > Myopsida > Loliginidae > Sepioteuthis > Sepioteuthis lessoniana. The sequence continues at coordinate 51,731,875 of OY757942.1, forward strand.
TGTCTTTCTTTCTGTTTTGTTCAGTGTTAGTATATCATGGATATGTTAATGTTAATATTAGTCCTTAGAGAGAGGGGACTTGACTAAAATTGCTATCTTATCTACTCTTTTATCAAGGAAGCCATTTTCAATTAGTACTTTTTACCTATACTGCTTGTTAAGGGAATAATGTGTATACATCAAGCCATTGGGACACTTTTGTTTACTCTTTCTTTTAATACCACTGATATATTAAATATCAAATGTTTACAAACAAATTTATCTTGTCTTTCTTTCCGTTTATTCAGTGTTAGTATATCACAAGTATACTTGTTAAGAGGGTAGCATGATTATAGAGGTAAATTATGAGTTTGTAACAAAATGTGGTTCAATATTATAGAGGGAGAGTTTTTCAGGTGCTATGATAAAAGTTTAATACTGAAATTAATTAAAAAGCAAACAGCAAAAGAAACAACAGGAATTTGAGTTGAAACAGACTTCTTCTTCAGTAATGACCAACAACTACAAAAATAAAGACATCTTGTGTCCGTATCAATCTTTACATAGAGTTGGTGTTATTTGTCACTGCCTCCCACCAGACAGGACTTGACACAAGGTCAAAAGCCCGAAGGCCGATTAAAGTGGGGATAAAGGGGAGGGGAAGGTCGGGAATGAGCCGAGACTCGAACCCTGCTGGTCTATGCTGCTCATCGGCTCACTTGGTGCAACGTGAGCCAGATGAGGCAAGCAGTTTCACGAACCCAAATGTGGGTCCGGGCATGTATGCCAGTTTACTTAAACTAGATGCGAGGTCTAGTGCCATACATGGGTTACAAAGGAGACTTCTTGCCTGTCAGTCTTAAAATTTCTCAGAGGATGAAACTTATTTACATATTTACCAACCCCTCAGCTCGGGCAGGATATGACACAAGGTCAATTTTTAAGGTCTGGTCGTCTGGCCGAGATTTAAGTGATCCGTTTGCATGCCAAAGTCCCATAGGATTTTGCATGTCTCATTCTCAAGGACAGATGCTGGGTTGTGCATAGAGAAAATAATTATCATATTTACCAACTCCTCCACTCGGGCAGGATATGACACAAGGCCAATTTTTAAGCAGAGTTTAACAGGTTTGAATTCAGAGTTTTCCTTCTCCTAGACTAGTTGCCTTACCAAGGCTGAAGAACCTAGTCTGTCCTACTATTTACCCATAGCTGGAGGCAGAATAATTGGATTCATACCTTTCCCAAGGGTATTAGTACTATGCGAAATGGAATCAGGATTTGAACTTGTGTCGCTGTGTCCATTTCCTACGACGATAACCATTACACCACGGGCACGGATAAAACTTATTTACGATTGTTATTTTAGGGTGATTTACTTTTGGTCTGTTTACCTTTTAATGATTGTTTGGTCTCTTTGTTTAATGGCATATCAACCTTTCCAGGTTATTTAATGCAAAATCCATCCTTGTAGAAGAGCAGTGATACTAACTAATCTATAGCTTGGTGGGTAAGGGGGGGGGTTATATCTTTCCCAAGGGGATTTGTCTGAAAGTGCATATAATACCATGAGTGGAATTTGAACTCACTTTCATTAATTCTTTCTTAAAATTTAATATTCAGGGGGGGGTCCTCGTGGTGTAATGGTTAAAGCGATGGACTGCGGAATCGTAGTAAGTGAGTTCGTACTCCAGTCGTGCTATTACGTTCACTTTCGGGCAAATACCCTTGGGAAAGGTATGAACCCCCTTATCCTCCCAGCTATGGGTTAAATAGTACCACTACTGTTCTTCTAGGAGAATGGCTTTGGCATTAAATAACCTAAAAAGAGTTGATATGCCATTAAACAAACAAAGAAACCAAACCACTTAATATTCAGATTTATCCTCTTTTTTTGCTAAGATCTCCCAATCTATCTTTTTTTTTTCCTTATGAAAATCTATCAACTGATCATTTTCTGTTTTCTTTTTCTTCTAAGATTTACCAATATATCATTTTATAATTTTTTCTAAAAAAATATTAATATAATCTTCCTTTATTCTTTTCATTCAGTTATCAGTTTCTTTGTTTATTGGGAAATCAACTCTTGTGGGTTATTTAATGCTAAAGACATCCTTGTAGATGATATTTAAGGTTTATAGTTTAATGGCATATCAACCTTTGTGGGATATTTAATACTAAAGTCGTCCTTGTAAACGAATAGTAGTGATACTATTTAAGGTTTCTTTGTTTAATGGCATATCAACCTTTGTGGGATATTTAATACTAAAGTCGTCCTTGTAGACGAATAGTAGTGATACTTTTGAAGGTTTCTTTGTTTAATGGCATATCAACCTTTGTGGGTTATTTAATACTAAATTCATCCTTGTAGGTGACCAGTACCTGGGATGGGGGGATAAACAGTTTCATAATTTTTTCAAGGGTATTAGTCTGAAAATGAACATAATAGCATGACTAGAGTTTGAACTCACTCTCTACAATGTTACAATCCTGCACATAAGCCACTAAACCATAGGAATTCAACCCCTTCAGATGACTGCCGAGCTGCAACCATTGTGCTGTGTATTTTGGAAAAGATTTTTCAGAAAACCATGACACACACGTGGGTTTTTTCTATTAATAGACCTGATGATAAATATGGTTTAGGGACCACCGGACATAGGCATAATGGTTAGAGTATTCACCAATAATAATTATTACTAATTTGCTCATTGGCCTAGTGGGTAGAGCATTTGCCAATAGTCCCAGAGACCAGGGTTCAATCCCAGGTCGAGTCACACCAAAGACTCAAAGAATGGTACTTGATGCCACCTTGCTTAACACTCAGCATTATAAGGTATGGACCAAGGGTAAAGTGGAGCAATCCAGGGAAAGGAGTAGTGCCCTTCTGTACACATTGGTGTAGTAGCTATCGAAAAGTGAGCCTTCGGGTCACCCTCGACTATGGACAACTTACATACTTATGCTAATATTGGTCCTTGGAGGGTAGGGGACTCCACTAAAGTATTTTCCCTATCATCAATGACATACTATAGTATCTTATTTTAATTTACAACTTGTAAGTAATTTTTATCTTTAAAAACTAAAGATTGGTCAGAATATCCATGTTGCATTTTTTTTTTTTATTTAAAAAAAAAATTTTATGAAACAATTTTCCCTTTTTTTTCTTTTAATTTCAAGATTCAAATTTTATCGGTAAAATTCAAATAATTATAAAAACAAGGATTATTAATAAAAAAACAAAAATAAAATGAAACTAGATAATTTTTTATAATTTACCAGTTTTTAAATTATCTACAATTTTCGTTTTTTTTTGTTTATTTTTGACATATAAAAAATATTGTCATTATTTAAGAATGTAAATGACTATTAGAAAAAAAAAAAAAAAAAAATTGATGCCTGGGTATCCTCGTAGTGTAATGGTTAAAGCGTTGGACTGCAGAATCGTAGTAAGCGAGTTCGAACTCCAGTCGCGCTATTACGTTCACTTTCAGAAAAATACCCTTGAGGAAAGTATGAACCCCCTTATCCTCATAGCTATGGGTAAAATAGTGCCAGTATTGTTCTTCTAGAAGGATGGATTTGGCATTAAATAGCCCAAGAAGGTTGTTATGCCAATAAATAATTGAAAACAGTCTGAAATTGGTAAATTAAGTGGAAAACAGAAGTCAGGATTACTTTTTTTTATCATAGGCGCCTAGGGTCGTGTAATGGTAAGCAAGATTGATTAGCAGACCTTCATGAGTGAGTTCGAGTCTCATGGGGTGCCCCATTCATATGGCCTTGTGCCACATCTAAGCAAAAACCTTTGTAAATTTCTGCTTTTATTTTATCATCTGACATAAACACCAGCCATTTTTTTTTGTGTGGATTTGGTTTTCGATGTGATCAATTTTTACGATAATACAATTTAGCCACCCTCACCTCCAGAAAAAAAAAATCACAAATAATGAGCTTGAACAAAAATAAGTTTTTTGAACAAAATTTAAACTAATTGCAAAAGTCATTTCCTTCTAAATAATTTTAGACTACCTTCTTCAATTTACCGTCTAACTTGCTCTAATTATTTCTGAACAGGGAAGACAATATTTTAAACTGATTCACAGTGTGCATGAAGAATCAGCTATATATATATATATATATATATATATATATATATAGCTGATTCTTCATGCACACTGTGAATCAGTGAATATATATATATATATATATATATATATATATATATATATATATATATATATATTATGCAAAGTAAGTAATATCCAAGGTTTTTTAAATTTATTATATTAACTCTCAAAAAAGACGAAGAGGGTCTCTACGGTGTGGCGAGAGAAACTATAAAAATCAGTGACGTTAAAAGTGGGACCACAACTTTAAAATTGTACCATTAATGCAAATCAAAATAAGAAAAGAAAAGATGAAATTTTCTTACCTTTCGTTTTTTTTTCCTCACTTGACCGGTGACTGATTGATTGTAATATAAGATTTGTTTCAGAAAATGATTTCCCTACAAAATCACTTTTTCTACAAAATATCAAAAAACTAAAACAACCATAAAAAAGATAAATAAATAAATAAATATTATTAATAATGATAATGATGTTAATAATAATAATAATAATAATAAACACTCCAAAATTGAAGACGATACGTTCTCCTGTCATTAAGAACTTGCAACAAAGAAAATAAACGGTGAAGATGAAAAATATCCCTATTTCAATAATATTCCGCATAAAAAATTCAACCTGTCTCCGGATTAATCAATCCATTTTCGAGTCTGGTAAAATGGTGGGAAATTTGCCAAAAAAAAAAAAAGTTTTCCAAATGGGGTCATATTCAAATACGGTAATATCAGCTAGATTTTTTTATTGTTAATGTCGCGCAGAAACCGCACATCCTCGTATATTAGTCGACCTTTGATTTATAGTCAGGAAATCATGAATTGATTGAAAGTAATTTTTGAAGCAAAGTATTTCTCTTAGTCCTTTTCATTATGTTTTAAACTTTAACCTTATAAGAGTGTTACTCGTGTATAAGTCGACTCTTGATTTATGATTATGAAATCATCAATTGATAGTGCGGGCTAGAGATTCGAGTAGGCTGTGGCATAAAGTGTCTCAATATACACGGGACCCATCTGACTGCCCTATTATTTCTGCTCACTGTATATATATACAGGGTGTCTCAATATACATGGCACCCATGTGACTGTTAATAACTCTACTTCTAATAATGTTGTGTTCTTTTTTTGCTTCACATTTGAAAATAGTATACTAAAATAACTATAAATCCTTGATCCCAATGTTTTGGACTAGAAAGGAAAATTGCCCAGTCGGCTGGGGCTGTAGAATACACTGATTGCACCTCTGCAGAGGGATAAGACCCCCCACCATAATTCTATAAAAATGGAAGTAATACTTTTCGCTAGCCTATACCGGGCTAAAGAAATACTTATTTTCTGCATCCATTTTTTGTAGAAGAACTTTCTATCCACGTGGCGCGGTAGAAGTGGAGTGTCCTGATATGACACTAAACAGTCTGGTGGTGAGGTTCCAGCAATGCTGGGGCTTTGGGGGAATACGGAGCACCCCTTCATTGCCATTGCTCCCAGATCCACTCTGGTCCCGAGTGGTAGAACCTGATAGGGCCCTATCTATGGGTGAAATAGAACTAACGGCATACTTAGGCTAAACTAAATTGTTTGATTTAAACTGAATAGCTTGAAATAGAAATGTTTTTAGCAATTAAACCGTAATTACATTTAAACTGCGTACTTATGCTAAACTGAATTGTTTCAATATTGAACTGTTTTTGACATTGAAACTGTTCTTACACTAAACGGAATTTTTACATATTTGAATAGTTTGAAATGGAAATGTTTTTGACAATTAAGCTGTGAACTCATGCTAAACTGAATTGTTTTAAAAAGAACTGATTATTTACATAAAAATGGATTTGGCGTTAAATAACCTACAAAGGTTGATATGCCATAAAACCCAACAAACCAAACTAAACCAAGAGAGGAAAATTATTTTGTGTCACAATTTATTTGGAGACAAAATCATTCAAAACTGTCTCAAAATAGATATAACCAATTAATATGATAATGATTTTGTGATAGTGAACGGGAGTTGAGCCACGAAAATGAAGGTCCACCGTATTCTTGCAGAAAGAGAGCCAGACTTTGTCTGACGTGCAGAGCGGAGATATAAATAGAAAAGATTTACCTCAGTTCGACAGGTCTTGCGTGTAGAGGTAATTTACTAAGCTTTTTTGCTTAGATGTAGCACAAGGCCGCATGAATTGGGCACCCAATGAGAATCGAACTCACTCGTGTAGGTTTGCCAGTCCACCTTGCTAACCATTACACCACCCGAGGTGCCCAAGGTCTTGCGTGTAGAGTGTCGGCTTTATTTCCCATATAAGTAAAAAAAAATACTGTGTTTAGGGGAGCACAAGACCCCAAGCTTTTGTGTGTAGGGGGGAACTATGAATCTAAGAGATCTCTAGCTTGCCACATTTGCCGACCCATTCATACAATACAATTAGGCCAGTCATCCTTCATTTGGCACGCCACAGCCACCAAAATACCGCATTTACTCTATTAAAAAAACGGATGAAAATGCGTGATTTTATTTACAAAAGATGGTATATATACAATTGATGAAAATGAAGGGGATGAAAGAAAAACCACGAAAAAAAAAAAAAAGAACAAAAGAAGAACCTGCTTGGTTACTCTCCCATCCCCCCGTCTATAATATGGAGGCTGACTGTTTTTCGCCATCCGAGAGCACCGAAAACAAGCCGGACCTTTCTTAATGAGGGCGGGAACTAAACTAATGGGACAAAAGAAACGCAGTGTGGGGCGCGGAATGGGAAATTGATGCGAGTTACAGAGACGAGAATATAATCGCGGAATTCCAAGATCTTTAGAAAAGTGGGGCTTGGTCAAGGGTTAAGGTTAAAAAAAGAACGGGAGTGGGAAAGATCTTATTGGCTAACAACTGATAGCAGGGACAATGACTCAAAACATACTGCTAACTAGGGAAATATGGGACAAGCAAATCCTCCTTACCAGGGGTGGGGACCCGAAGGACCTGGTCCGTAGTCGCCATACGCTGGAAGAGGAGGAAAAGATGACTCCAAGGTTGCCCCCTTTCGTACAACCAGGCTCTTTGCATGCACCCATGTTATGCAGTCCAAGCGTTTTCAATCGCATCTAATTTTGATTCTAAGCGGATGCCGGAAGAACAAAATCAGATCACGATGAGAAAAGTTTGTGCTGTAATACAATCCCTTCTTTCGCATCATCCAAATCACCATTCTAGCTACAGCTATGATCTCGAGAAACTCCACACGCTTCTCATCTTGAAACTGAGACAAAATGTTGTCTACGACGTAGCCAACGTCGACCAGTACGAGCTGCTTGGGTTCAATGCGGGCCGTCCACTCCCCGATGTGATTCCAAAACGAGCGAACTCACTCGCAACTGTAGAAGGCGCGCTCAGCCATTTCTTCTAAGCCACTACCGCAGCGAGGACAATAGAGCCTGTCTACCAATCCTGCCTTGTAATTATAGCCGTGAAGGGACAACGCGTTCCGCGCAAGCCGCCAGGTGAGCGAGAACTCGTTGTTCAAGAAGCCCGAACATGGCGCCCATTTTTAATGCGAGCGAACCTCCTCGGTCGACCAGCCGAGCCGATCCATGAGAGGATCCGAAGTGGAGCCCATCACTAGATCCCGATACAGTTTCTTTCGAGATCGAGAAAGGTCACTGGACCCAGGAAGGTTACGAAGGGCCTTACGGCTTTCGCGGACAAACAGTGCTTTGCCCCTCAGCTTACGTCGGTTTTGAGGTCTGACTTAAGGTGAGGAAAAGTCTCACTTGTCTTTCGTCTCCACACCGTGTCCTTCGACAAGGATCGGTCCAAGTAAGCCAGTCTTTCAGCGAACCAGTGGTTCTCCAGATCAGGCATACTCAAACCCCCATTGTGCTGACATAGTCAACAGACCTGTCTACGGCCTCGCCAAAGTAATTTGAGGAGGGGTCGTTGTATCGCCAGCCGATGATTTTTGGCAGAAGTATAGACAACCGGTAAAGGATCACGAGGAACATATACACGGCGCACACCTCCACTCTGCCCTTTAAGGAAAAGCGCCTTTAAAGTCAGGTACCCACCTTGGTCTATACTTTCGACCAATTTCACTCCAGTTAGAGGCCGGGCCCAAACCACACCCCGAAGATGCGGACGGGTCCGTCACTCCAGCGGAAAGACCCTGACAGGGGAACGCCACACCTCCAGACACCTAACTGCAACCCTTCACTCTTGTCAAAGTTGATTTTGGCCCCTGCCATCTGGACATACTTCGCAACCGCCTTCTTCACATCCTTTATGTCCAAACGGCGGGACGCAAAGACAGTAATATCATCGGCGTACGCGGATACTTTTGTCTTAAAAGGAATCCCGCGAAGAGCCGGACTTGCCTTTTCCTCCCTAAGCCTACGGAGCAGAGGCTCCCAAGAAGAGGAGCAACCCTACCGGACCGGCAGCTGGATCATGAAATTCTCCGAGTGCTTCCTACTTATCTGCACCACTGCCTGTGGGTTTATGGTACATTATGCTAGTCCATCTGTGGAACTCTGGTTTGAATCTGGCGGTCTCGAAAACAGTCGCCACAAACCGATGGTCAACCTTATCGAAGGCCTTGGACTGATCAAAATTGATCAGCGCAGCTTTAGTGCCGTCTTCTAACCCCTCTAGGACCTCGCGCACCAAATGCAAGTTGTCTTGGATTGACCTTCCCTTCACAGCATAGTTCTACTCAGGTCAGATAAAATCGCTAACGACAAGCTGCAAACGGTTCGCTAAGACCCGGTCCCAAATCTTTGACTTTGTGTTAGCAGAGTTATGAGCCAGGAATCATCTAAGTCTTCTCAAACATGCCAGCCACTTTTCTTCAGCAATGTGATCACGCCCTTGGTAACGCTACCAGGTATGACTTTTTGGGTGAACCAAGGGTTGAACATATCCGTTAGAACAAGCACAAACATGTGTGGCAGCCTCAAGTACACTTCGTAGGGTAAACCATCTAGTCCTCGCGATATTTTGGAAGCGCACTTAGTGTAATGGTTATTGTGGCAGGAAATGAAATCGGTGATCCGATGTAGGGTCCTGGATGAAAGTGATTGCGTTTTACTTTTCATTAATGCCAACCTGCTTCAATGCATCACGAACTTCGAGGTGCCCGTGGTGTAATTGTTATCCTGCCCGAGCGGAGGGGTTGGTAAATAGTACCGTCCTGACAAACAAAAGCAACCTCGTCACTGAAAATGTCCTTCGTTCTCGTGAGTGGCGGTTTTTATGCCCCGAAAAAAAATTGCTTAAGCCACTCCCGCAAATTCTCGTCGCTCGAGATTATGTAACATTAAAGTGAGATGTTAGAGCGGCCATGTTTTTTTCATTTCAATCCGCATTCTCACTTTGTCATACGGAGTAAGCTGTCTTCTCTTTTCTGATCCATATTTTTTTATCTACTTTTCTGATCTTGTGTTAATCTTTGTGTTGTTCAGTAGAAAAAATGATTTTGCGGCGAAATTATTTCTTGAAATATCTATTTATATTGTCACTGGACACGTCATGTGGTATAATCGTTAGCATGGTAGGTTATCAGACCATTGTTAGTGAGTACGATTTTCACTGAGTGCCTCATACTTCTCACCTTGTACCACCGCTAAGTTTTTTTTAAATAACTATTCGCACAGTCAATAAAGTTCGACTAAATAATTTTGTCGGTTATACCGACTTAAATCAGAGTTCCACAAACACCGTCAGCCAATCATTTTTTGTTTTGTTTAATTTGGTTTGGATTTATGGCATATCAACCATTGTATGTTATTTAATGCCAAATTATCTTTATACATATATATTAAATATATATGATTTGGGTTGTTTGGGTTTTATGGCATATCAACCATTGTAGGTAATTTAATGCCAAATCCTCTTTATACATATATATTAAATATGATTTGTGTTGGTTGGGTTTTATGACATATCAGACGTTATAGGTTATTTAATGCCACATCTTTTTTATATGTATATATTGAATATATTTGATTTGGTTTGGTTAGATTTAATGGCATATCAACCATTGTAGGTTATTTAATACCAAATCTTCTTTATACATATAGTTCTATTTCAAACAACCCAGTTTAGCCTAAGTACTCAGTTTAGTTCTATTTGACCCATAAATGGGACCCTATCAGGTGCTACCACTCTGGGCCAAAGTGGACCTGGGAGCACTGTTAATAAAGAGATACTCTGCATTCCCTAAAGCTCCAGCCTTACTGGAGCCTCATCATCAGATTTTTTCGTATCCTATCCAGGACACTCATTCAGTGAGTGTTATCCCTCTGCAGAGACACTGTTGGTGTATTCTGCAGCCCCAGTCAACTAAACCAACACATGAAAATGAAACAATTCACAATGTGTCAGTGCACCAATTACCACAATACTATGACCCACACCAGGTATCGTCGATGACTTGAACTGCTTTAATCATGTGATATATGCACAGAAAACTTGCCTGTACCCCCCCTAAATGCATAACTTTTGACACACTCTAGGTTTGGTTTGTTTTTTTGTTTAATGGTATGTCAACTTTCATGGGTCATTTAATGTCAAAGCCATCCTTGTCGAAGAACATTAGTGGTACTTTTTTACCCAATGCTAGGAAAATAAGGGGTTCATGCCTTCCCCAAGGGTATTAGTCCAAAAGTGAACATAATAGCATGAGTTTGAACTTGTTTACTACAATTTTGTAGTCTCACACATTAGCCACTGCACCCTGGGGACTTCCCTTGATTCACCCTAGTATTTTAATGAGTCTTACTGTACATAAGTGGATGTCATGAAAAACATTCTGTATTATAAATTTTTGTTCTTGCAGATTTTTGGATTTGCTTTGGGAAATGTAATGCTGATTATCATTCTGGTTGTTGACAAAATGGAGGATTTTACCGAATGCATCTCTTGCCAAGGAAATGAGTCTTTCAAGCTCTCATTCTGTAGAGTTGAAAACAATTGGAAATATTTTTTCAAGAATTGACAGGAATGGTTTTCTATTCTTTGAATATGGAAATTCCTGAAAAAAACATTACTTTTCAGACAAGGAGTTCAAATTCTTTTTATAATTTCTGTCATTCTCCTCATACAGCTAAAACCCTTGCTATGAGTTCTCACCTTTGGTTTCAGTCTCTGATTTTTTACTGTCACTTCATGAAATATTCACAGAGCTTCCAAAGGACTTTCAAAAAACAAAACAAAACAAAAAAAAAAAAACTGGAATGTGGAAATTTCTCTCTCTCAACAACTTGAGCTATTTGAACATAATGCTCACCCCTCCCAAATTTTGACTCAGTGTAGCATAGTCACCACTGACTGCTATGTTGATGATGGCTAATTGCCAGATGGAGAGCAAAAAGCATCATTTGTCATTAGTTTTATTTTCTCCATTCAGTCTCAGAGGCCATGGAAACAGGAAGAAATGGATAACAAACACAATGTGTGGAGTAATCTTCATTCTTTGAGGAATGGGTCCCTTCCCATATCTTTGAATCGTTCCTTGTTCTCTGTTTACACGAACACTTGTCTCCTCACACTCTTGCAACTAAAAGGGAAAAATAGAGCCAGAATCACAAAATCCATTGTCCTATATTGGAGTTGATAGAACACAACAGCCCACTTCTAGCTTGGGTGAGTGACTGTCTGGCCAGCCCCAATCACAACTTTTATGGCTGATCACTGGTGTCCTCAGCAAGACACGGTCCAGGGTGCTAGGTTAAGCCTATCTTGTAACACCGAGCCCACTGGAAGAGATGTTGATCTCTGTACCATTTGCTTATAGTATTACACAGACATTTTTGAAAAAGTAAATAAAGTGTAAATTTTTTTCAACAACTTGACCCATTTAATGTAAAGTTAAAATTTGGCTTAAGGTTACCTAATTTTCTTAGACTTGACTAATACTAACTTCTCCCAAGTTCTGACATTTTAAAATTGAATTTTTTGAATAAGACACAAATGATTACAGCAGATTCTATGAAGTCTCTTGAAAAAAGCATAACCTCAAAGATAATGGAATCTGATTCTTTTGATAACTTTTATGATTCTACTAAATCTGGAAAAAAGGTTTTTCATTGTAAAATATGCCAGAAACAGTTTAGATCTAATTGTGATCTAACACGACATATGAGAACACACACTGGAGAAAAACCATTCTATTGTGACATTTGTGGAGCAAAATATGCATTTAAATCAAGCTTAAAAACACACATGAGAACACACAGAGGAGAAAAACCATTTTGGTGTGAGATTTGCAGTGCAAGATTTTCAGTGAAAGCAAATTTAAATATTCATATGAGAACTCATACAGGAGAAAAGCCATTCCACTGCGACATTTGTGAGGCAAAATGTTCAGACAAGTCCACACTGAAAAAACACATGCAAACACACACTGGAGAAACCCTTTCATTGTCAGATTTGTGGTTCAGCATTTTCACAAAGTATCAATCCTAAAACCCATATGCAAACACACACTGGTGAAAAAACCTTTCCAGTGTGACCTTTGCACTGCAAAATTTTCTCAAAATTTTAGTTTAACACAGCACAAGCGAATACATTCTGGAGAAAAACCCTTTTCTTGTACAATGTATAGTTCAAAATTTACTCAAAAATCTTATTTGAAGACACACATGAGTACACATACTGCAGAGAAACTATAAATTGTGAGGTTTGTGGTTCAAACTTTTCACAAATTATCTCAAAGAACAAATGTTGATGCATAATGTTAAATCATTCCAGTTGTTGCAATAGTGTTGCATTGAAATCCTTATATTTGTATGAATAAGAATTCATTCAGTCAATAAAGTTCAACTAAATAATCTTGTCGGTTACACCTGTGATGTTTTGGGCGTAAATCTTTTGCGTTAAGAAGTGTAATGAAAAGACGGAACAAGAATCTAGATATGTACAAGATAGCTTGACTATATTTTATTATCATGCTGGAAGTTAGTAAATTTTACATGGGGGATAACTCTACATCTCCCTTTTTTAAATTCTTTTAACTTTAGAGTGACAGTCTTTTGGGTGGTTGAATTTTTCGACCCCTTCTGGTGTATCTTGTTTGTGAGCTTTCTGCATTGCTTGAGCCTTCACTCTGTGCAGTGGGCTGTGTTTCTGGTTGGTCAACCTATTCATTCATATTTCCATATGTGCTGTCATCATGACTGTACTCAGGAACTTCTCCGGGTACATTTGGTAGTGTCGTGTTGAAATTCTTATATTTGTTATGTTTGAAACAAACATGATGGTCTATGACACTTTCATAGTCACGGCACCAAATGTGGTACTATAGCTTCACGACACCAAGTTGGCCGCTGGTTTCGTGATTACCACATTTGGTGCCTAAAGACGCAGGATTGACCCTGTTTAATTACCACGGCGGATCTCGTCGCATCTGTGCCTCAGAAACAAGAATCGACCCTGACTACGTTTGATGGTTCAAAACACAGGATCGACACCCAAATAGTTCACCGGCACAACGAAACCTCACCCAGAAAACAGCCCAGGAAGACATCAGCTCAACTACAGTCACACAGCCACTCAAGGAAAAATCCACAGAGTCGGGGTAAGTGACTATTTTCCTTTGCTTCTCTACATTCATTGTGCAGATTTGATTCGTTTCTAAAAAGCTACTAAGTGGTTTTTTTAATACAATGGCTACTTCCCGTTCAAGCATTTTCCTTATGTTGGTAACAGCTGGATCGAAGATCCCAATTTTTACTGGAAGGCCGACTGACCTGAAACCATGGCTAATGGCGTTAATGAAAAAACAAAGGGTCCATGATCTAACGGACGCCGAATTAATTAACTTAGCCTATGACTATTCAGATGGGATCGTATCCGAATGGATTGGAAGCTATCTTGACGACCATCCAGACACATCCAGTAAAACCTTATTTGATGAAATCACAGCACAGTATGGAGAATTTATAAACCCTGCTGATGCTGCTCGAGCGTTGATTAAGGTGACGCAAGAAAAAAATGAATCGCTTGCGGAGTTAGCGAGTCGAATGTCAAGTCTTGCGAGGATGGCTTATAGGGACTCTGAGCTGAGAGAAGGGTCAGCCGTACAAGTACAACTGGCCGAATTCTTCATTGATGGGATAAACAATTCCTTCATTAGGGAAGATGTGGCAAGAGCTAACCCGAAGACACTGTCGGAAGCCTTGTCATCAGCCAGAGAAAGCGAAAGGCTCTATGAGCGACTTCGGGGCTGCCGTGAAAAAGAAAAAACTAATAAATTTTCAGGTAGGAATTATTGGCGACAGGAGGGAATAGGCTCTTCTACAGTACTAAGGGAACCAAAGGCGGAGGGTTACCATAGAAAATGGGCTGGAGAGAGTCATGGTTGTTACAGCTGTAGACAACCAGTACATAAAAAAAAAAGGAATGCTCCAAGTCAGCAAGAACGCTGGAATTGTGACGAACAAAAGTGCCCGAGGTCCGAAGGCGGGAATATAACTTACTCGACTTCAGAAAAACGAAAAACCAAGGCGCCGGCACAAACTAAAAGTCACAAAACTAACCATATCCACTCATTAAAGAAAGAAAAGGGGGTAGAAATTCCCTTGGATAGTAAAACCAGTGGGGAAACTAAAATCTACACTGTTGATAGTGTAAAGTTACCCCCACGAACTGCTATTTCCTGCGCTGCCAAAGTAATCCCTTCAGAGCCAAATGAAGAAAACCTATACCAGGTGATTTCAAAGGAGGCGAGTGGAATGCATGTAAATATGGAGGAAGAAGAAAAGCAGCGTATGGAGGATTTTGTTCGTGACTTGTTCTCGAAAACTGATGATTTCAATCTGTTAACCAAAAAGATTGTTGGGAAGAAGTATCTGCAGCATTCCCAGAAAGATAGCCTGAACCCTCAACAGAAATCTATTTTTGCTGATATTATTGTGAAGCTGCTTTTTGAATTTAATGTTGGTAATGAGGAATCTGTAAAAGCAAATGGAAATAAAATTATCACTCCACCATCTGCTCAAGAGAAATCAGGAGTTCCTGAAGATGGCAATAGTAATTCTCCTAGTGAATTATCCAAGAGTGCTCAAGAGACACAACCCCAAACTCTATTATCTCGAACGGGTTCTTGTCCAAAAGTAGAGAATGAAACTTCACTTGATGCTTGTACCACTGAGGTCATAGAATTGGAAGAGAAGGAAGATGTTGAGGCTGTAGAGAAAAAATTGGAACTGTCCAAGAATGCAAAGAAGTCTACGATGGAAGATGTTAAAGATAAGCAATGGTCATTGCTTTCTCTGCGGCCATCAAAAAGGATTCTGTCAAGACAAATTTTAATAAATGACTTCCAGGACAAAGTTAAGAAGACTAGTCCTTATAAGTTTCCCAGTCCCTTTGCCAGTGCTACAATTCCTAAACATCCCTTAACAAATAGTTTCCAAAAGTTGACAAATGAAAAATCTATTCATGAAGAATCACAGGGTAAGACAACTTCCTTTGCTGATCAACCAACAGAGAAAAAACAAAAGGCAGTTACTAAAAGGCTGTCTGCTTTTGAGGTGCTGCAGTCTGTGCTCGAGGACAGTAATGATGGTAGTTTGCTCAGTAAGAGTGATTTAACAGATGATGATCGAGCATCGGCTCCTCGTTCATCTCCTGTCTGTGAAAACTTGCCTGATGAAGAGGACAGTCTTATCCCATTAGAAGAAATCTCTGACTCTACTCCTACTCGACGCCGTCTTGCCTCAGAAAAACTATTAGAATCTGATAGTGAAAGCATGGGGGGCTTTACACCTCCAACAAAGATAAAAAAAGTAATTAGTAGTGATTCTGATTGCAAGAATAGTCCTATTCGTATGCGATTGTTTCATAATCGTATTGTTGATTATTCCCTTCATGTACCAAATACAGCAAAAAAAAAAAAAAAAAAAAAAAAAAATTTTAAGTGCCAACTGTAAAAAAAAACAAAAAAAAAACAAAACAACAAAAACAATCTCTATAGCTGTTAATGGGCTTCAGCCTAAATTAAAAATCATTCATGAAAAATCTGCAATGGACTCTGATAGTGACTGCAATGCAAAGAAGCTACAATTATCTCCACGGGGCTCTAGTGTAGGTAAATTGAGAATCATCCGTGAAAATACTGTTGATTCGGAGAACGATTGTAAGCATGAATGAA
Organism: Sepioteuthis lessoniana; assembly: GCA_963585895.1. Lineage (NCBI taxonomy): Eukaryota > Metazoa > Mollusca > Cephalopoda > Myopsida > Loliginidae > Sepioteuthis > Sepioteuthis lessoniana. The sequence continues at coordinate 51,748,120 of OY757942.1, forward strand.
GGTGTATAAAACAACATATATATATATATATATATGGAGAGAGAGAGATTGAAAAGAGTTCGGTGTTAAAAGGTAACTGGATAATTTTAATAATAACCATCAACTTAATAATTTTATCAGTTTCCTAAACATTAAGCCTGATTATACGCCATTGTTTCAGTAAGCTTAAGAAAGATAGACGAACTAAGCTGCACAAGAATGTTGAGCGCCCAGGAATAGTTGTCACTGATCAAGAGAAGAGACCAGAACAACAAATCGAACTCAAACCAATCCTTTTATATATGTATGTGTATGTTACCGTTAAAATTTCTTACCGACATTTAACCCTTGGTTAAATGTCTGGTAAGATGGGGAGGAGTATGACACTTTCATTTAAGTGTCAAGGAGTTGGCTGGCGAAATTAATTAAAGGAAATTAATTAATTTTATTAAATCATGATAATAAGTATTTTATTAAAAATAAATTCATTTTGGGTGTCCAAGTATTTTTTGAGAACCGTGTATAAAATAAATATCAAGTGATTAAGTACGAAAAAGTTTGAGATCCGATCAGGGCTTGTTGACCTATAAATCTGTCACCAAAAAATAAACATCCGCACAACTGCAAAAAGCTGTCAAGACAGCCATCGGATTTCAAACTTTAAACAAAAAGATGTATTTTTAAAATAGCGGACAATTTGGGTTGGTGTCACCAAGTTTGGCACAAGGCCTTGAATCACTAAATCATTGGTCAGCTAGCCACGGGACTGCTCCTTGTGGCCCCTCCCAATGACTGTGGCTGATTGGCCGATTGTCTAAACCAATCAGGGGCAAACCGGGGGGATTGTTACGATGATAGCCATTGGTCGGCAGTCCCCATTGGCTGACCAATCAGAAACTGATTATTCGGGATTCGGGCCCATAAATGGAGGACACCCAAAGCGAAAAATTGAGTTGGTTCAGGAATTCGCCGCTAAAAGAACCAAATCCGTTGCCATTGCACTGCCTAATTGCAGTTAAAACTCCGCCAGTCAACTACTTTCACTCCCAGTTTGTGGTGTTTGACTAAAAATTATCTAAACAACTGTGTAAATAAACGTTTGTTACTGTTTATAACAAACGCCTTATTTTTGTCATTTTTAAAATTTGCTTGGCAACTTTTTCATCTCTCCAACACGAATTCCAACCTTCATCGACTGGACCTCAACCATCTTCTCTTTCCTCGGATCTGAAAGCAACGTGGGCGTGGAAAGAAATAGAGAAAGACCAGTCGACACATGTGGTAATCACGAAACCAGCGGCCAACTTGGTGTCGTGAAGCTATAGTACCACAGGTCCACAAGTGTAAAAAATGAAAAAAACTATTGTTTGTGTTGCCAATTTTATTTCAAGAAATCTTAAAAACCAAATGACAACCTGTGCAAATCAAAAGTCACTATGAATAATGTATCAAATAAAGGAGACAATGAATGAATAAAAATCTCATCTCCAAATTTATAATTTTTATTTCTTTATATTGAGTTAAAAGTTTGCTGTAAAACAAAGTACAAAATCTTTTCTTGTAAGCAAAAATAATGTTAGCTAAAATGTAGATATTTTAAAGTATTGTTAGGATTCTTCCAATGAAGTATAGAATTAATTGTTAGCTTAGAATAAAGGTACCTAAAGTGGGAGGAGGAAGTCAATGCAGTAATGTAAGTCTCTAAGCTAAATAAATCAAGCAGCGAGTGAGATATTTTTGTAGTTATAGAAACAGGTTTATGTTGAAACTGATGCATACAAAACATTTTGAATTTAAATGCATTCTTGAAAGAAAAGAAGGTAGGTTTTCAGTCATCCCCCCAAAGGTATTTGAGTAGGTAATAGTTAAGTGAGAATAGACAATTCCATACTTATTGTTAACTGAGTGAGCATAGCCGAATCCATACTTATTGAAGAAATTATAGGGAATGGATAAATTTAAAAAAAAAATTAAATTGAATTTAAAAAAATTGTTAAAATATGCAGAAACTTCCAGAGGACTCTGACAGGAAAAAGGGACGACGCATGTGTAAGGAAAATGGGACCTCCCAACTAGAGGAGGAGGCTCAATCTCTTTCAGGCAGTGACTGGCGAAGTGAAATTACCTTGCTAACTGGTGGAAGATGCCATGCATTCGTCTTTGTACGAAGCGTTGGCTAGTCCTTTCACCAGTAGCAGCCCTCTCTCAGTTAACAGTATGCCAAAATATAAAAGGCTACGAAATGGAACTTTGAACTAAAACACTGAACTTCGACAAACTCCCCAAAACAACTAACTATTGTTGAAGCTTTAAAATACCAAATGAGGACACACATATACCAAGAAATGATTAACATATTTTTAAACACCTTGACTGGGGGATTCAACCATTTCAATTGTATTCAGAGAAAATTCCCTCACCCACTGAATGGTTGTTGAACTCAGGAAATAAAGGAAAAATATAAAAGAAATGTCTTTGTCTCCTATCGGTTGCTGTCTTCTTTCGTATAATTCTTTTTGGACTGTAGAGAAGAGGAAAATCTCATATTTTGTTTTGGCGCGCTATTTAATTCAACATCGAATTTCACCCAATCAGGATGACATATCCTATTCAGCCCGGACCTTCATTTCCGGCTAGCAAAACGGGTGAGCGGCCAAACACACTCTCTTCGGCTGGAGGCGGCGACCAGAACGGACGTGTCTCTGGTCGTCCCTGCTTAGCGATGCCTTATAGCTAAACAAGCCACCCGGTGTGGACATATCACCGTGGCTTGAATCCTAGCAGCAGCAACATGGACATTCAACGAGGGAACCTTCTAATTTATGGATTCTTTGCGTCTAATATTTTAGACCAAGGAATCCCAGTTGAATATGAATTAGATACGTTCAACATGCCTTCCACTAGCACCACAGAAATTTACTATGTCGATTCGAGCGCCACTCCGCTCTCGACAAGTTCCCTTTTCACCTCTGGTCCACTGTAATGGAGACAACGCACGCCTCTCCCCGAAACACCAGACACACGAAGCTACACGGTGGTCTTGAATACTTCCCTCACACATCCAACGACACGCTGCCATTTCGAACATCCCGCTAAGCTATCGCGTCTCCAAAACCAACAAGCCTAAAGACCACGAGTTTTGCAGCGCCAAGAACAAACCTCCTCAAAGCTGCAAATAAAAACTTTCGTTCTTGTGCGTTGTTATAAAGCAAAGTCTTGTAATTCATTTCTTGTGCCCATAAAATCTATAGTGTTAGGGAAAATAACTAATTCCCACAAAACACGCTATAGGACCTTCTTGTTCAAGGAGTTATATCAACTAGACAATGTGGAGTAAAATAAAATAACCTCCGAATGGAGTCAGATATCAAACCCTAACCCTGCCTGACTTCCACAAAATATCTATTTCTTTGCTTTGTTATTTAGGTTGACTTAAAATTAGCTTAAAAAAAAATCAATGATTTATCTATGAATTTAATTGGTTAAGAAATTTTATATTTAATATTTTTGGAGGGAAAAGATTTCTAAAGTTATTTTTGGCTTTGATCCTTCAAATGTTTCCTGCCAAGTCAAAGCCAAAGCTTTTTTTTGCACACAGTTAAATGGTTTCAAGTATTTCTACGTAACAGTATCAGTTTAATGTCAGTCATTTATTTGTACACATTTAAATGAATATACGTATAATTTGTAAGGGAATAGATTATATATTAAATCATTTAAAGATGAATTTGAACTGATTTGTTTGCCCACGAGTATTACTATTGTTTCTATATAGTTAATAGTTTCAGTTTTTGCTAACACTAATCAACATTAATCATTTGTTTGTAGACAGTAAAGATTTTACAAATATTGTTATTTAACACTAATTATTCTACTCAACACTATTCATTTATTTGCACACAGCCGATTGGGCCATAATTCTTTATGGAATTATTTTTAAAAAGGATCGTAACGACAGCTTAAATTTTCTATGCGGAACACTATTGTATTAGGGACATGTTTTTACATTCACCGCTTTTTTTTTTTTTTAATTCTAAATAGTTTGAGAATGGATCATCTTGAATTTACCATAATTAATGTTTCCCTTTAGTTTTTTTATACCTCATTTTTCGGTTGTTTTATTGCTAAGTAGAAAAAGTGGTTTTGGGAAAAATTCTACATGAGCACTCTGGGTACATGTCTTTTAGACCACTAACTGTTCCGGAAAATTGGGGATCAATTTACATCGAATTAAAATGGGAAAGTAAAACCCCGTTATAAAATGTAAAATGAATGTTTTTATTTCGAAATAAAATATTGCTGTGAGTTTGAGGGTCAGATTAGTTCAAAACACACACATATACACAATGAATAAATAAATAAATAGATAATTCAATTTAAAAAATTTAAAAAAAATAAAATACTAGAAAAATTTTTTCCGGTGAACTTGAATTAGTGCACGCATAGAATAGTACCTTATCGATTTATCAAAATTATTTAGACGATAACTTTTTTTTTAAAAAAGTGAATTTTATCAAAAAAATCAACAAGTGGAAAAAAGATTAAAATAAAAAACAATACACCGTTACTTCTAAGAAAATAGCCAATGGAACAGGAAATGAGAAACAGGAAATTGCCGGTGTAGAACGATAGTAGTCACTTCTAAAAAAAACAAACAAACCATTTCAAAAGGTTTTCAGAACATTAATATAGTAATTTATTAATTTTTTTGTTGCTTAGATGCAGCACAAGGCTGTATAAAAGGAGCACCCGATAAGACTCTAATTCACTCATGAATGTTTGCTAGTCTAGCTTGCTAACCATTACACCACTGAAGACACCCAGAACAATGAGTAAGGTATGTAAAGTTGTCTCCCTTTAGTTGAGGGCGACTCGAAGGCTCCCTTTTCAATAGCTACTATACCGAGGTGTAGGGGAGGGTGTTACTCCTTCTCCCGGATTACTCCACTTTACCCTTGATAGTACCTTATATTGCTGAGTGTAAAGCAAGGAGGTATCAAGTACCATTTTTTAAGTCTTTGGTATGATGACCTGGGATTGAACCTTAGTCCCCCGGGCCATTGGCCAACACTCTACCCACTAGACCAAAAGAACAATAGTACACATACGGAATACAATACTTTTCAGTTGACAGTGAGTGTTAAATCATGTTGATGAAGTTGTAGGGGGACATGTTATTTGGTAGATATGTTTAGTCCCCTGAAATTTAATGTTGTTCTTTAATATATGTTTAGTTTAGTGGAGACAAATGTAGTAAATGAAGTAAATGAGTAAAGATATGAAACGGCGCGGACAAAAGGAACATTCAAAACGAGGCGACAAACAAAAACAAATTTATATTCATAACAAAACATGCAATGATACTATTTACCAACCCCTCCGTTCGGGCAGGATATGACACAAGGTCAGTTTTTAAGCGGAGTTTAACAGGTTTGAATTCAGAGTTTTCCTTCTCCTAGACTAGTTGCCTAACCAAGGCTGAAGAACCTAGTCTGTCCTACTATTTACCCATAGCTGGAGGGAGAATAATTGGATTCATACCTTTCCCAAGGGTATTAGTGCTATGTGAAATGCAATCAGTCTCGTCCAGGATTTGAACTCGTGTCGCCGTGTCCAATTCCTACGACGATAACGACTACACCACGGGCACCTCCCAAAACATTTAAAAGTATGTAGTCAACATGAATAGGACACTTTTATTATTTAACCCTTTCTGTAGTTTTAGTTGTGTTAGACATGCAATGATACATTTAAAATATTGCTGTGGTTCTATATTGTTCGTAAAATAGTCCTCTGTGTGTGTGTGTGTGTGTGTCTAACACAACTAAAACTACAGAAAGGGTTAAATAATAAAAGTGTCCTATTCATGTTGACTACATACTTTTAAATGTTCATTTCTTCCTGTGGTTTGAAACAGTAGGTGTTTCCGAGGTTGGAAAAAAATCTCCTAGGCAGAGTATTTTGAGGAAAAGAAGGTTTGCGTGGTTTATCGATTTTGTGGCTTTTGACGTCTGTTGGTGAATAAGAGAGTCACACTGGAGAGAGTGTGTTAGCGCCGCAATAGAAATTGGGAAAAAAAGATAAAGTGTTTGAAGACGACGTATTTATAGAAAATACGTGTCTTGGAATCGGCTCCAAAAATTCAAACGTGGACGTAGTCTTCAGCAGGTCATGTGGTTCGCCTGGCCAATGGTTTCTTGAGACTGAATATTTGCGTGCGTCCACTATCTTTGTTGTGGGAACAAGTGGCATACCGCCCAACTTAAATTATAGGAGTGTAAGTCCTATAAGGTAATTTTCGGAGAATCGATTATAATTCAGATCCAAAAACAAAGATGAATATACATGAAATAAAACAAAATAAAATAACATTTAAAAGTTTACTGTGTGTCACACTTGACTGAGTTACGTATTTATTTATGCTAAGGTATAAGACAACTTTTGCTTTGAAAATAATCATTATCATCATCAAATCGCACTGCTAGCACATATCTCCCTGACTCTCTCTTTGCCCAGTCGGCTGGGGCTGTAGAATACACTGATTGCACCTCTGCAGAGTGGTAAGACCTCCCCCACCAACGAGTGTCCTTATTATCACACTAAACAATCTGATGGTGAGGTTCCAGCAATGCTGGAGCTTTGGGGAATGCGGAGTACCCATTCATTGCCATCGCTCCCAGGTCCATTCTGGCCCGTGAGTGGTAGCACCTGATAGGGCCCTAGCTATGGGTTAAATAGAACAGCATACTTATGCTAAACTGAATTGTTTGATTAAACTGAATAGCTTGAAATAGAAATGTTTTTGACAAACCGTACTTACATTTAAATCCGCATGCCTTTGCTTAACTGAATTATTTGAAATAGAACTGTTTTTCGACATTAAAACTGTATTTACACTTAACTGAATTGTTACATATAACTGCTTGAATAGTTTGAAATAGAAATGTTTTTGAAAATTAAACTGTGTACTTATGCTAAACTGAATTGTTTTAAATAGAACAGGTTATTTACATAAAAATGGATTTGGCATTAAATAACCTACAAAGGTTGATATGCCATAAAACCCAACAAAACAACCAACCAACTGATTCTCTCTTGCCACCCATCTCTATCATCCATCGCTCCTGGGAGGTCTTCTAGGCTACATCCTGTATCGACACAGAGCTGTTGTATATAGGTTTTAGCTGGTCATTCTACCTGTACTCGTCCATGTGAAAGGGTCCACTGGAGTATGTCGCTTATGAGTTCATCCTTACTTCTCCAGGAGTGTCCTGCATGTCTGGTTCGTCTAATTTGGATAGTTTTCGTGATGGGTAGCAGGTAGCCGTATAGCTGCTGCTTTGTTGGGTGCTGCCTCCAGGACTTGTTCAATATTGCTCGCAGCATTCTTGTGTAATTGCTGTCAAGCTTTTACTCCATACGTTTAGTTGGCGTCCATGTAGTGCATCCATATAGCAGTATCAACATGACCATTGCTTGGAAAAAAGAGAATAAGATATATAAATGTTCCTGCATATGTGTGTAGACACTTATGTGGCTGCCATAGCCTATGTGGTGTAATGGTTGGCACGTGAGACAAGCAAACAATTACTAGTGAGTTCAAGTCTCACAGGGTGCTCTATACATCCAGCCTTGTGCCACAACTATACTAAGACTAGTTAATAACTAGGCTCTATGTGTGGTGCAATGGTTAACAAGCTAGACAAGCAAACAATTACAAGTGAGTTTAAGTCTCACTAGTTGCTCTATACATCAAGCCTTGTGCCACAACTAAGCAAAGATTCGTAAATAGATGTCTTAGGCAATAGGAGGGTTACTTATGTTATTCTCCAAACAACATGTGACAGGTTGTAACGAGTTACATTTAGGTGACCCCAAATTCAAAACTTTTTAAAATAAATATAGATATATATTGAATAATAATAATAATAATAATAATAAAGTTTGAACAAAGAGACTTACTGTCACTTGTTCTCAAAAAGCCAATAATTTTTGAACAGCATTAAATACATGATAGTAAATGTAACAAAATTAGCACCAGTAAGTCCAAAGAACATGCTTAGTGCTAGACCAATTGTCAAAAGAAAATTGATCTATGACACCTTATCCCTTCCTGTTTCTAGCTTAGATACTCCCCTTTCCTAAAAAGAAAAGTTAGTTGAACTCAGGACTCCGGACAAGTAAATTTGGGAAGGAACTATGCAACAAAGAACGAAGTACCTTTAATGAAAATAACCTTGAACGATTAAAACATAAATCCACAATGTTATATTGGAGTTTAAACTAGCTTAGCCATTACGCCATGGGGAAGACCCCAAATTGTAGTTGGAAAAGATCATGTGGAAAATCTGTGTGTAAAGTGAGACTGTGAGTGGTTTGTTGCACCGATCATCATTGACGGTAGAACTGATTGATGGAGGTGTTCTCTGTCTGCTGGGTCAAATCAACATTTTTATATACTACACCTGAGTCTCAGATTGCATTGCTTAGAGTCACATTGCTTGGTTTCTGATTGGCTGGAATTTTTTTTCTTTCCTGTATTTGACCTGGAAATACATCCATGGAGCTGGTTGAATTTTTGTTTGTCTTTGCTATATTGTATAGATGAACATTTTTGTTTGGGTAATTTAAAGAATTTCCAACTCATTATAACTTATAATATTTTATTACTTGTTTTAGATTTGACTATTAAGAAGAAGTTGTTAAGTTGGCCGACCATAGTTGAGAGCACCCAAAAGCTGCCTTTTCAATAGCTACTACTTTGAGGTGTAAGGGAAGGCACTTGAGTTCATTGCTTGGTGACTGAGGCACCCAAAATACAAGGAATGCTGGTAGGATAAAGCGTTTTTTGTAACAGCTGCACGTGGGTCTCAATTCATGTGTGGCCTCCCACAATAAAATCGTGTCAAATCTGACATGGTGGGAGTTTGGATAAATATCTAAATAGTGCAAGAATTTGACTTACCTGAAGTATAGGTAACGATGCAATTTCCTCATCAAAGAAAGTTCTTGATAAAAATTGATCAAATTTGGCACAACTGTAAACCTAAATAACAGCAATGATTGTATTCTAGAAAATACAAGAATTTGGCGAAAACCCAACCTAAAAAATCCAAACACTTGACAACATTTTTTGATCAATCGGGGGGTGCTATAAAAACTTGTGGTCACATTCTTTGTTAGAAATATGTGGAGTGTGTGCATGATTCCCCCAAATACTATAAAGTCAAAACATCTTCAAAGGCATTTGAGAACAGTTCACTTGTCAACCAGGGGTCATGAATAAAAGTGTATCTCAAAGTCTCAGGGCAGTGCTACTTACTCAATCGCTAGACAAACCATTTCAAGTTACAAAAGAAATCCTGCAAAAACTATAAAAGACACAAACTATGCAGATGATCTAGTGCTTCTGGCAAAAACACCCGCTGTAACATAGGATCAAAATGTTGTGTTTTAAAGAAAGGAGTCCGCAGAAAAAGAAACACTCAAACTCAAAATTTAAGGAAGAAAAATAGTAGTCATTTTTTATTCACTTGGACTACAATGGTTTGCAGCTTGAAAAGTTTGTTTTGTAGTGTTCTTCCTCCCTTTCCTTCTTGGTGGTGATGGCAGTTGTCGTGAGAGCCGGCTTGTTGACCCATTCTTGTCAGTCGTGTCGAGACATGCTGGGTATGACGGGTCGGGGACTCCTGAACTTCTGAAGCACCTGTTTAGAACCCTGCCTTCAACTGCCAAAATCTCTTGACATGATTTCTTATATAGAGATATTTTGGAAGGTTCCAGAATGTTCGGTGACACTAGTGAAAACTATCGTGAAACACGTAACAATTCATATGTGATTATATTAAAATCATGTCTGAAACCTGTAGGTCATTCTGCCTACACACGCTAGGTTTGTGACATTTTCACTGATTGACGACAGCCGATGTGCTCACGTGTTCTCAACAACAGCACCCGTCTGTAATATTACACAACTGTCAACTTGGACGATAGCAAATCAATTCCACGCATTGGCTAAAAATTCACTGCTACATACAGTGACTTAACAAAAGAACAATTCCATTTCTTTGTTTTCAGATCTATCCAAGAATAAAACTTCTGTATGGCACCATTAATAAAAATCCATATGATCTTTTATAAAGTACTAACCTTCAAATGGCACGGGTCAAAATTTGAGGCCAATTGGATAATCTATATACACATGTATATATATATATATATATATACACATATATATGAAGGCTCCCTTTTCAATAGCTACTATACCGAGGTGTAGGGGAGGGCGCAACTCCTTTCCCTGGATTGCTCCATTTTACCCTTGATCCGTATCTTATAATGCTGAGTGTTCAGCAAGGCGGCAGCAAGTACCATTTCTTGAGTCTTTGGTATGACTCGACCAGGGATTGAACCCTAGTCTCCTGGGCCCTTGGTGAACACTTTAACCAATATACATATATACACACACACACACACACATATATTATTATCATGAAAGGTTTTTCAAACTGCTGTCTTTATCTCTATTGTTATTTCCACAATGTTTTGGCTGATATGTCCTCCAGCCTTTTTCAGGTGTTTGTGAATTTTAGATTTTTTTTTTATTTAACCTTTTTTTTTCAATTATCAGTTCCCATATTTTATTCAACTCGATACTTGGTCTACTCAGCAGGTCATTGCAACCCAACATATGTGCCGATTCCTTAAGGCGTCTAATCCTTCAATGTTCAGCTCTATCAATTATTTTGACTTCATCCCATAAGGGCAGATGGTTTCCCTTTTCCTTCCATATATGGTCTGCCACCCCCCCAAAAAAATCCGAATATGAGCACAGGTAAAAAATCATACATAATAGTAGTAATCCTAGTCCAGTAAGAACATTAGGTTTATAAGTCCCAAAAATTCACTCTGAATTGTCCAGCAGGACACATAGCGTAACGGTTATAGGCATTGGTTCCCTAAGCTTCTAAGGAGACAATCATCTGAAGGTTGCAGGTTCCATCCTGATTGCAGGTGAGTAACAATACAGGAATACTTAACACTTGTACCTGGTTGTGGCTAACGGAATCAGAACAGGTGACTCCCATGGATTCAATAAGGTATGTTCCGGAGTTCACAAACACCTGAATAAGGCCGGAGAACATATCAGCCAAAATGTTGTGGAAAAATAGTCCAAGAAAACCTTAAATGATAAAAATCAATCAAGCTCAGAAATTCAGACAACTAATATATATATATATACACACACATACAAATTTTAGGAAGTAAATGATTTAATATTTTTGAGTGAGTGTATGTGAAAGAACAATATATTCCAAGGATATATTAAATTTTTCAACTATTCTCAGTGTGATGGTGTCTCATTCATAGAAAATTTTGAAATAAAAAAATACAGGGTGGAATGATAAAATTGTCGCCCTAGAAAAGACGACATGATTCCATTTCTGTTTAATGAAAACCGGTTTTCTTTTTTTGTTGCAGACCATCTACTAGTTGGCCAGTTGTGTACAAATCTTAAGAGCGATAGGAGCCTTCTATCATGTCTGAAAGTCACACAATGTTCAATGAGTGAGATTGGAGATGTGCTGCTGTACAACTCATGGCTCTCTACCGATCCAAGTTATGACAACAGGACCATTGCCAGCACCCTCAAAATGCAAATCTGGATAGCCATGAATAACAGGAATGTGCCCAGGGTGATGAAAACAAAGTTTCTGGCTACGGTTATGGTCTTTGGTGTGGTTTCAAGTGAGGGCCACATCATGCCACCCCACATCTTCGAAGTCGGCTGGAAAGTCAAAGTAGCAGTGTGTGTATATATATATATATATATATATATATATATATATATATATATATATATATTAGTAATATCCAGTCAGTGTCCGAAGACAGTGGGTGAGGATTATTATATAAGAAATATCAGATCAATCTATGTGAGTGCTCGATGTATGGCTATTGTTACATCATTTATTCCTTCTTTTATTTTTTCGTACACATATGAACTGTAATTCCACATTTGCTATTCTGCAACCTCACATCTAACATGTAAAAAGTCATCTGACAAGATGGAGAGTATAACAATATTCTCTGGCGAAATAAATTTATAATGACAACTTAACCAGGTTTGAGTTTCCTTCTAATTGAACTATATAAATAAAAGTCGAGGGTGAACTGAAGGCTCCTTTTTTTAACAACTACATTGAAGTGTAGGGGAGGGTACTACTCCTTTCTCTGGATTACTCCACTTTACCCTTGATCCATGCCTCAAAATACTGAGTGTTAAGCAAGAAGGCATGAAGTACTATTTTTTGAGTCTTTGGTATGATTTGACTCGGGATTGAACTCTGGTCTCCTGGTCCATTGGTAAACGCTTTAATCATTATACTAATAGGCTGGTACTGTAATTTTTATTAAAATGGATGTATAGCAGGAGCTATAGTACTGGAAAGTGAGGTTTGGTTTGGTTTCTTTGTTTAATGGCATATCAACCTTTTTGGGTAATTTAATACCAAAACCGTCCTCGTAGAAGAATAGTAGTGGAACTATTTAATTTATAACTGGGGTGGGGAATAAGTGGGTGAGGGTTCATACCAGGGTTATTAGTCTTGAAATTGAATGTAATAGTGTGACTGGAGTTCAAACTTGCTTAGCCATTACGCCATGAGAAAGACCCCGAATTGTAGTTAGAAAAGATCATGTAGAAAATCTGTGTGTAATCATTGATAGTAGCACTGATTGCTGGAGGTGCTCTCTGTCTGCTGGGTTAAAATCGACATTTTTATATACTACACCTGAGTCTCAGATTGCATTGCTTAGAGTCACATTGTTTGGTTTCTGATTGGCTGGAATTTTTTTTTCTTTCCAGTATTTGACCTGGAAATACATCTATGGAGCTGGTTGAATTTTTGTCTGTCTTTGCCATATTGAACAGATGAACATTTTTGTTTGATTTCCAACTCATTATAACTTATAATATTTTATTACTTGTTTTAGATTTGACTATTAAGAAGTTGTTAAGTTGGCCGACCATAGTGGTACTATTTAATTTATAACCAGAAGGAATAAAAGTAGTGTGTACTAGCCACACTGATGAGTTCTGATAAAACGAAACAGATCTGTCTGTGGATGACTATATATATATATATATATATATGCACATATTTACCAACCCTTCCACTCGGGCAGGATATGACACAAGGTCAATTTTTAAGCGGAGTTTAACAGGTTTGAATTCAGAGATTTCCTTCTCCTAGACTAGTTGCCTCACCAAGGCTGAAGAACCTAGTCTGCCCTACTATTTACCCATAGCTGGAGGGAGAATAATTGGATTCATACCTTTCCCAAGGGTATTAGTGCTATGTGAAATGCAATCAGTCAGGTCCAGGATTTGAACTCGTGTTGCCATGTCCACATCCTGCGACGATAACCATTACACCATGGGCACCTCCACCCCTTTATTGCCATCGCTCCCAGGTCCACTTTGGCTCGGAGTGGTAGCACCTTCATATGGGTTAAATAGAACTAAACCATGCTTCTTTCACTATACTGATTTTTGCATTTAAACTGTGTATTTATGCTAAACTGAATTGCTCAAAATAAAACTGTTTTGACGTTTAAACTATGTTCTTATGCTGAACTGAATTATCTGAAATAAAACTGTTTGACATTTAACTGTGTATTGCTCAGTTGGCTGGGGTTGTAGAATACACTGACTGCACCTCTACAGAGGGGTAAGACCCCACCCCACCCAACGAATGTCCTGGATATGACACTAAACAGTCTGATGGTGAGGTCCCAGTAATGCTGTGGCCTTGGGGAATACGGAGTACCCCTTCATTGCCATTACTCCCAGGTCCACTTTGGCCTGGCATGGTAGCCCCTGATAGGGCCCTATCTATAGGTTAAATAAAACTAACGGCATACTTATGCCAAACTGAATTGTTTTTATTAAGCTGAATAGGTTGAAATAGAAATGTTTTTGACAATTAAACCATACTTACATTTAAACTGTGTCCTAATGCTAAACTGAATTATTTGGAATTGAACTGTTTTTGACATGTAAACTGTACTTGTACTAAACTGAATTATTATATATAACTGCTTGAATAGTTTGAAATAGAAATATTTTTGACAATTAAACTGTACTCATGCTAAACTGAATTGTTTGAAATAGAACTGATTATTTAAATAAAAATGAATTTGGCATTAAATAACCTGCAAAGGTTGATATACCATAAAACCAAACATATAAGATATCAAGTATTCCTAGCAATAATCATTTGAAAGCAATTACATGGTTTCAAACAACAATCAGAGGTAAACAAAGCTTCAAGTGTAGCTTCTTAATGCAAATAATTTGTACAGCTATATACTTTTATGACAGAATGTTGGCTCTTGTGCAGGCATATTGTTTAGGGATCTGAAGATTTGATTTCTCAAATCTGCCATATGAACTTTCACTTTCAACAGTTGAGCTTGAAACATTACACATTACGTTTTTCCAATATGTATTGCCATATGTCTCTTCAGATGAGAATTTGTGAAGAATTTTGAACCACAAATTTCACAGTTGTAGGGTTTTTCTCCTGTGTGTCTACGCTGATGACATTTCAAAGGATAATTTTCTGAAAACTGGGCCCCACAAATCTCGCAAGCAAATTTTGCCTTGCCAGTATGTTTAAACATATGTCTGGTCAAATTTCGAGCAGAAGAAAATTTATCCTTACATATATCACAGTTGAATGGTTTTTCTCCAGTGTGTATCCGAATGTGGACTTTTAAATTTGAATTTAAAGCAAATTTTATCCCACAAATTTTACAATGGAATGGTTTTTCCCCACTGTGTACCAACAAGTGTCTCTTAAGATGATCCTTTCTAGAAAACTTTGATCCACAAATCTCACAGTGGAAAGGTTTTTCTCCTGTGTGTGTTTGTTTATGACTTCTCAGACCAGAAGTATCAGAAAATTTTACCCCACAAATTTCACAACTGTAAGGTTTTTCTCCTGTGTGTGTACGTCTATGCTTTCTCCAGCTTGAATTGTCTGCAAATTTTGAGTCACAAAGATCACATTCATAAGGTTTTTCTCCTGTATGTGTCCAGATATGTCTCTTCAAAGATAATCTTAGAGAAAATCTAGATCCACAAATCTCACAGTGGAACGGTTTTTCTCCAGTGTGTGTTTTCATGTGACATTTTAAGTGTGAACCTGAGGTAAATTTTGATGGGCAATATTCACAGTGAAATGGCTTCTCTCCTGTGTGAACTCTCATATGACTACTTACTTTAGAACTGGTAGAAAAATTTGCCCCACAAATTTGACAGCTGTAGGGTTTTTCTCCAGTGTGTGTGCGCAAATGATTTTTTAAGGCTGAGTTCATAGAAAATTTTGATCCACAATAACTACAACCAAAAGGTTTTTCTCCAGTGTGGATCCGCATATGCACCTTCAGACTGGAATTCACTGAAAACCTGCGTCCACAAATTTCACAGTGGAAGGGTTTTTCTCCTGTGTGTGTTCTCTTGTGACATTTTAAGTGTGAACTTGAAGAAAATTTTGAGGAACAATATATACAGTGAAATGGCTTTTCTCCTGTGTGTACTCTCATGTGACTTTTCAATCTAAAACTGTCAGAAAAATTTGCCCCACAAACTTCACAGTGGTAGGGTTTTTCTCCAGTATGTATTCTTAAATGATTTCTTAAGCTTGAATTGCAGGTAAATTTTGATCCACAAAAATCGCAACTGAAAGGTTTTTCTCCAGTGTGTATTCGCATGTGTATTTTTAAACTGGAATTCATTGAAAAGCTGCGTCCACAGATTTCACAGTGGAAGGGTTTTTCTCCTGTGTGTGTTCTCTTGTGAACTTGCAGGCCAGATTTGTATGCAAATCTTGTTCCACAAATATTACAATGGAAAAGCTTTTCCTTTGTATGTGTATACATGTGTTTTTTAAGTTGAAATGTTGTAGCAAATCCAGAACCGCATGTCACACAGTGAAAGGGTTTTTCTTTTCTCTCCATTTTCATGTGTTGTTCAAAACTGGAATAATCTGAAAAATTTGTTTGACAAACTTCACAATAAAAGTTTTTCTCCAGTGTTTTATTCTTTCAAGTTTAGCAATAAAAGATATTCAGAAAATCATAAGTTATTTTCTGTTTTCTTAACATATTCATAGAATTTTCCATGACAACAGCTAAGTAAATGCCTGAAATCTTCAATAAAAATGATAATTTTTTTAGGTTTTCATGTGTTTAAGTATCTAGGTACCTTATAAAGTATTAGTCAAAAACCTCAAATGGGAAATCCCTTGATATGGTGTATGCCGAGAAATGCTTTTTTGTTCACTGATCATCACAAATTATATCACTGATTCAATTGTGCTTTCTTAATGCAAGTACCTTTCATAAATACACACTTCAAATGCTGGAGATTTTTTTCTTTTGATTAAGAAATTTCAGAAAAAAAAAATCAGAACTTATTTTATTATCAGGCTTTGCATTATCACATTTTTTCTTTTTTTCTCCCCCCAATTTTTGGAGTTTCTATATAAATTTAAACATGTTTAAATATCCAAGTGTTCTGATAGGTCACTTAAAAGTATCTAATGGGGAAAATCCGGGAGATAGTTTTTTTTGTCACAGATAGCATTTCATAAATGATATCACTGATTAGCTGTGTTTTCTTAGTTCAACAACTGCCACTTATAAAGGCGTCTTGCATAAAAAATTCTCATTCTCCAAGTATTGATGAAATAAATTTCACAAATACTTTACAAAAATGTGCCAGTTTTGGCTGATCAGTGAGGTTTTACATCAATTCTGTGCAGACACTGGATAGAGTCGAGAGGACCTGCCATGGATGGTGAGAGATTATCGGGAAACTCTGTGCTGTCAACACAAAAAGTTTTCTTTGGTTTGCACATTTTTTTAAGATTTGGAACTTTCAGAAGAATTTTATGAGTTGCATAAAATTCATTTTCTTGTTTCATGTCTTAGATCTTCTGATAACTTTCCATGAATTACAAAAATATTTTTCCTATTTTTAAACTGCATAACCTGTGAGAAAATGAAATAAGAATCAAATCAATAACAAGATTATTTTCCTAATAAAAAAAAAGTTTATTTCTTTTTAAGAATTATAGTAAAATCTCAAAGGATTAAGTTTTTTTTACTAGCATTTCTCTCGGTTTAATTTTTAGAGGTTTTCCATTGTAACTACTTAGACCAGGTAAGGACATCCTTTTTTATGAAGAGGGCCTACATGAAACATGAATCATCATCAGGTGGGCCTAAATACTAAAAAACTTCAAGGTAATTTTTTTTATTGAAGGTACCTCAACTATTTTTTATTGAAGGTACTATTTACCAACCCCTCCGCTCGGGCAGGATATAACACAAGGTCAATTTTTAAGCGGAGTTTAACAGGTTTGAATTCAGAGTTTTCCTTCTCCTAGACTAGTTGCCTCACCAAGGCTGAAGAACCTAGTCCGTCCTACTATTTACCCATAGCTGGAGGGAGAATAAGGGGGTTCATACCTTTCCCAAGGGTATTTACCCGAAAGTGAACGTAATAGCGCGACTGGAGTACGAACTCGCGTACTACGATTCCGCAGTTCATCGCTTTAACCATTACACCACGAGGACACTATTTTTTATTGAAGGTACCTCAACTATTTTCACTTCAGAAGATAAGTGTAAACATTTGCCTTAGAAACAGGCAAAACTTTTTCCTATTTTTAAACTGCATAACCTGTGAGAAAATGAAATAAGAATCAAATCAATAACAAGATTATTTTCCTAATAAAAAAAAGTTTATTTCTTTTTAAGAATTATAGTAAAATCTCAAACATTAAGGATTAAGTTTTTTTTTTACTAGCATTTCTCTCGGCTTAATTTTTAAAGGTTTTTCATTGTAACTACTTAGACCAAGTATGGACATCCTTTTTTATGAAGAGGGCCTACATGAAACATGAATCATCATCAGGTGGGCCTAAATACTAAAAAACTTCAAGGTAATTTTTTTTTATTGAAGGTACCTCAACTATTTTTTATTGAAGGTACCTCAACTATTTTCACTTCAGAAGTGTAAACATTTGCCTTAGAAATAGGCAAAACTTTATTATTTTTCTCTTCAGCAAAACAATCTTTTCCATAAAAATTGAAATCTTAGATTTTCACTGATATCAATGTAATTAACATTCACTGCTGCTGTGGTATATTACAAAATAATCAAATACTTGTAAAATTAATGTATTCAATATAAATATGATCCACGTATTGAAAAAAATACTCAACATTTTCAAACCCAATGAATCAAAATTTTATTAAAACTATTTTCTTTAAATTACAGGTGAATATTCACTAATCTGACAAATAATTTCATTTGTCACTTTTAAATTGAAAGGTAACATTAATATAAAAATGTATAATAAAACTGTACATAAAAGTGATAAGATAGGTTTTTCTAATCTATTCACACTTGACAATCAGAAAAAAAGTTTGCATTTTTCTTGCGAAATTAAACAGGTAATTCAGAAGACACTGCAGACCACATGTAAACCACGACTGGCCTAGACTATCATTCTACGACCATTAATAAGAAAGCTTCTAAGAAAATAAAATAGCATTATTGATTTTTTTACTTGTATTTTTTATTTTTAGATTCAAATGGAAAAAAAAAAATCCAGATTTCTATACCAGCAAATACTTACCAATTTTTATTTATTACTGTGTTATTTTCATATTGTGTCACCTGTAAAAATATAAACAAAATAGTTTTATAAAAATCATATCAATAATAAAGAAATTATTTAATGCCAAATCATCTTTATATATATATATATATATATATATATATATATGGTTTGGTTGGGATTTATGGCATATCAACCATTGTAGGTTATTTAATGCCAAATCCTTTATATATACATATATATATATTAGATATATATGATTTGGTTTGGTTGGGTTTTTATGGCATATCAACCATTGTAGGTTATTTAATGCCAAATCCTCTTTATACATATATATTAAATATATATGATTTGGTTTGGTTGGGTTTTATGGCATATCAATCATTGTAGGTTATTTAATGCCAAATCCTCTTTATACATATATATGACATATATATGAATTGGTTTGGTTGGGTTTTATGGCATATCAACCATTATAGGTTATTTAATGCCAAATCGTCTTTTTACATATATATTGAATGTATGATTTCTAAACATTTAGTAGATAACATTTTTAACCAAGCCTGAGCTCATTTTTTCCACACAGTTAAATAGTTTCACCTATTTGTAACAAACATGAATGGTTTTAGATACTGTTAATCGTTAGTTGCACACAGTTAAATGTCAAACAGTTCTATTTCAAACAATTCAGTTTTAATAGATATAGTTTAAATGGCATACAGTTCTATTTGACCTATAGATACAACTCAATCCGGTGCCAACATTCCAGCCAGAGTGGACCTGGAAGCAATGGCAATAAAAGGAGTACTCTCTCATTCCCTAAAGCTTTGGCATTACTGGAACCTCACCATCTTTTTTAGTGTCATATCAGGACATTCGTTAGGGGAGTTTTACATCTCGGCAGAGATGCAGTTGGTGTATTTAACTGGAACAGATAACAGTTTGGAATTTGCTGCAAGTGCAGATCAAATGTGTACGGTCAGGATAAAACATACAGGTGCTAGGACTTGACATGACCAGTCTTTCTGACTGCTTATCTAGCCCAGTAAAGACCAAAGTGATGTGCTGCAAGTAACTTGACCACTCAGTTTCCAGGCTAAATACTGCTCAACCACCAAGATTATTAAGTTTTTACTAGAATTTTTTCCTTTTAATTTCACTTGCTCTCCACTGCAACTATACAGACCATGAGTAATATGAAAAATTCTAATTAGATGAACCTGCATCAAGTTGTAGTTGGCAACCTTAGTTGAGAATGATCCGAAGACTCCCTCTTCAATAGCTACTACACTGAGGTGTAGGAGAGGACGCTACTCCATTCCGTGGATTACTCCACCGTACCCTTGATCCTTACCTTATAACGCTGAGTGTTAAGCAAGGAGGTATTAAATACCATTTTTTGAGTCTTTGGTATGACTTGAACTGGGATTGAACTCCGGTCTCCCGGGCCATTGGCGAACACTCTAACTGCTAGGCCAATAGCCCAGTTCATCAACCATTTACTAATATTTGTCAATTTAATTTTATTTGCTTTTCATTGAAACTAATTACAAGTGGACATAGAAATTGCAATGAAAAGCAATTTAAATCAAAATGAAATAAGGTTCGACAATTAAAACTCATGGCCACAGAGTTTTGGTGTTAGTTTAGGTGTTAGTAGCAATAAATAGGAAAGAAAAAATTACTGGTTCATTTGTTATTTGTTAAATGGCATATCAACTCCACATGAGTCATTTAAAGCTAAAATTTGCCTCATTTGTAAAGGGTTGATTGTAATCATAACTATCAAAGTTCCATTGCTTTTTTTTTTTTTTTATAAAATTCATATCTATTATTTGAATTATTTATTATTTGTCCATAATCATTTGTTTTTACAGTTAGATTAAATATTTCTATCTGATAATTTGGTTGGGTTTTATGGCATATCAACCATTGTAGGTTGTAGTGGATACAAAAAGAAAATTAACATTAGATTAAAAACAAATATATAAAAATGCAAAAACTCCTAGGAGCCTGACAGGAAAAGGGGCAACGCATGCATGAAAAGGAACCCTTTCAGCAAAAGAAAGAAAGAAACCCGTTCTCTTTCAGCAAGTGACAACATTAAATTTTTTCTTGCTGCTTGTAGAAGGACCAACACATCCGTCTTTTGGTGGCACCTTGCCATTAGTAGCAGCTGTCTCTTTTACTAACGACCCACGGCTAAAAACACCATATAACGGACTCATCAAAATCACAAAATATAATGGACTTAACAACTACAACTGAAAACTCTAAATAATGGATATATCTGCCCAAATGTGATGAACATATTATTACACTTTTTTTTTTTGACTATTGTCCTCATCTTTGTCGCCATGTTTATCACAACGTTTCAGCCGTTGTATGCTCCGGCCTTCTTCAGGTGGTTGGAATGTTGAACTTAATCCTTTATTTTGCTTACCGGAGTAGACTGTTCTAGTTCCATGAGCCACGTTTAATGGATGTCAGTTATCAGTTATCTCCTGTTAATTTCCCCTCTGAAAGTTCTCTACTGCCTTCACCGGGTATTGAACTCACACTCTTTGGGTATGTCACTGGATCTAACCAACGCCTTTATCCACAGTACCATGTGTCCTCGAGGACATGTTGGTTGAGAAATTT
This sequence comes from Sepioteuthis lessoniana, assembly GCA_963585895.1. Lineage (NCBI taxonomy): Eukaryota > Metazoa > Mollusca > Cephalopoda > Myopsida > Loliginidae > Sepioteuthis > Sepioteuthis lessoniana. The sequence goes on from OY757942.1 coordinate 51,769,437, forward strand.
GTGGTTTTTCTCTTCTGATTGGATCAAATTGGGTTTTCTTTATTTTTTACTGCGAAGGTTACGGATTGGCGGAAAAATTACTGTGAGTCATTTTTATTTTTTGACAATTTCATTGACGTTTCGCAATGTGCTGATTCTAAATGCTGAAACCCTTTTTTCCGGTGAATGCTCTCGTGGGTGCTAGTTGCAATCATTATTTTGTGTGTATGATAAATCAGAAGAGATCTCTTTCGGTTATATAACATTTTCTTTTTTTACATTTAAAAGAAAGGTCATTATTTAAAAATGTTAAAAATAATGATTAGGAAAAATTATTAAAAAAAAAAAATAATAAAGTTCTGAAATTGATAAATTAAGTTGGAAATTAGAAATCAAGATTATTTCTTTTTATCAAGGGCACCACAGGTGGTGTAATGGTTAGCAAGCTAAACTGGCAAACCTTCAGAAATGAGTTTGAGGGTTTGGTTACTTTGTTTAATGGCATATCAACCTTTGTAGATTATTTAATGCCAAACCCATACTTCTAAAAGAACAGTAGCGGTACAATGTAACCCATAGCTGGGAGGATAAAGGGGTTCATACCTTTCCCAAGAGTATTTGCCCAAAAGTGAACGTAATAGCGCGACTGGAGTACGAACTCACTTACTACGATTCCGCAGTCCATCACTTTAACCATTACACCATGAGGACACCCCAGAATGAGTTTGAGTCTCATTGGGTGCCCCATTCATTTGGCCATGTGCCTAATTGAAGCAAAAAGCTTCGTAAATTACTACTTCTCTTTATCAAGGGCACATCGAGTGATGTAATGGTTAGCAAGCTTGATGAGCAAACCTTCATGAGTGAGTTTGAGTCTCATTGGGTACTCCATTCACAGAGGCGGTTCTGGAACTATGACATGGTGGGGGGCACTTAGGGGGTCGAGATTTTTCCTAGCAGCAAGGAGGCAAATTCAAACAGCCTATTCATTTCCATACTGCACAACTTGGGAGTTTGAATATTCACTAAATTTCACTAAATTCAACAAAATAACTTTTCATTCATTTTAGGAGAATTCTAATTTATTTTTGTTTTCTCTACAAAACTTTTTTGAAACAGAAAAAAATAAATGAGAGTAAAACAATATGTGAAAATAAAATAATACAATGAATGAAACCAACCTAGGTGCTTGCTATGGAAACCAGTGAACCACAGACGTACAAAAAAAAAAAAAAGAAGAAAAATAGTTTTTATTTTCATAGGGGAATTCTAATTTATTTTTGTTTTCTCCACAAAACTTTTTTGAAACAGAAAAAAATAAATGAGAGTAGAACAATATGCGAAAATAAAATAATACAACAAACGAAACCAACCCATGGGAAGCAGTGAACCAAGAACATAAAAAAAAAATAGTTTTTATTTTTGGTAAAGTCCGACCATGCGATGAAGAAGCTGCTTTGAAATAAGGAAATAATTTAAATAATATAATTTTTCCATGATCCTGAAAGAAAACATCAAATGGAGCAGGAGCTGGATTGATACACACCCAAGTAAACATACACAACATACATGCTATATTGTTTGATTTTAGTTATTTCTCTAGCATTCAATAAAAGTTTATAGGGTCCCAGGGCAAGCTGTATTGCTATCTGACTCTATTCTGATGTTATTCTATTTTTACCTCACTTTTGTTTTGTTGATTTAACTTCTTGGATAAGAAGGCTGTAAAAGAATTATATGAAAGAAGATAGTAACAGATAGGAGAAGAAGATATCTTTGATATTTTTCCTTTATTTCTGGGTTCAACAACCATTCAGTGGGTGAGGAAATTCTACCTGAATACAAATGAAATGGTTGAATCTCCCAGTCAAGGTGTTAAAAATGTGTTGGTCATTTCTTGGGTATATATATATATATATATGTCCTTATTTGGTATTTAAAGCTTGAACAACGTGTTCAGTATATAAAGCTTTAGTGACATGTTAGTCATTTTTAGGAGTTTGTCTAAATCTGGTGTTTTAGTCATCAGGACAGGAATTAAAATGCTGAAGTCAAAGCAGGAGTTGAAAATATCCAATTTGTTTCTCCGAGGATCAGTCGTTTCAGAAGGAAAGATGAATGATGAAAGAATGATTTCCCAGACACCAATGGCCCATAAATTGGATGTGCTCTCCTCATAATGCTTAGTGGACTCTTTGTGGTGAGAGAGGAAAAGGATGGTCTGTCCTTGAGCTAGCAAAGGAGGAAGCGAAAAAAGAGAATTTGCTCTGTCATGTTGTCTGGCTTGTCCTGCAGCTGGCCAGTGGGGAAGCGAGAAGAGAGAGCAAGAAACGGTTAGTGCAGCCTTTTATGTTGCCCCGAGGAGGTGACCCAGGCAGAATGGCATCAGTCATTGGATGAAATATATAAATTTGAACTCCAATGGCCAAAGCAATTCCTGCACTAAATAATAATTTGAAATTCTTTCTGCTAAAACTCTTTCTATGTGGTGGGGGACACTCCAGTCAGCATTCTTCTGAGATATAGAAATTCGACGTCTGGGAATTTGGCACTGATTGTCTTTGTAGATTGGAGAAAATTACAGACTGACCAGTCGTCCATTCCGCCATAAATCACTGACTACTTATGTATCACAAGTTAGGGACATTATTTCTAATTGACATCCTTCAGATATGAAAATATAACTTTTTAATCTCTTTTTCTTCCTAACAACACTTCTATCAATCCAGTGGGTTTTTTTTATTTGTTTTTCTTACAAATTGTTCTCAGTATGTGTCCTTAAAAAACTTGTAGAGAAGAGGAAAATCTCGTATTTTGGTTTATTTCAACACTTAATTTCACCCAATCAGGATGACTTATCCTATTCAGCCCGGACCTTCATTTCCGGCTTGCCAAACGGGTGAGCGGCCAAACCCACTCTCTTTGGCTTGAGACGGCGACCAGAACAGACGTTTCTCTGGTCGTCGCTGCTTGGCGATGCTTTTTAGCATAGCAACACCAGCATGGACACTCAACGAGGGAACCATCTAATTTATGGATTCTTTACGAGGAATCCCAGTTGAACATAATTAGAAACATACATGCCTCGCACAGGCCCAACTTTGTGTCACCCCAAAATTGGCTATGTCGATCTGAGCGTAACTCCGCTCTCGACACTAGTTCCCTTTTCACCTCTGGTCCACACATGGAGACAACGCAGACTCTCCCCCAAATACCAGATACAAAACTACACGGTGACTCTAAACACAATCCCTCACACGTCCTGCAACACACGCTGCCATATCAACATCCTGCTATGCCATTTCGTCTCCAACACTAACAAGCCTAAACTACACGAGTCTTGCAGCACCAAAAGCAAACCATATTCCATGCTGCAAATAAAAACTTTCTTTGTTGTGTTGTTAAAGAAAAGTTTCGTCATTCATTTGTGTTGCCTAAAAAAATATAGTGTTAGAGAAATTAACAATTTCCCAAAACGCTATAAACTAAATGAAAAAGAAAACGCAGAGAGAAAAAGACTGATAATCGACTCTCAACAAAGTCAGAGAAACTGATCAGTTTCATAAATTTTTGAAGTTTATAAAAGTGTGTGTGGAGGGGCAACCGAGGAACCAGCCAAAAATCTGGGGGAAGGGCTTTGGGTCCTTATGTCTTTCCACCACTAAAAGAATCGCCACTGCTCATTCATACAGCTCTGTGCCACATCTAATAATAAAGCTTAGTAAATTATTACTTCCCTTTATTATCCGACAAACAACAACCATCATTTTTTTTCGGAGCTTGAGATCTGGTTTTCGACGCAACCAATTTTTTTACGAGGTATATTTTTTGTTATATTGTTTTATTAAAAACAAACAAACAACAACAACAAAACCTTATAACTCATGAGCTTAAGCCAAAAAGTTGTTTTGAACTAAATTTGAACAAATTACAACATTCATTTTTTGAATAATCTTAGACTCACCAAGAAAGTAGTCTATGTCCAGCAGGGTCACCTGTCTCACATTGCACCCAGTGACCCAATGGTCAGTATAGTCCAGCAGAGCACGAGTCTTGGCACGTCCCCAACTCCTAAAAAAAAGACCATGTGTCAAATTCTGTCTGGTGGGAAGCAGCGATAAATACCTTATTCAACTCGACTGAGATTGTTTTGTAGGTATTCTTCGTAAATAGCTCATCCTTACAAATTAAAAAAAAAATCCATATTTTTCGAAAATGATATTTCGAATGATAAAAATCAAGAATACAGCAAGAACCCCACCCACCCAAACAAATAAAATCTATATTTTTCGAAATTGATCAATCGAATTACAAATCGATCTTTTGTATGATAAAATTAAATGCTTCAAGACCCCCCCCCCAATTCAATATTTTATTCTGGCGGGAACTTTTTCATTCAGATATGTCATTTTTTAAATTTCGGCAACTTACCTTGTTGTTTTGTTTGTTGGGTGTCTTGTAAGTTCAACATGTGTCGTTGATAAAATTGTTCTAATGACAGAATCGACTTTTGGAGATTTTTTCCTCACTTTTTATAAAACGAATAGAAAAGAAGTTCATAAAAAAAAAATTGATTATAACGAGAGATGATTTAAAACCGGAAATTAGCGGTGTATGACAACATTTGTGCCTTCTACAAAATAACACCCAAACAAACAAAGCTTTTTTTTAATCTAATTTTTTTTTTTATTCAAAGCAATTTCAAATTATTTTTGCGGATGGTGGTACAGAAAGTAAATAATGTGACCAATATTTGTCTTCAAAAAGTAAATAGATGATAAAGAATGATTTTTGTCCCTTTGTTTTGGAGGCATTTTGAGTATACATGTTTTTTTTGGCGGATAGATGTCAATAGCCTGAAAAATATCCGCAAAGAAGAAATTTTGAAAAAGAACCCCAATATTTAAGACTTTAAAGGCAGGATCACTTTGTTATATAATTTCAACGTAAAATGATCGCCCTCTTTCTGACCAGCAAACATTACTAATTATCAATAACTAAATTAGTAGAAAAAAATAATTGGCCAAATTTAGTGTCCCCTCACGACACATCATGTTTTCTTTTCTTTTTTTCTCTCTACAGAAACGTGGCGATTTTTTTATTTCAAGTTATCCGTCACTTAAAAAAATCCCCCAATGTTTTTTAATTTAACACAATATTCTTTTATTTTATTGCGAAAAAAAATCCCTACCCCAAATAAGTTTAGTTAACACCTCCACCCTCTACATCTTATTACCCTACAAAAGGTAGGGGGGTGTCCTCGTGGCGTAATGGTTAAAGCGATGGACTGCGGAATCGTAGTACGTGAGTTCGTACTCCAGTCGCGCTATTACGTTCACTTTCGGGCAAATACCCCTGGGAAAGGTATGAACCCCTTATCCTCCCAGCTATGTGTTAAATAGTACCACTATTGTTCTTCTCGGAGAATGGCGTTGGCATTAAATAACCTACAAAGGTTGATATGCCATTAAACAAAGAAACCAAACCAAACCTACAAAAGGAATGGATGAAAAAAAGTCGGTTACACTGACAATGGTTGTTTGTTACTCCTATCTACTTAATCCCTTACTAAGTATTGCTTATTTTAGCGCAAGTTTATAAATTGAGAGTGCCCATGGACAGTATAATAAAATGGCTCATCCACCAATGGGATGTTGTTCTAGTAATTTACTAAGCTTTTTTTTGCTTAGATGTGGCACAAGGTGGAATGAATGAGGCACCTAAAGAGATGTGAACTCATTCGTGAAGGTTTGCATGTCTAGTTACCGAATGTCTGAGGTACCCAATGTAATGTTCTTTTGGCAGCAATTAAAATTAAGAGCAAGAAAAATATTGTTAAAATTGTTTTGTATTTTTTTCTAAATCAAAATAAATGAATGTCGAGTTAGTTGTTTTATTTCTATAGAAAATTATTTCAGTTTCTTGTATTTTCTTATTTTTTAAAAAGAAATTTTTCTCATATATATATATATATATATATATATATATATATATATATATATATATATATATATAAGTTGGCCAACCTTAGTCGAGTGTGACCTGAAGAATCCTTTTTAATTAACTACAAAACCGAGGTGTAAGGAAGGACACTACTCCTTTCCTTAGATTGTTCCACTTACCCTTGATCCTTACCTTATAATGGTGAGTTTTAAGTAAGGAAGAATCAAGTAGTATTTTTTGAGTCTTTGATATGATTCAACCTGGGATTGAAACCCAGTCTCCCAAGCTATTAGCAAACACTGACCATTATATATATATATATATATATATATATATATATATATATATATATATATATATATATATATATATATATATATATATATATGTGGGAAAACAAGAAATAAATCTGACAGTTTTAAAATATTTAGAGAAAAAGAAAAACAAAAAACAAGGCCTTCAAAGGATGGTTTTATTTGTAGAAATTCTACAAATAAAAAATCATCTGCTGAAAACCTTGTGTTTTCATTTCTGAACATATATATATATATATATATATATATATATATATATATATATATATATATATATATATAAATCTTTATATCTAATCTATAATTCTGTTGGTGTAAAAAAAATACAGATTGTTACAATTTGCAAAAATCATATGAATATATATTTGTACAATTTGCAAAATCATATATATATATATATATATATATATATATATATATATATATATAATCTGTAGGTATTCATATTTCACTTGAGTTAGTGTTTTGAGCACTCTTATGTTTAACTTATGGTATTCTGTTGGTGTTTTTTCTTTTGATTTGTCATTGCAATATTGGTTGATTATTTTCAATCAGTACAAATGTTTTTAGTTGTTTCCTTTTTTTATGGAATGTTTTTTCCCAGATATCAGTTGGTGTAATATTTTTTTATTTATAAATTGTGTCATCTGGGTTATTTTTTCACACAGTCAAAATTATAGAATAGGTATAAAACTAAAAACAATATATATATATATATATATATATATATATATATATATATATATATATATATATATATATATATATATATAAGGTGATTGAAAAGTAATTCTCTATTTTAAAATTCTCATAATTTATTTCTTAATCATAAGTTTTACCAGAAATGATACTTTAAATATTTTAAAAAAGGAATTACATTTCAACCATTATGTATAAAATAAAAACAAGTCTTTTTAAAATAAAAATACAAAGTTGCCTCCCATTAATTGTTTAAAATGGACAATGACTCAAGACGTAATTTTCTTTAAAATAGTCTCCTTTGACTTTCAGAACCCTTACTCCCGTGAGTTTTGCACTAGTCGAAGCACTACTGACATATTCCTTCAGCCCAGTTGATTAGGGATGAAGAATATGCCGACTGCATCTCCCTAGAAGAGTTAGAACCCTCTCACAACGAGAGTCCTGGATATAAAACTAAAACCATTTCATGGTGAGGCTTCAGACCTGGCGCTTTGGGGAATGTGGAGTACCCTTTCATTACCATTACTTCCAGGTCCACTCTGACCCGGAGTGGTAGTACCTATTATGGCCCCAACGATAGGTCTAATAGAACTGTTTAATTATTTACTCTATTTGAAACCATTTAACTGTGCACAATCAATAAATAGCTTATTTCAGTTTGATTAGGTTTTATGGCATATCAACCATTGAAGGTTATTTAATGCCAAATCCTCTTTATACATATATATGAAATATATATGATTTGATTTGGTTGGGTTTTATGGCATATTAACCATTGTAGGTTATTTAATGCCAAATCCTCTTTATACATATATATGAAATATATATGATTTGATTTGGTTGGGTTTTATGGCATATTAACCATTGTAGGTTATTTAATGCCAAATCCTTTTTATACATATATATTAAATATATATGATTTGATTTGGTTGGGTTTTATGGCATATTAACCATTGTAGGTTATTTAATGCCAAATCCTCTTTATACATATATATTAAATATATATGATTTGGTTTGGTTGGGTTTTATGGCATATCAACCATTGTAGGTTATTTAATGCCAAATCCTCTTTATACATATATATTAAATATATATGATTTGGTTTGGTTGGGTTTTATGGCATATCAACCATTGTAGGTTATTTAATGCCAAATCCTCTTTATACATATATATTAAATATATATAAGATTTGTAAACATTTTGTAGATAACATTCTTACATAGTTGAATGGTTTCAAATATTATTATATAACAGTCCCAATTTAACATCAGTCATTTGTTTGCACTCAGTTTGTTCTCTTTAACCCATAGATAGGACCCCACCACGTACTACCACTCCAGACCAGAGTGGATCTGGGAGCAATGGCAATGCAGGGATACTCCACATTCCCCAAATCTCCAAGGTTAGAGCCTCATCATCAGAAGGTTTAGTGTTATATTTGGGACATTTGTTTGCTGAGGTCTTACCCCTCTGCAGGGATGTAGTCGGTGTATTCTAAAGTCCCTGCTAACTGGGCTAGACAATAAATAGTAATACTTAAAACCATTTAGATGTGTACAAACAATAAATAGTAATATAAGAAACCATCTGGATGTTTTTACTCCTAAAGAGAAAAATAAAGCTGTGATTTTTTTATCCTGTTTATATAATTCTATTGTGCTGAAATATTCTAATATTATTGTGTGTTGTTGATTAAAAACCTTTAAATGTTAATCATAATTATATATATATATATGTTGAAAATAGGAAAACAAAATAATCCTAAAGTGATGAAGACATTATGATGGAAAGTCAACATTAAAATGTTTCGGTTTTAATAGACCTTCATCAGTATTTTAAGATAGTGAAAATGTTGCTTGAAAAGTGTTTAATGTTAAAAATAACAGAAGAAAAATATATATACAAGGAAAAAATTCATATATATATATATATATATATATATATATATATATATATATTGTTGTAACCTAACAAAAGGTGACTGAATGAGAAATAACCAAAACAGAGGCTAGAAATGAAATGGAAATCTTTATAACACTAACAAAATACAATACTTGCCAGCGGCATAAAGAAGGTAACCGATGTTATTGGTGGCGACTTAGTCAGCATATTTTACCTCCCCAGAATAGTGTCCCATGTATTTATGAGGAATGGGACATACCCATTAATCTTCATTGGTAGGGTATATATATATATATATATATATATATATATATGCATGTGTGTGTGTGTGTGTGATGTATGAAATATTCTAATATTTTTGTGTATTGTTGTGCAAAGACCACTGTAATGATTTTACTGATTAAAAACTCTTTTAGTCTTAAATATCAATCATAATTATAAATATATATATATATATATATATATATATATATATATATATATATATATTTACTAAATTGGGCATAGTCCAGCAGAACACAAGAAGAGTGTGAATGAGTTACAGAAATAATAAGATTATTTTTTGTCAATGTGTCTACCTTGAAAATCAACATTAAAAACCAGAATTTCTACTAAGGTTTGAACACTGATCATTTATAAGGAACTATCAATCATCATACCAAGATGATGTCTACATAAATGTATATTTGGTTGGTTGGTTGGTTGGTTTTTATGGCATGACAACCCTTGTTGAGTTATCTAATGCTACAGTCAGGATTTTTCTGGGCAATTATATGGTTTCAAACAACAAATCAAAATTATTTGTAAGCAATTCTAAGTTAAACTAACTATTCTTAATACTAAAAATTTGTACACAATCATATGCTTTCAAGTATTCTTTTTCAATACAAATAATTTGTACACAATTATACGGTTTCAAGTATTCTTTTTCAATACAAATAATTTGTACACAATTATATGCTTTCAAGTATTCTTTTTCAATACAAATAATTTGTACACAATTAATCGGTTTCAAGTATTCTTTTTCAATACAAATAATTTGTACACAATTATATGGTTTCAAGTATTCTTTCTCAATACAAATAATTTGTACACAATTAATCGGTTTCAAGTATTCTTTTTCAATACAAATAATTTGTACACAATTATATGCTTTCAAGTATTCTTTTTCAATACAAATAATTTGTACTCAATTATACGGTTTCAAGTATTCTTTTTCAATACAAATAATTTGTACACAATTATATGCTTTCAAGTAATCATTCTGTTTGTTTAAGGGTAAGTCTGTGTGGAAGAGTACTTTTTAAGTTAAGAGCCTGTTCTGTTTCAAGTGTTTAAATTTTGAATTTTACTTATAGTAAATAAAGATGTTCTTCTTATTCTACTAAAGTTATCTAAGCAGAATTTTTTTCATCGTGTGCATGATTTCAATAAACCACACAGAATCTGGTATTTTTTGTGGTTTAAATTTTGAGAAAAAAAAGAAAAATGAAAATAAAAGAAAAGAGAAATACATGACTCATTTGTTGCCTTAACCACCCCTGGTTAGCGAACAGAGGTTGTTGACTGTAAGGCAATGCTAGAAGAAGAAAAAAAGCAGTCCTCAACAACAGCTGTGTTCCATTTAAACTAACAGCTGGCATTTGATGTATTGAATGAACCATGTGATCAGAATAACAGCTTATAGATAGCTACTGTAGAGTAATGATAAACAAATGAATACACTAATATAGGATGTTTCAACATACGTGGGACCCATGTGATTGCTAATATTGGGTGTCTAAATATACATGGCACTTATGTGACTGCTAATATAGGGTGTCTCAATATACATGGCACTCATGTGACTTCTAATATAGGATGTCTCAACATACACGGGGCCCATGTGACTGCTAATATAGGGTGTCTCAATATACTTGGGACCCATGTAGCTGCTAATATAGGGTATCCAAATATACATGGGACCCATGTGACTGCTAATATAGGGTGTCTCAACATACATGGGGCCCGTGTGACTGCTAATAGAGGGTGTCTCAATATACATGGGACCCCTGTGACTACTGATATAGGGTGTGTCAATATACAAGGGACCCATGTGACTGCGAATATAGGGTGTCTCAATATACATGGGACCCATGTGACTGCTAATATAGGGTGTCTCAACATACATGGGGCCCGTGTGACTGCTTATAGAGGGTGTCTCAATATACATGGGACCCCATTGACTACTGATATAGGGTGTCTCAATATACAAGGGACCCATGTGACTGCGAATATAGGGTGTCTCAATATACATGGGACCCATGTGACTGCTAATATAGGGTGTCTCAATATACATAGGACCCATGTGACTGCTAATAACTCTACTAATGATAATGTTCTTTTTTGTTTCAGATTTGAAAATAGTATGCTATAACAACTATTAATCCTTAATCCCAATGCCTTGGACAAGAGAGGAAAAATATTTTGTGTCATTACTTATTTGGAGACAAAACCATTCAAAACTGTAGCAAAATAGATGCAACCCATTAATATGATAATGATTTATTACTCAGACAAGAAACTAGAAAAAAGATAGCATGTCCTGGAAGCTGATATGATAACAATTAAAAAAACAACTTTGATTTGATGTCTCAAGCACAAAGGATGCATTTTTTACTGGATGAGTTCCAAATGACCGCCGTTGCCCTCGTCTCAGCAATAAATCAATTTCATATTAATGGGTTGCATTTATTTTTGAGACACCATGTATAATACATGCTCTTCTTTTACTGCCTTTTGTCAGACTCGACTATACTTAAATGTCTAATGCATGAATCAGCTGAAAAGGTCATGGGCCGACCAAGACGCTCTTACAGAATAAGACAAAATGAGGTTTATTTTTCAACTTAATGTCCCTTGCTGTCCACACATTTCTTCCATCAGTGTTCCGGTGCTTGGGTCCTATTGGTAAAAAAAAGTCACCAACAGTGATCATAGGAACTTTTCAGCCTACCTTCATATAATATCTAATTGATCCTATTTGAGTGCTCTAAAATCTTGAACATGATTATTTGAATGGATTAGCTAAATCAGTACTTCTCAAAGAGATCCATATAGACGTCCTGGGGTGGGTGAATGAAAGCATAAGGATCCAGAGGGTGGGGATTCGCTAGTTTGGATTTATAAATCCCTTTCTAACAAGAGAACAAAAATTACTGGATCGTGTAGACTAGTTGCCAGATATTGTTCTCCTGGGGTTTCCAACTTGGGACCGGTAGGCCACATGCACTACCTGAGGCCTATCTCTGCACTACCTGAGGCCTTTCTTGACAACTTTCAAAATTCTCTCTTCCCCTTTTGATGTTGACTATGAAGAAAGTGCCATTGCAACTTTAAATGGAAATCATAGTGTTGTATACTTCTCATCGACCCAACCAAGAACATAATAAAAAATAATGAACGAATTTCAATGAAGGCAACGAAACACGTTTCTTTATAAAAATATATCTCTCTCATTTTATTCTCGAAAGGGGCACATAGTTTGTTGTAAGTTTGCGAGATAGATGGAGAGATTTATACTCAGAGAGGGGACTTCTTCTTGCCCCATATCTTCTTCCTGGAGCCAGGGGGTGCCAACGCTCGCACCCCCTTGCAAGCCGTATCATCAGAGACGTCCAAGACGCCTCTGATCGGCTGTGTATCCCTGGCTTGACTCTCGATTCTCACTGGCCTGACTGTCTAAATCTAACCACGTGGTTCTCATATCACGTGGTCTCCTTCCAGTTACACACCTGCTTGACAGGCCTACCCCGATGCACTGCCATTCCCCTGTTTACTAATCACAACAATACAGCTTGTCAAAGCACATGGGGTCACTAGGAATGCACCCAAAATCCATGTCAACAGTGATTATATAACAATAGATCTTCAGTGTTCAGAAGATTTGAAGTCTAAGTTTCTTGCTTGATACATCATCAATTTCTATAAAAACTAGGTGGTTCTATCTGGATGATTTCCTAACCTTATCACCTGAACCCAGCAAATAGTGAGCTGGTTTGGCACAATATACTCCCGGTAGTGTTCATGGTGTAATACTTGCCGTCATATGAAATGGCCACGGTGACATGAATTCAAATCATGGATTGGGCTCTATATTTTTCTTTCTTTCTTTTTTTTTTTAAGTAGAGGAATTATATTGTGAATTGAATTACCATGACCAGAAAATCCGTCAAATACTTACGCACGACATACGCAAACACTAGACAGCTGTTTCGACCTTATTAGGTCTCATCAACAGTGTTTACCGTGATCTCCACCAGTGGAGATGACTAGTTGATTTGGTGTTACTTGTGTGCAATATGAACTATTGGCTCAGTTGTAGAGTCTCGGCTTTGCAATCTGTGGGTCGCTGGTTTGATCTCCACTGGTGGAGATCACTGTATACACAGCTGGTGAGACCTAATAAGGTTGAAACAGCTGTCCAGTGTTTACGTATCTCGTGCGAAGGCTTTGTCGGATTTTCTGGTCATGGTAATTCAATTCACAATGGACGAGGCTGTTATCGTTTTACATAGCATTCTCTTGGGAAGGTATGGCTCCAATTATTCTCTCTTGGGCTATGGGTAAAGACTAGGGTTGACTAGGCTCTTTAACATTGATATCGTAACTAGCCTTGAAGAAGGAAAACCCTGAAACCAAATCTGTCAAACTCTACTGAGAAATTGACCATGAGTCACATTTGGTTTGGTTTTATGGCACATCAAATATTGTAGGTTATTTAATACCAAATCTATTCTTATACATATAAACAGTTCAATTTAAAACAATTCAGTTTAGCATAAGTACACAGTTTATTTCTCTTTGACCCATAGATAGGACCCTATCAGGAGCTACCACACAAGGCAAGATTGGACCTCGGAGTGATAGCAATGCAAGGGTACTCCACATTTCCCAAAGCTCCAGTATTACGGAAGCCTCATCATGAGATTATTTTGTGTCATATCCAGGACATTCATTGGGGCCGTTTTACCCCTCTGCAGAGATGCAGTCAGTGTATTCTACAGCTTCAGTCGACTGGGGAATTGTGTGGAGGGGTTGGGTGAATATATACATACCACTGTGAGCTGTTATTTTCCGAAATGGAGCATGCCAAGAGTATGCTATGTTCACAACTGCCAAATCATCCGTTGTCTGATGTACTCTATTTGTGACCTTTTCATTTAAACCTGATATTATATCTTTTCGAAATTGCAAACCACATCAGATGTCTCATTAATAAATTGGGATTATTTCTGTGTTAAATTGGCTGTTTTTTCTGTTCTTTTAAGATTGTGGTCCCAGACCCTCCTGAATTAATCTTTGAGGCTCTCTGGCTGAAAAGGTTTGGGAACTCATTGTACACTTAGCAGAATGCCTGATCGAGTGTGATGGCCATTTGTAATGTGTTGATACATATGACCTGCTCAGCATGTATGTGCCATTTGAATCAATAAGCGATCTTACTCTGACATCATTAAACCTTTTGAACATCACAAACCTGCAACTGAATATTTGTGATATCTTCTATACCTACTGTTATGGTCAAGGGGAGGTTCAAATGATGACACGACACAGAAATAAGTAATAAGAAATATATTGAAGGCGAATAGTACATACATAAACGATGGCTGGGAGAAACCCCTCCTCAGCCTAACAATCAGGAATATTACCGCTCTTGGTAACGGCTTGCTGAGACAGAACCGAGACTGAGTTCGAGACTGAGACTGCGTCTGCACAGAAGAAAGCTCAATTGGTATACGTGGTGCATTCAATAAGTTTCCAGACTTTTTTGTACAGGCATTTTGAATTGTTGTATACTCTTGAAGATTCAGTATGTTATTACTATACATCTTATGAGATGACTGACCAATTTTTATTATTTCAGGTTCAAACAAACAGCTACAGCAGCAACTGGAATACACCCTATTAAAGCCTGATTGTCACAGCTGGGGAATTTCAAAAATGCAATCTGGACGTGAGGAAGAACGATATGCAATAAAATTGTGTTTTAAACTTGGAAAAAATGCCACAGAAACAACGTATGGAATGCTTCAGACTGCTTTTGGAGCATCTTGCATGAATCGAGCATCAGTTTTTGAGTGGTATAAGAGATTCAAGGAAGGTATGGAGTCTGTAGGGGATGATGAGAGGTGTGGAAGGAGTAAAGAAGTCAGAACACCAGAGTTGATTGGCCAAAGGGTTAGGGTTAGTGTTAGGGTTACTATGTTGAGGTTTTAAGGGAGTTCTGGATGAGATTCCGTCGGAAGAGGCCAGCACTCTTCAAATCGCCTCAGTGGCATTTCAACCAAGACAATGCACCAGTCCACAACTCCATCCTTGTCACAGACTATTTGACCAGATCCCCAGCCTTCCTATAGTCCAGACCTTGCTCCCTGTGACTTTTGATTATTCCCTAAGCTCAGAGGCTGTCGTTATGAGACAATTGAGTAGATGAAAGTGGCTTTGACGAAGGTCATTGACATGCTCACACAAGAAGACTTCCATGGGGCCTTCCAGGAATTGTTGGAACGGTACAAGTGCATTGCAGCGGGAGGAGATTACTTGGAAGGGGACTAGAGTTTCATGTGTGTACTATCAATAAATGTGCCCATACGAAAAAAGTCTGGAAACTTATTTAATGATCCTTGTATGTCACATGAGGACGAGTCCATCAATTGGGGACATCCCAACCCCTACCAAACCCTTCTTTCCCATTAAAAAAATAATTTCAGAATTAAAGGTGCGTTTGAATTCAAAGTTTACCGATTCTTTCCACTTATAGATTGTACTAAACAGTGCTGAATTAGTTGTTTTGTAATTTGATATTTAATCAATTTATTTTGGAGTGAATGGAAATGAAATTTGATTACAAGAGGGGTGTTGTGGGAGGTGGGAATCAAGTAGAAAATTTAAGAAACTCTACGCTTAACTGAAGTAAATAAAAATTCATTGGTCGAGTGTGTAGAGTGTTTGCTAATTGCCTGGGAGACTGGGGTTCAATCCTAGGTTGTCATACCAAAAACTCAAAAAAGGCACTTGATACGAGGACCATTAAATAAGTTTCCATACTTTTTTCGAATGGGCTCTTTTATTGATAGTACACACATGAAACTCTTGTCCCCTTCGAAGTAATCTCCTCCGGCTGCAATGCATTTGTTGTACCGTTTCAACAACTTCTGCAAGGCCATATGGAAGACCTCTTGAGTGAGCGTGTCACTGACCTTCGTCACAGCATCGTTCATCTCCTCAATTGTCTCATAACGACAGCCTGTGAGCTTAAGGAAAAAGCAAAAGTCACAGGGAACAAGGTCTGGACTATAGGGAGGGTGAGGAACTGTCTTGATGCCCATCTTGGTCAAATAGTCTGTGATAAGGATGGAGTTGTGGACTGGCGCATTGTCCTGCTGAAAAAGCCACTGACCCGATTTGAAGCGTGCTGGCCTCTTCCCAAGGAATCTCTTCTGTGAACTCCCTTAAAACCTCAACATAGTAACCCTAACACTAACCCTTTGACCAATCAACTCTGGTGTATTGACTTCCTTACTCCTCCCATACCTCTCATCATCCCTCACAGACTCTCTGCTTTCCTTGAATCTCTTATGCCATTCAAAAACTGATGCTCGATTCATGCAAGATGCTCCAAAAGCAGCCTGAAGCATTCCATTTGTTGTTTCTGTGGCATTTTTTCCAAGTTTAAAACAGAATTTTATTGCATATCGTTCTTCTAAAGTGTCCTTACGTCTAGATTGCATTTTTGAAATTCACCAGCTGTGACAATCAGGCTTTAGTAGGGTGTATTCCAATTGCTGCTGTAGCTGTTCCTTTGAACCTGAAA
Organism: Sepioteuthis lessoniana; assembly: GCA_963585895.1. Classification (NCBI taxonomy): domain Eukaryota; kingdom Metazoa; phylum Mollusca; class Cephalopoda; order Myopsida; family Loliginidae; genus Sepioteuthis; species Sepioteuthis lessoniana. The sequence continues at coordinate 51,786,132 of OY757942.1, forward strand.
TCATAAAAATTGGTCAGTCATCTCATAAGGTGTATAGCAATAACATTGTGAATTTTCAAGAGTATACAACTATTTTAAATGCCTATACAAAAAAAGTCTGGAAACCTATTGGAGGCACTATGTAATTGTCCTTCTTTTCCCATTCTTTCAGTTTTATTCTGTGGTCAATTATGACAGCAAAGTCGACAATTTTGCAAATTCTCTTTTTTTTGTTGATTATTATAATGTCTGGTCTTCTGGCCGAGATTAGGTGATCCGTGTGCATGTCCAAGTCCCATAGGATTTTAAATGCCTGTACAAAAAAAGTCTGGAAACTTATTGAATGCACCACATACCTCCTTGCTTAATAGTCAACATCATAAGGTATGTATCCAGGGTAAAGTGGAGCAATCCAGGGAAAGGAGTAGCACCTTCCCCTACACCTTGGTGTAGCAGCTATGGAAAAAGGAGCTTTTGGGTTGCCCTCGACTACTCATATCTATCTATCTATCTTATCAAGGACGGGTTTAATCAACGCTAACTCCCAATTTAAGAACCTTTTAGAGTCGACATGTCGGACAAGATCAAAGACCGCTGACGCTTTCCAACCCAAACCCACATTCAAGTCTCTGGTATTTTCCGCCCAAAGACCAAGATCCTTCATAGCTACACGTAAAGCCAGCCAGCTAATAACAATTTACACCCTCTTAGCTCCTGACCCTTATCTAGTGAGAGAAGAGAACATATATCTCTTCTAATATACCGACTTTGTTTGATTTTAAAAATAATACACTTGTCTATAATGGCCTGGCAGACGAAAGTTTTGAGCTGTAGCAGAGACGAGGGCGTTTGAAACACACGGACGAAAGGTATCAGTTCTAATAAGCTTATCAAATCTTTGTGACCTGTTATAATATTGTACAATAATCATCATGTCGTGCTACCAGCACGGATATTTCTGACCCTCTCTCACCACATCTCCCTATTGTCCATTACTTCCGGTAGGTCCTCAAGGCTTCATCCCGTATCGGCACAGAGCTGCTGTATGTAGGTTCGAGCTAGACGTCCTACTTTTGCTCGTCCATGTGAAGGTGTCCACAGGAGTACATCACTTATGAGTTCGTCCCTACTTCTCCAGCAGTGTCCTGCATGTCTAGTTCGTCTAATTTTGATAGTTTTCGTGATGGGTGGTAGGTGGCCGTACAGCTTCGACTTTGTAGGGTGCTGTCTCCAGGACTTGTTCAATATTGCTCGCAGCATTCTTGTGTAATTGCCGTCAAGCTTTTTCTCCATACGTTTAGTTAGCGTCCATGTGGTGCATCCATATAGCAGTATCGACACGATCGCTGCTGGAAGGAACTGTGCTTCATTTTATCAGTCAGGTCTGTGGTGCCCTCCCCTACACCGCAGTGTAGTAGCTACTAAAACAACTACGCTTGTACAATAATAATAATAATAATATGAAAAACAATTTTGTTGCAATTCAAATTTCTTTTTTGTTACTGTTGCTATATGTTTACTTTTGTTGACAATTCGTTTCACTTGAAAATTTTCGTTTGCAACCTTCCAATACGGAATCGGTAAGCAGACACGCTGACAAACTCAATACTACTCCAACAACAGACCAAAATAAGGAGTCATTGGCATCAATTTTCTTGGAGAATAGTTTAAGAATACACCAATACGGAATCGGCAAGCAGACACGCTGACAAACTCAATACTACTCCAACAACAGACCAAAATAAGGAGTATTTGGCATCAATTTTCTTGGAGAATAGTTTAAGAACTTTCTATTTATTTTTATTCCTCGATTGAAATCAATAAAACGGTAGGCAAGTTGCCTCCCAACTGGGTGTATGTGTGTTTAACGTAGGCCAAAACAATTATCGACTAAAATTGCATACGGCATTAAAAAGGTTAATTTCATATCGATCAAATGAAGACATACATCTGTAGCAATCGATCTCATAAAGAAAAAGACAGTTGTAGAGAAGGGAATAGAGGAATATTACAATTTAGTAGCAAAATTTCATGGAATAATTGATTGATGGATTTTAACGGAATATCAACCTGTCAGGGGTTATTTTATGCCTCGAGGTTAGAGAATTGCGCACATTATGCTTTTATATTTACATTTTCTGTTTAGTTTAAGTTTTTTACACTCAGTAATGGGATATCAGGTATTTTTCATACAAATAATTTTTAAAAAGATCTATTTAACCCTAAGTTAGGACCCTGACAGGTATTACTTCTCCGGTAGAAAGTGGACCTGAGAGTAATGACAATGAAGAGGTACTCCACACTTCTCAGGTCTCCAGAACGTGCTTAACGTTCCGATGTAGTTTGGTGTCATATCCAGGATACAAAATCTCCGTCGACTGGGGCTGTAGAATACACCGACAGCATCTCTGCGGAGGGTAACACGCCTCAACGAGTGTCCAGCATATGCGATTAAACAATCCGATGGCGAGGCTCGAGCCTTTGAGCTTTGAGGAATGTGGAGTCCACCTTCATTGCCATTACTCCCAGGTCCACTCTGACCCGGATTGGTAGTATAAGGTGTAGAGGAGATTTGGTGTGTTATTTGTTTAGGCTTCGTTGGTTGTTGCCGTTGATGGTTGTCGTAGTACCTGACTCTATTTGTTCTTCACAACCTCATTTAAATCATTGGTGTCTTCTTTGTCTGTGAAGGTTGCAAAGCAATTATCGAATGAAGGAAGAAAGGAGAAGAAGATACCTTTTAAATTTTAACTTTATTTTTGGGTTTAATACACCTACTCTTTAGCGAGGAAATGTCTTCCTGAACTATTAGGAAACAGTTGCATCTCCTAAACGAGGCTTTGAAATATATTACTCCTTTTGGGAGAGTGATAAGTCTAAAGTCGGTGATAATGATCAGTTAGTGCTTTTTGTGAGTTATGTTAGCAGAGATGGTAGAAAGTGGACCTGAGAGTAATGACAATGAAGGGGTACTCCACACTTCTCAGGTCTCCAGAACGTGCTTTACGATCAGATGTAGTTTGGTGTCATGTCCAGGATACAAAAGCCCCGTCGACTAGGGCTATAGAATACACCGACAGCATCTCTGCAGAGGGTAAGACGCCTCAGACGAGTGTCCAGCATATGCTATTAAACAATCCGATGGCGAGGCTCGAGCCTTTGAGCTTTGAGGAATGTGGAGTCCACCTTTATTGCCATTACTTCTAGGTCCACGCTGATCCGGTGTTTATGACCACTTAGTGCTTTTTGTGAGTTATGTTAGCAGAGATGGCTGCTAACAGGAGAGCCATTTCTTGTGAATTGTAAGCTTGAAGGTTTGTCCGATGTCTAGTAGATATGTTCTGTAACAGCTGTTACTGGTGGGAGAGTGAGCCAGCGTGCCACTAAGCAGACACGAGATTTTCCCCACCAGCTGGAGGAGAGAAGTAGGTCTTTTCTGTCCAAGTGGTCACTGTTGAATGAGAAAGAGTTTCTCTTTAGCGCTGATAAGTCTTGTCTTTTAGGTATGCACAGCTCATACTTCCTGTAAAAGATTTCTGGGAACTACAACACTTGGATTTATTTTATTTTATTTAAATTTTTTGTAACCCCCACAGTTGCACCTGATAGAGTCTTATCTATTTGTCATAGAGAACAAACTTTGTGCAAACCAATGACTGATGTTAAATTGTGACTGTAATATCGCTATACTTGAAACCATTTAACTGAAAAAAAGAGCTCTTGTTTGTTTAAGAATGTGTTTAAAAATCATACGTGGTGCCTTCCATAAGTTTCCAGACTATTTTGTACAGGCATTTAAAATTGTCTTAGACTCTTGAAAATTCACTATGTTATTGCTATACATCTTATGAGATGACTGACCATTTTTTATCATTTCAGCTTCAAATGAACAGCTACAGCAGCAATTGGAATACACCCTACTAAAGCCTGATTGTCACAGCTGGTGAATTTCAAAAATGCAATCTGGACATGAGGACACTTTCTAAAGTGTCCTAATGTCCAGATTGCATTTTTGAAATTTTTGAAACGATATGCAATGAAATTGTGTTTTAAACTTGGAAAAAATGCCGCAGAAACATATGGAATGCTTCAGACTGCTTTTGGAGCATCTTGTATGAATCGAGCATGAGTTTTTGAGTGGCATAAGAGATTCAAGGAAGGTACGGAGTCTGTGAGGGATGATGAGAGGTGTGAGAGGAGTAAGGAAGTCAATACACCAGAGTTGATTGGCCAAAGGGTTAGGCTTAGGGTTACAAAGTTAGATAATCAACAATCGTTGATATTCCATTAAACTCAACCTAACCAAATCATATATATTCAATATATATGTATAAAGATGATTTGGCATTAAATAACCTACAATGGTTGATATGCCATTAAACCCAACCAAACCAAATCATATATATTTAATATATATGTATAAAGAGGATTTGGCATTAAATAACCTACAATGGTTGATATGCCATAAAATGCCAATTCATTTTTATGCAAATAGTCAGCTCTATTTTAAACAATTCAGTTTAGCATGAGTACACAGTTTAATTGTCAAAACAGTTCTAATTCAGCTAATTCAGTTTAGTATAAGTGCAGATTTTGTTTACACACAGTTAAATGTCAAAACAGTTCTATGTTAAACAATGCAATTTAGTGTAAGTACAGTTACAATGTTAAAAATAGTTCCATTTCAAGCAATTCAGTTTAGCATATGCACGCTGTTTAAATGTAAGTTTAATTGTCAAAAACATTTCTATTGAAGCTATTCGGTTTAGTCAAACAGTTTTAATTCAAACAATTCAGTTTAGCATAAGTATGCCGTTAGTTCTATTAAACCCATAGATAGGGCCCTATCAGGTATTACTATTCCGGGCCAGGGTGGACCTGGGATCAATGACAATGAAGGGGTGCTCTGCATTCCCCAAAGCTCCAGCATCACTGGAACGTAACCATCAAATTGTTTAGTGTCATATCCAGGACACTCGTTAGGTGGGGGGTCTAACCCCTCCGCAGAGGTGCGGTCGTTGTATTCTACCGCCTCCCACTGCCGACAGGGCAATTGAGTTATTGGTATAAACAATACTTTTATTTAATTTTTGCTATTTTCTTTTTTTTATTTGGCCCCTAAAACTGTAACATTATAGGTAGGTACAAAAAAAAAATACTGGCTCATTGGCCTAGTGGCTAAAGTGTTCGCCAATGGTCCGGGAGACCTGAGTTCAATCCCAGGTCAGGTCATACCAAAGACTTTAAAAATAGTACTTGATACCTCCTTACTTAACACTCAGCAATATAAGTTACGTATCAAGGGTAAAGTGGAGCAATCCAGGGAAAGTAGTAGCGCCCTCCCCTACACCTCGGTGTAGTTGCTATTGAAAAGGGAGCCTTCATATATATATATATCTATATATACATGTGTATATAGATTATCCAATTGGCCTCAAATTTTAACTCGGTGTAGTAGCTATTGAAAAGGGAGCCTTTTGGTCACCCTCGACTAAAGGGAGACAACTTTTTACTAACTTTCGACAATAAAAAGAAGCTAAGAAATGAAAACATGTCCCTAAAATGAAAAGAAGCTAAGAATTAGAGATTTAAAAATTTTACATTTAAAATTGTATTTTAAAAATCTACTCCACAGGGTGAAACATTTAAATGATTTTTTAGTTCTCCAAAAAAAGTAAGAAGTATTTTACGATTAGAACTAAATTACAAAAAAATAATTTTCAAAAAGCATTAAATTCAAATTTCACCAACGAAATCTGTGTGATTTTGAAACATGGCTTGTTTAAGAAAAACTGAAGAGTTGCGCGTGCTTTTTGTACATACTTATAAAGAACTGTGAAAAGTTCCACAAATCCATTGATTTTAAATCACTGAACTATATCCTTTAATCAGTAAAAATCAAAAACTAGATTTTGTACTTAAAGTATATGTTGGATTTTAATGCTCTGTAATATCCCCTATTTGAGTTATAAGTCGACACGTACTAACTAAAAACTAAACTAAAAACACTTTGTAACTCGTGTGAGGTAACAATAATAACTAAAAATCTGTGTACTTATGCTAAATTAAATTGTTTGAAATAGAACTAGTTTGACATTAACAAAAAAATCTGTATATAGGGGAAATAATACACCAGCATTTATTTTATCTAATTTATATGATATCAAACAGGATAGGGTGGTGAGGCTCTATTTTTGGAACTTTGTGATACATGCAATTGTGACAATATTCGTCTGTGGCGGTGCGTGAGGGGTTAAAAAAAAAAAAAAAAAAAATTGAATAGCCAATTATGATTGCCAAGAAGTGTGGAGTTGAAATTCTGGGAAAAAGAATCGAAAATGCTGTGACCGAGTTTTTCTTTTGTTGACAATAGCCAAAATTGAAACAAAGAAGTTGACAGGTACGGAAGATTAAGTTGTTTACAGAACTCAGGCAGAAATCGAGAAAGAAAAATATTGTGATTAAAAAGGTGAAAAGAGTAACGATACTAAGATAATTTTCGAGCCTGGAAAAAGTTAATTTTTAAAGGATTTGACAGCACAAAGATTCAGATACGGTGTGACTTGCACTCCAGTTAAAAGGTGGGACTCAGAGCAAACAAAGAAGTCTTTGTCAAGATAAAGAAGGCCACCTGGAATTTGGGGAAATACCTCAGCTAAGGGTTGAGAAAATTATCCAGAATTACTTATCAGTGTTGAAAGGGGATTATTAATTAGCCTGAGGATAGGCCAGTCTTTTCGCCTACGTGGAATTGAAACCAGTTCCATCAAAAGTGACAGTCCAGCATATTTGGGTAAAAAGGGGTTGGACCCTTTCTGACGTCATGAGCCGTAAAATGATAGAAACTATGTTGGTAGGAGGAAAGCTATCCTCCTGTAGTCCTCACTATGAGGGTAGTGAGAGGAACAACTCTGTGGAAGTAGTGAAAAGAGGGTTGGACCCTTTCTGATGACGAAAATTAAAACAAAGACATGAAGGATGTCTAATGAGTTGAAAATGACGTTAGGGAGATCACCCCTGCCTCAGTCAGAACCTACCCCAGAATATTGGCAATTATTATATAAACAGGCTGATTTCCGAACTCAGCAGTTGGTGGCAGAGAGCGAAGCAGTTCGGTTCCAGACGAAGCAGACGAAGACCAGACAGGGACCAACAGATTGGAATTGTGCTTTGCGCTGCCAACTCATATCGCCAGTCCGCCGCTGGAATACACTGTCGTTAAGAAAACTTAGACCTTTGTAAGTTGGTGGCAGAAGAGAGCGAAGCAGTTGGTACCAGACGAAGTAGACGTAGCCGACGAAGACCAGGCAGGGACCAACAGATTGGAATTGTGCTTTGCGCTACCAGCTCATATATCACCAGTTCGCCGCTGGAATACACTGTCGTTAAGAAAACTTAGACCTTTGTAAGTTGGTGGCAGAGAGCGAAGCAGTTCGGTTCCAGGAAGCAGACGAAGCAGACGAAGACCAGTCAGGGACCAACAAATTGGAATTGTGCTTTGCGCTGCCAACTCAGATATCGCCAGTCCGCCGCTGAGATACACTGTCGTTAAGAAAACTTAACCCTCGTCGGGCCGCCGCCTTAGACTATTATATGTCACACCCGCAGATTTCTTTTTTTTTGTCGCCATCTGTGACTTTGAAGTTTTATAAACCCTTTTCTTATCTACTGCAGAAATCGGAGTTATTGTTCTTTTTTTGTTCTGCAATATATGTACCCCTTTGGAGTCCAGTCTTCAGCTGCCAGTAACCCCTCTTCCTTTCAGACAGGGCCATCGGCCTTACTTTTAAAGAATCACAACGTGGGGCAGAGCTGTGCATGGTCACTTTGCCTGGAAGGAACTTTTGATCTGTTTTTTCCCACTCTGTAGCAGAGAGATTGGAGGGAGGCGGACAAGGTTGTGGCAAAGAGTTACCATAATAGGTATAATCAGCGCTGTGATCGAGGACGGGGCGAAGAGGGTGGTATACAATCACCACTTTGTTTCTATTACTTCATGTTTCACTCTGTCTAGAGACGGATGGAGGTCCTCGTAACATTTTGCCAAACGTGCTGGACTGTGATATCGTAGTAAGCGAGTTCGAATTCCAGTCGAGCTATTACGTTCACTTTCGAACTTAATACACTAGGGAAAGGCACGAACTCCCTTATCCCACCAACTGTGGGTTAAAAAGTACCTCTACTGTTCTTCTCCAAGGATAGCTTTGGCATTGTATAACTCACGAAGGTTGATATGTCATTAAATAAAGAAACCGAAAGAAACTAATCCAGATTTGTAGTATCTATAAGATCCTCGTATATAGGTCAGGAATGATTGAAAATTATTTGTACTGAATAAAAATACCTGATAGGCAAACTGATAGCGGAACTCCAGTCGCGCTATTACGTTCACTTTCAGACTAATACCCTTGGGAAAGGCATGAACCCCCTTATCCCTCTATGTTAGACTGCAACATCGTAGTGAGTGAGTTCGAACTCTAGTCGCGCTATTACGTTCACTTTCGGACAAATACTCTTGGGAAAGGCATGAACCTCCTTATCCCTCTATGTTAGACTGCAACATTGTAGTGAGTGAGTTCAAACTCCAGTCATGCTATTACGTTCACTTTCGTACAAATACCCTTGGGAAAGGCATGAACCCCCTTATCCCTCTATGTTAGACTGCAACATTGTAGTGAGTGAGTTCAAACTCCAGTCATGCTATTACGTTCACTTTCGGACAAATACTCTTGGGAAAGGCATGAACCCCCTTATCCCTCTATGTTATACTGTAACATCATAGTGAGTGAGTTCAAACTCCAGTCATGCTATTACGTTCACTTTCGGACAAATACCCTTGGGAAAGGTATCGAATCACTTTATCTTCCCAGCTATGGGGTTAAATAGTATCACAACTGTTCTAGAAGGAAGAATTTGGCATTAAATAACCTAAGATGGTTGATATACCATTAAATAAGACAACAGAAACAGGGAGTTGATCACAGTACAATAACCAGATGGTTGAAGAAATTGTGCTTCGGTTGCAAGAATCTCGATGATCAGCAAGGTCTGGTAGGCTTAAAAACGTAACATTCGGAGAGTATCAGGCGAGCTGCTGAATTGCGCCTCACGTTATCAAAATATAGTAAAACTCATCCAATTATCTTAAGTATTTCAATAAGTTGCTTTATCTGTTATTGTAGTTATTAATTAGATAACATTAATAAAAAAAAGAAAAACAAAACGGTGTTAAATATTCTAAAGTACCTAACATTCGATTTTAGAGTAGAGTGCTTTAAAACAACTCTCTTTAGGTTTGGTTTCTTTGTTTAATGGCATATCAACATGTGTGAGTTATTTAAAGCCAAAACCGTTTTGTAGAAGAACAACTGTGATAATATTTAACCTATTACGGAAGGATTAAGTGGTTTCGTGCCTTTTGTAAAGTGTAACAATCCGGAAGTGAACGTAATAGCACGACTGGAATTCGAAGTCGTTTACAGTCTACTACCCCCCGGGATTTACACCCGACCCTCTTTTGGTCGAATCGGCTTGGGCTGAAGACTACACCGACTGCATCTTTGCAGAAGGGTTAGTCTCCTTTAATGAGAGGCTCAGTAGGCTGGGGTTGTAGAATACGCCGACCGCATCGCTACAGAGGGGTAAGACTGTTGTGGACATTTAAACTGTGTCCAAATATTAAACGGAATTGTTTGAAATAGAACTGTTCGTATGTATAAAAATTGATTTGGCATTAAATAACCTATAATGGTTGATATGCCATAAAACCCAACCCAATCAAACCAAACCAAACCAAACCAAACCAAATCATATATATTCAATATATATTTATAAAGAGGATTTGGCATTAAATAACCTACAATGGTTGATATGCCATAAAACCCAACCAAACCAAATCTTATATATCTAATATATATGTATAAAGAGGATTTGGCATTAAATAACCTACAATGGTTGATATGCCATAAAACCCAACCAAACCAAATCATATATATTTAATATATATGTATAAAGAGAATTTAGCATTAGATAACCTGCAAGGGTTGATATGCCATAAAACCCAACCAAGCCAAATCATATATATTTAATATATATGTATAAAGAGGATTTGGCATTAAATAACCTACAATGGTTAATATGCCATGAAACCCAACCCAACCCAACCAAACCAAATCAAACCAAACCAAATCCAGAAGCGGTAAGTTTCAAAACTTTGTAATCTACTGCTTTTTATTCCTCTGTCTCTATCTTTTTAGACAGAGAGTACCAGGCGAACTTGGCATCTCATCGTCTAGTGTGGTTGGTCACCTTTACGACCGCGGCAAAAGCATTTGGAGCGGAAAAATTGTGCTTCACGTACTACCAAAATATTGCAAAATTTTTGACTCACCCTCGAAATTCTGTAAGCTGAATGTTAACTCAAATGAATAATACTGATGAAAATATGTTGGTCATCACACTGACCCAGATTACTCGCCAGTGTTTTCTGAATATTTAATGACTTCCTTTCTGAAAGTTTGTTGTTTCCGGTCAGTTTCCTTCCGTCGTTTTGTCCACTTTGATGTTGACCACTTGACCGTTTGGCACAGATAGAAATAAAAAAAGCGGCGAATTTGATCGACGGGAGATTTTGTTCGCCCTTCACCCAAACCTCCATGGGGAATGCCTAGGGGGATAAAGGATTTTTTGTGACGGCCGTGCATCAGTCTTGATTCGTCTGTGGCCCCGCCCTACCATAAGATGACCTTATGTCGCATCTTGAGTTGATGCGAGGTCAGATAAATGCTATTTTGTATACGATCATTTTGTTTATTTTGTATTTCCTTATTTTTTTCTAGTAAACGCAATTCGACTTGCTTCTTCAATTGACTTTGTCTATAGCCTTGAAGTGAGTAAGTACTTTTGGAACTTTTCAACATTTCAGGAGAAATTAAAAAAAATTCAGAAACGAAAAAGTACAAAGATGCAACTATCTTAACCACTAAGCTGCCCTACAATATCAGCATTCGAAATCCTGCTATTGTAAAGAAGGCAGTAACCTGTTGTAAATACCAGATACAAACAAATAAAATATCCTTTAAATACGAAGCAATTATTCAAAACATTAATAAAAGCGATTCCAGATCCTTTAATTTTATTAATGACCATCTTACAACCCGTATGTAATATGGCTAAGTATTGCTGACGAATAATTATCCTAAACTTTAATAAAAGCGACTCCACATCCTTTAATTTTAATAATGACCATCTTACAACCCGTATGTAATATGGCTAAGTATTGCTGACGAATAATTATCCTAAACTTTAATAAAAGCGCCTCCACATCCTTTAATTTTAATAATGACCATCTTACAACCCGTATGTAATATGGCTAAGTATTGCTGACGAATAATTATCCTAAACTTTAATAAAAGCACCTCCACATCCTTTAATTTTAATAATGACCATCTTACAACCCGTATGTAATATGGCTAAGTATTGCTGACGAATAATTATCCTAAACTTTAATAAAAGCGACTCCACATCCTTTAATTTTAATAATGACCATCTTACAACCCGTATGTAATATGGCTAAGTATTGCTGACGAATAATTATCCTAAACTTTAATAAAAGCGACTCCACATCCTTTAATTTTAATAATGACCATCTTACAACCCGTATGTAATATGGCTAAGTATTGCTGACGAATAATTATCCTAAACTTTAATAAAAGCGCCTCCACATCCTTTAATTTTAATAATGACCATCTTACAACCCGTATGTAATATGGCTAAGTATTGCTGACGAATAATTATCCTAAACTTTAATAAAAGCGCCTCCACATCCTTTAATTTTAATAATGACCATCTTACAACCCGTATGTAATATGGCTAAGTATTGCTGACGAATAATTATCCTAAACTTTAATAAAAGCGACTCCACATCCTTTAATTTTAATAATGACCATCTTACAACCCGTATGTAATATGGCTAAGTATTGCTGACGAATAATTATCCTAAACTTTAATAAAAGCGCCTCCACATCCTTTAATTTTAATAATGACCATCTTACAACCCGTATGTAATATGGCTAAGTATTGCTGACGAATAATTATCCTAAACTTTAATAAAAGCGCCTCCACATCCTTTAATTTTAATAATGACCATCTTACAACCCGTATGTAATATGGCTAAGTATTGCTGACGAATAATTATCCTAAACTTTAATAAAAGCGCCTCCACATCCTTTAATTTTAATAATGACCATCTTACAACCCGTATGTAATATGGCTAAGTATTGCTGACGAATAATTATCCTAAACTTTAATAAAAGCGCCTCCACATCCTTTAATTTTAATAATGACCATCTTACAACCCGTATGTAATATGGCTAAGTATTGCTGACGAATAATTATCCTAAACTTTAATAAAAGCGCCTCCACATCCTTTAATTTTAATAATGACCATCTTACAACCCGTATGTAATATGGCTAAGTATTGCTGACGAATAATTATCCTAAACTTTAATAAAAGCGCCTCCACATCCTTTAATTTTAATAATGACCATCTTACAACCCGTATGTAATATGGCTAAGTATTGCTGACGAATAATTATCCTAAACTTTAATAAAAGCGCCTCCACATCCTTTAATTTTAATAATGACCATCTTACAACCCGTATGTAATATGGCTAAGTATTGCTGACGAATAATTATCCTAAACTTTAATAAAAGCGACTCCACATCCTTTAATTTTAATAATGACCATCTTACAACCCGTATGTAATATGGCTAAGTATTGCTGACGAATAATTATCCTAAACTTTAATAAAAGCGCCTCCACATCCTTTAATTTTAATAATGACCATCTTACAACCCGTATGTAATATGGCTAAGTATTGCTGACGAATAATTATCCTAAACTTTAATAAAAGCGACTCCACATCCTTTAATTTTAATAATGACCATCTTACAACCCGTATGTAATATGGCTAAGTATTGCTGACGAATAATTATCCTAAACTTTAATAAAAGCGCCTCCACATCCTTTAATTTTAATAATGACCATCTTACAACCCGTATGTAATATGGCTAAGTATTGCTGACGAATAATTATCCTAAACTTTAATAAAAGCGCCTCCACATCCTTTAATTTTAATAATGACCATCTTACAACCCGTATGTAATATGGCTAAGTATTGCTGACGAATAATTATCCTAAACTTTAATAAAAGCGCCTCCACATCCTTTAATTTTAATAATGACCATCTTACAACCCGTATGTAATATGGCTAAGTATTGCTGACGAATAATTATCCTAAACTTTAATAAAAGCGACTCCACATCCTTTAGTTTTAATAATGACCATCTTACAACCCGTATGTAATATGGCTAAGTATTGCTGACGAATAATTATCCTAAACTTTAATGAAAGCGCCTCCACATCCTTTAATTTTAATAATGACCATCTTACAACCCGTATGTAATATGGCTAAGTATTGCTGACGAATAATTATCCTAAACTTTAATAAAAGCGCCTCCACATCCTTTAATTTTAATAATGACCATCTTACAACCCGTATGTAATATGGCTAAGTATTGCTGACGAATAATTATCCTAAACTTTAATAAAAGCGACTCCACATCCTTTAATTTTAATAATGACCATCTTACAACCCGTATGTAATATGGCTAAGTATTGCTGACGAATAATTATCCTAAACTTTAATAAAAGCGCCTCCACATCCTTTAATTTTAATAATGACCATCTTACAACCCGTATGTAATATGGCTAAGTATTGCTGACGAATAATTATCCTAAACTTTAATAAAAGCGCCTCCACATCCTTTAATTTTAATAATGACCATCTTACAACCCGTATGTAATATGGCTAAGTATTGCTGACGAATAATTATCCTAAACTTTAATAAAAGCGCCTCCACATCCTTTAATTTTAATAATGACCATCTTACAACCCGTATGTAATATGGCTAAGTATTGCTGACGAATAATTATCCTAAACTTTAATAAAAGCGCCTCCACATCCTTTAATTTTAATAATGACCATCTTACAACCCGTATGTAATATGGCTAAGTATTGCTGACGAATAATTATCCTAAACTTTAATAAAAGCGCCTCCACATCCTTTAATTTTAATAATGACCATCTTACAACCCGTATGTAATATGGCTAAGTATTGCTGACGAATAATTATCCTAAACTTTAATAAAAGCGACTCCACATCCTTTAATTTTAATAATGACCATCTTACAACCCGTATGTAATATGGCTAAGTATTGCTGACGAATAATTATCCTAAACTTTAATAAAAGCGCCTCCACATCCTTTAATTTTAATAATGACCATCTTACAACCCGTATGTAATATGGCTAAGTATTGCTGACGAATAATTATCCTAAACTTTAATAAAAGCGCCTCCACATCCTTTAATTTTAATAATGACCATCTTACAACCCGTATGTAATATGGCTAAGTATTGCTGACGAATAATTATCCTAAACTTTAATAAAAGCGACTCCGCATCCTTTAATTTTAATAATGACCATCTTACAACCCGTATGTAATATGGCTAAGTATTGCTGACGAATAATTATCCTAAACTTTAATAAAAGCGACTCCACATCCTTTAGTTTTAATAATGACCATCTTACAACCCGTATGTAATATGGCTAAGTATTGCTGACGAATAATTATCCTAAACTTTAATAAAAGCGACTCCACATCCTTTAATTTTAATAATGACCATCTTACAACCCGTATGTAATATGGCTAAGTATTGCTGACGAATAATTATCCTAAACTTTAATAAAAGCGACTCCACATCCTTTAGTTTTAATAATGACCATCTTACAACCCGTATGTAATATGGCTAAGTATTGCTGACGAATAATTATCCTAAACTTTAATAAAAGCGACTCCACATCCTTTAATTTTAATAATGACCATCTTACAACCCGTATGTAATATGGCTAAGTATTGCTGACGAATAATTATCCTAAACTTTAATAAAAGCGACTCCACATCCTTTAATTTTAATAATGACCATCTTACAACCCGTATGTAATATGGCTAAGTATTGCTGACGAATAATTATCCTAAACTTTAATAAAAGCGACTCCACATCCTTTAATTTTAATAATGACCATCTTACAACCCGTATGTAATATGGCTAAGTATTGCTGACGAATAATTATCCTAAACTTTAATAAAAGCGACTCCACATCCTTTAATTTTAATAATGACCATCTTACAACCCGTATGTAATATGGCTAAGTATTGCTGACGAATAATTATCCTAAACTTTAATAAAAGCGCCTCCACATCCTTTAATTTTAATAATGACCATCTTACAACCCGTATGTAATATGGCTAAGTATTGCTGACGAATAATTATCCTAAACTTTAATAAAAGCGCCTCCACATCCTTTAATTTTAATAATGACCATCTTACAACCCGTATGTAATATGGCTAAGTATTGCTGACGAATAATTATCCTAAACTTTAATAAAAGCGCCTCCACATCCTTTAATTTTATTAATGACCATCTTACAACCCGTATGTAATATGGCTAAGTATTGCTGACGAATAATTATCCTAAACTTTAATAAAAGCGCCTCCACATCCTTTAATTTTAATAATGACCATCTTACAACCCGTATGTAATATGGCTAAGTATTGCTGACGAATAATTATCCTAAACTTTAATAAAAGCGACTCCACATCCTTTAATTTTAATAATGACCATCTTACAACCCGTATGTAATATGGCTAAGTATTGCTGACGAATAATTATCCTAAACTTTAATAAAAGCGACTCCACATCCTTTAGTTTTAATAATGACCATCTTACAACCCGTATGTAATATGGCTAAGTATTGCTGACGAATAATTATCCTAAACTTTAATAAAAGCGACTCCACATCCTTTAATTTTAATAATGACCATCTTACAACCCGTATGTAATATGGCTAAGTATTGCTGACGAATAATTATCCTAAACTTTAATAAAAGCGACTCCACATCCTTTAGTTTTAATAATGACCATCTTACAACCCGTATGTAATATGGCTAAGTATTGCTGACGAATAATTATCCTAAACTTTAATAAAAGCGACTCCACATCCTTTAATTTTAATAATGACCATCTTACAACCCGTATGTAATATGGCTAAGTATTGCTGACGAATAATTATCCTAAACTTTAATAAAAGCGACTCCACATCCTTTAATTTTAATAATGACCATCTTACAACCCGTATGTAATATGGCTAAGTATTGCTGACGAATAATTATCCTAAACTTTAATAAAAGCGACTCCACATCCTTTAATTTTAATAATGACCATCTTACAACCCGTATGTAATATGGCTAAGTATTGCTGACGAATAATTATCCTAAACTTTAATAAAAGCGACTCCACATCCTTTAATTTTAATAATGACCATCTTACAACCCGTCTGTAATATGGCTAAGTATTGCTGACGAATAATTATCCTAAACTTTAATAAAAGCGACTCCACATCCTTTAATTTTAATAATGACCATCTTACAACCCGTATGTAATATGGCTAAGTATTGCTGACGAATAATTATCCTAAACTTTAATAAAAGCGCCTCCACATCCTTTAATTTTAATAATGACCATCTTACAACCCGTATGTAATATGGCTAAGTATTGCTGACGAATAATTATCCTAAACTTTAATAAAAGCGACTCCACATCCTTTAATTTTAATAATGACCATCTTACAACCCGTATGTAATATGGCTAAGTATTGCTGACGAATAATTATCCTAAACTTTAATAAAAGCGCCTCCACATCCTTTAATTTTAATAATGACCATCTTACAACCCGTATGTAATATGGCTAAGTATTGCTGACGAATAATTATCCTAAACTTTAATAAAAGCGACTCCACATCCTTTAGTTTTAATAATGACCATCTTACAACCCGTATGTTATATGGTCATTATTACTGCAGGAGAAATTTGATAAAATTCAATCTAGTTTGTTTAAAGAATATTTTATAAAGCCAGAATGTTCAGCTATTGAATAAAAAATATTTTGTGTCTTATATATCATTAGTTTATTTACTGTTAATTACTGATAATAATAATAATAATAATAATAATAATAATTATAATAATAATAAACTTCACCTAATCTCGCGTAGACGATTATAATAATCAACAAAAAAGAGATAATTTGCCGAATTGTGGACTTTGCCGTTCCAGCAGACCACAGACTAAAATTGAAAGAATGCGAAAAGAAGGATAAGTACCTCGACCTTTGCTAGGGAATTGAAAAAACTGTAGAAAATGAAAGTGACGTTTATACCGATTCTAATTGGTGCGCTTGGTACAATCACCAAAGGACTGGTACAAGGACAGGAGGACTGAGAAATAAAGGGACGGGCGGAGACTGTCCAAACTACAGCGTTGTTGAGATCGGCCAGAATACCGAGAAGAGTCCTGGAGACTTGAGGAGACGTTGTCACTCAAACTCCAGTGAAAGACCATCAGTTAACGCTGATGTGAAAAACTCTCAAGGAGTAAAATAATAATTCAATTTAGTTTGTTTAAGAAATATTTTATAAAGCCAGAATATTTAGCTATTGAATTTAAAAAAATGTTTTGTATCTTATATATTATTTGTTTATTCATTACTATATTGTAATAATAATCTTCAGCAAATGATTGAACAGTTCTATTTGAACTATTGTTGGGACTCTCACTGGTACTTCCACTTTGAGTGAAAGTGAACGTAGGTGTAAGAGCAATGAAGGGTTCTACAGGACTAGAGCCTCACTATCAAATAGCTTAGAGTAATATCCAGGTCACTAGTTGGAGATGGCTCTCACCCCACTGCAGTGGTACAGTGTATATCCCTAGCCGACAGAGAGGGCAAATTACTAGTAATTGTTGGGAATACTTGATATATGTCTGTGCAAACAAATGTTTATATAAAAGAAAAAAAGAATGAAGTGGTACTCCGCATTCCCCAAAGCTCCAGCATGACTGGAACCTCACCATTAGATTGTTTACTGTCATAATCAGGACTCACGTTGGGGGTGGCGCAGTCGGTTGGGACACAGAATGCACCAACTGTATCTCTGCAGAGGGGTAAGACACCCTCTATGAATGTCCTGATATGACACTAATGATGGTGAGGCTTTAGAAATGCTGGAGCTTTGGAGAGGCCGGAGTACCCCTTTATTGCCATCGCTCCCTGGTCCACTCTGGCTCGGAGTGGTAGCACCTGATAGGATCCTATCTATGGGTCAAATAGAACTGTTTTACATTTAAACAAAGTTTGATATACTATAAAACCAAACTAAATACAAATCCAAACTTGATGGGGGAATCTTACCTCTCGGCAGAGATGCAGCCGACTGGGCCAATGGAAAAATGGAAAAAAGTTATGATTACAATCAAAAATTTACTAATGAGTCAAATTTTGGCATTAAATAACTTATAAGGAGTTGATATGCCGTTAAGCAAATAAACCTAACCAAATTTGTTTTTTCTGCTGAACAGAAAAAATATTTATTTTATTGACATCGACATCGTGGAGAAACTTATCTTTGTTGTCAGTTCTCTTCGTTTTGGGCAGGGTGGCAATGTTGTAAATGTGTGGATGGGGGATGTTTTTTCTCTGCCTGAAAAATTTCGTCAAACCTCGACAATCGAGAAAGTTTGGTTGATGTTGGTGAAACTAGCAAGGAATGTCGCTTTGCCGATGTCAAATGTTGTCGTCTGCTTTGATTTAAAACTGGGGGTGGTGACTCTTCATGTCACCAGAGGAAATGTAAATCAGTTTTATTGAAGTTAATTCATGTTTCAATACAAGAAAAAAAAAACGAAAAGATTAAAGGAAAAAAGAAAGAAAAGAAAAGGAATAAAAAAGGAAAAAAGAAAAGAATGTGTAAACAAAATGGCTTCTTTGATATTCATTTTCTTTTCTTTTTTAGATTCTCGCATTAAAAATTCAATTCTCGTTGAACGAGATCAAAGGTAAAAGGTGTTATTTGTAAAAAAAAAAAAAAAAAAAAAGAATGAAATAAATGTGTTAGTGAAAAACGATGGAATTAAAGAAAATATGAGAAAGAAGGAAAGGAATGAAAAAAAGAAGTAGGAGAGAAAAAGAAAGAAACAGAAGGAAAATCTAAAGAGAGACACAAAGAAGAAAAAGATATACAAGCAAAAAATAAATAATAAAAAACAGAAATTTGGAAAAGGAAATAAATAAATAAATAAATAAATAAATAAAAAAGACTGAAAATAAAGAAGAAAGAAAAAAGAAAGGAAGAAAGAAAGAAAGACAATCAGAAGAAAAAATAGAGCAAAAAAAAAAAAAAATAACAAAAAGTAAATATGCAAAGAAAGGAAGATAAAAGAAAGAAAGAAAGAACTGAATGAAAAGAGGAAGGAGAGAAGAAGAAAAAAAGAAAAACTGAAAGAAAGATATCGAGAAAAAAAGGATATAAAATCAAAAAGTGAATAGATAAAAACATCAATGTGGGAAATAATGAACGAAAGAAAGAAAGAAAGAAAGAAAGAAAGAAAGAAAGAAAGAAAGAAAGTTTGAACTTAAGAAAGAAAGAATATGAAGAAATATTAGTAACAAAGAAATAAAAAAAAAACTATGAGAAAGAAAGAAAGAAAGAAAGAAAGAAATGAATTAGACAAAAAAGAAACTGAAAAAACGCCACCGAAAAGAATAAGATAGACGGAAAAAGAAAAAAAAAAAAAAAGAAAACTATCTTAAAGAAAGAAAGAAAGAAAGATTGAACTTTAGAAAGAAAGAAAGAAAGAAAGAAAGAATATGAAGAAATATTAATAAGAAAGAAAAAAAAAGAAAGAAAGAAAGAAAAATCATTATTCGTATATTTTCACGATAATTGAGTTTGGATGGAAAATTAAGAAAAAAAAAAAATGAAACAAGAAAAAAAACAAAAACAAAAAAAAAACAAGAAGTTAAACCCAGGAAATAAAAGAAAGTACGAAATAAAATGAGAAAGAATGAAAATGATGAATGAAAGAAATCTGGAATGAAGGAATATTCGATAAAAATATTGAGGGTTTGAAATTCGAAGAGAATAAAACTGAAACTATTTGGAAAGTAGAAAGAAAGAAAGAAAGAAAGAAAGAAAGAAAAAAAAACGAAAAGAAAGAAAGAAAGAAAGAAAAACAAAATAAAACGAAAAGAAATAAATAAATAAAGAAAAGCAAAACGGAAAGAAAGAAAGACAAAATAAAACAAAAAACAAAACGAAACAAAACGAAACGAAAAGAAAGAAAGTGGTGTAATGGTTAAAGCACTGAACTGCTGAATCGTAGTACGTGAGTTCGATCTCGTGCTATTACGTTCACTTTCGAACAAATACCCTTGGGGAAGGTATAAACGCCCTTATCCTCCCTATGGGTTAAATAAATCCTTCTATAAGGATGGATTTGGCATTAAATAACCCAAGAAGGTTGATATGCCATTAAATAGCAAACAAACGAACAAAAAAAGAAGGGCAGCTATCAGAAAGAAAAAGGCGGAGAAGGAAAGATAGAAAGAGAGATTTTGAAAAAAAAAAAGACGGAATAAAAGAAAATATGTGAAAGAAAGAAAGAAAACTATGGTGAAGAAATAGATATAAGAGAAAAAAATAACGTAAATAAAAGAAAGAAAGAAAGAAAACTTGATCGCTAGCGGGAAGAACCTCTCCTCACCCACCAAAAATAAAATAAAAGAAAGCTATTAAGAAAGAAAAAGATACAAAGGAAAAAACCTAAACATATCAAAGATAGAAAGAAAGAAAGAAAACGAGAATACTATAGGAAAGAAAAAGACATCTTCCTCCACTCTCGCCAAATGATAATATGAACGAAAAGAAAAGAAAGAAAGCTAGAATACACTAATGAAGAAAAAGACGTCTGTCTCCACCCAATGAAAATATGGAGAGAAAGAAAGAATGTATTTGTCCAGTTTCTTGACAAAGTCAACATTATCAAAAGAGTCAGGAGGCAGTTATCAGAAGACGCCATGTTTTTGGTGTTTTAAAATTAAAAGAAAACAGACTCAATCAAACCTCATTTAAAAAATATGTTAATGAAGTCCCTCTTTTCACCCCATAAAAACAAGGGGATGAAGGGGGGAGTTCGTTAGAACGAATTTGTCAGAGCTTTTGAGTGTGTGTGTGTGATTATGAGGATACGTGTGTAAGGATGAGATCTTACCTGAGTATGCATGTGTGAGAGTATGTGTGCGCTTGTATGCGTGGGCTTCTGTGTATTCATGCTAGTGAGTGTGTGTTTGTGCCTCTGTATGTGTGTGTGAGTGTGTGCATGCGTAAGTGCGTGTGTAGTGAAGAGAGAGAGAGAGAATCTTAGTATACGAATCAATGCAAGTGGATGCACATGGGTCCCTTTATGCGTATACAAGTGTATAGGTGTGTACTTTTGTGTGTGTGTGTGTGTGTGAGGGAGAGAGAGAGAGAGAGAGAGAGGGAGTTTGTGTAATTAATTGAATGAATGTGTGTGAATGTGTAAGAGAGAGAAAGAGAGTCTCTCTGTGTGTATGTGCATGTATAAGTGTGTGCGTGTGCGTGTGTGTGTGTGTGAGAGAGAGAGAGAGAGAGAGAGAGAGTTTGTGTACTTAGTTGAATAAATGAGTTTAAGAGAGAGAGAGAGAGAGAGAGAGAGAGAGAGAGAGAGAGAGAGTTTGTGTACTTAGCTGAATAAATGAGTTTAAGAGAGAGAGAGAGAGAGAGAGAGAGATGGTTGGTTGGTTGGTTGGTTGGATTTTTTATGGCATATCAACTTTTGTAGGTCATTTAACGCCAAAGCAATTTTATGTAAATATTCAGTTTTTTTCAAATAATTCAGTTTAGCATGAGTACACAGTTTAATTATCAAAGAAATTTCTATTTCCATATATTCAGTTTATTCAAAAAGTTCTAATTCAGCAAAGTATAAGTACAGATTTTGTTTCCACAGTTAAATGTCAAAACATTTCTATGTTAAACAATTCAGTTTAGTGTAAATACAGTTTCAATGTCAAAAACAGTTCTATTTCAAGCAATTCAGTTTAGCATAAGCACGGAGTTTGAATTTAAATACGGTTTAATTGACAAAAAACATTTCTTTTTCAAGCTATTCAGTTTATTCAAACAATTCAGTTTAGCATAAGTATACCGTTAGTTCTATTTAACCCATAGATAGTGCCGTAGCAGGTGCTACCTCGCCGGGCCAGAGTGGACCCGGGGGCAATGGCAATGAAGGGGAGCTCCGTTTGCCCCAAAGCCCCAGCATTACTGGAACCTCACCATCAGATTGTTTAGTGTCATATGCAGGACATTCATTTGGGGGGCTTTACCCCTCTGCAGTGTATTCTACAGCCCCAGCCGATTGGGCAAGAGAGAGAGAGAGAGAGAGAGAGAGAGAGAGAGAGAGAGAGAGAGAGAATCTCTATGTGTATATGTATACATATGTATGTGTGTGTGTGCGTGTACGTGTATGTGTGTGTGCGTTTAAAACGAGTTCTTGGTTTGTCGTCATTTATTCACTTTTTATTTTAGTTTATGTTTGTTTTTTTTTAAATTTTAGTTTCAAACAGTTTGTTCAGTTATGAACAACATTAGTTAGAACATTGGCCAGGAGAACGTCGGGCATCTGGTTCAACCTTCAGAGACTTTGTCCTCGTTGCAGACAAAAGTTTCTTATAAGATCCTCATAAACTTTGTCTTATTTACGTTTAACGAGATAAATTTTGTGGGCTGGGCAGAGAGTGTCCGTTGTGCAGTGGCTAACCGGCTGGACTGTGACATTGCAATTACGGAGTTCCATCTCCAGTCGCGCTATTACATTCTCTTTTGGACAAAACCCTTGGGAAAGGCATGAACCCCCTTATCACCCAGCAATTGGTTAAATAGTGTCACTACTGTCCTTCTACAAGGATAGATTTGGCATGAAATAACCCACAAAGTTTGATATGCCAATAAACAAAGAAACCAAATCAAAGCAATCTTTTATCGTTGAAGGAGTAGCGCCCTCCCCTACACCTTGGTGTAGCAGCTATCGAAAAGGGAGCCATCGGGTTACCCTCGACTATGGTCGACTACTATAGAGTTGTACCCAGCAAAAACAATTACCGACGCCGACTACGCCGATGACATAGCGATTCAGGCAAATACACCCAACCAAGCCGAAACACTACTACATAGTTTGGAACGAGCCGCCGCAGGCATTGGCCTCCATGTCAATGCACACAAAACTGAATATATGTACTTTAATCAAACAGGCGGCATCTCCACACTAGACGGAACCTCTCTGAAACTGGTAGACAAATTCCCCTACCAAGGAAGCAGTGTCTCATCAACCGAAAAAGACATCGACACGCGGCTAACGAAGGCATGGACAGCTATCGATAAGCTACCGATCATATGGAAGTCAGACCTGACTGATAAAATGAAACGCAGTTTCTTCCAAGCAGCGGTCGTGTCGATACTGCTGTATGGATACACTACTTGGACGCTAACAAAACGGCTGGAGAAGAAGCTAGACGGCAATTACACAAGAATGTTGCGAGCAATATTGAACAAGTCTTGGCGGCAACACCCCACAAGGCACCAACTATACGGCCACCTACCTCCCATCACGAAAACTATCCAAGTTAGACGAACCAGACATGCAGGACACTGCTGGAGAAGCAGGGACGAGCTCATAAGTGATGAACTCCTATGGACCCCTACATATGGCCGAGCAAAAGCAGGACGACCAGCTCGAACATACATACAGCAGCTCTGTGAGGAGACGGGGTGTAGCCCTGAGGATCTGCCAGAAGCGATGAATGATAGGGATAAGTGATTCAATTTATTTGGCACAAGACAAGAACTATGAAACACTTAGTGAGAATCAAACTCATTAACAGCCAAGTTCGCTCACAATTATAAAATTGGGCTTAGTGTGGCACAAGATCCTAAATATGGAGCTCCCTGTAAGAATCGAATTTGCTAACACTAGTCTGTTAGCCTGTTGCTAAAATTATACCATGCAAGGCTCTTTTATGCACTAAACTTGGCTTAGTTTGGCACAGAGTCAGTAGTATGGAGCATCTAGCAAGGATATACTAGTCAAGCTAGTTTGCCATTACACCACGGTTGGGGCTGCAGAATACGCCGACTACATCTCTGCTGACTCCTCCCACAAGTGTCCTGGATATGACAATAAACAATCTGATGGTGAGGTTCCAGTAATGCTGGAGCTTTGGAGAATGCGGAGTACGCCTTTATTGCCATTGCTCCCAGGTTCACTCTGACCCGGAGTGGTAGCACCTGGTAGGATCATATCTATGGGTCAAATAGAACTAAACTGTGTACTTCTGCTAAACTGAATTGTACCGAACTGTAAAGGCCCGAAAAACTTAAGCTGGCAGATGGGTTTCATCACTCGCTTCTTGAAGAGAGCTTCCCAAGAAATAAAAGTAAAATTAAACGAAAGTCGTCGACTGAAATTCTCCCAAGTTAAACGATTGAAAGAAAATTCAGTTGAAGATTTTTCTGAAAAGAACTTTACAGAAGACTCGCAATTTAATGAACCCTGAAACATTTCTACAAAACAAAAAAAGAAAAAAAAATACTCAAATTCAAAGAACTTTGTTTCCTGGACACTCTCTCAGATAAGTTCCTGGAAATTGTACTAAAATTTGCAACACTTTATCTTTCCTATCCCTTTCTTTCTTGTTTCTTTTGTATAAAATTCCCTTTTAAAAACTTTATTGTTTGTGTTATTTTTTCGAATCTGTATCCGAACTAGAAAGCTGCGGTACTGACTGTTTAACTTACCGTATGATCTCTTTAAATTTACCGTTTGAACTTACCGTTTAATATTGCACACTAAAACCCCCTGAAAACATTACCCAGTTAAATATTAAACTTGGCTTTAGTGTCACTCACTTCAACAAATTTTATTCCCTCCAAATTCCTTTATATTGAAATTTTATCCCCTAAAATTTCTTTAATATTGCTGGTTACCGATTGGTCAGGTTCAATCCTGAAGGGTTGCATTAACAGGTTGCCGTGACCAGGTCCGACCTTAGGAGGTTGCACAACTATGGTCTTGAATCATATATATACAGTAAAAAATGTATCTTCATAATCATTTGAGACAGGTAAACACTTCATATTTAGTTGCAATATCAATGTTTTAAGAGTCAATGTATTTATAAAGTTCCCAACCATTTTAAACAGGTAAACACTTCATACGTAGTTGCAATACGTGGTGCCTTCAATAAGTTTCCAGACTTTTTTGTTCAGGCATTTAGAATTGTCGTAGACTCTTGAAAATTCACTATGTTATTGCTATACATCTAATGAGATGACTGACCAATTTTTATGATTTCAGCTTCAAATCAACAGCTACAACAGCAATTGGAATACACCCTACTAAATTCTGATTGTCACAGCTGTTGAATTTCAAAAATGCAATCTGGACGTGAGGACACTTTAGAAGAATGATATGCAATAAAATTGTGTTTTAAACTTGGAAAAAATGCCCCAGAAACAACATATGGAATGCTTCAGACTGCTTTTCGAGCATCTTGCATGAATCGAGCATTAGTTTTTGAGTGGCATAAGAGATTCGAGGAAGGCAGGGAGTCTGTGAGGTATGATGAGAGGTGTGGGAGGAGTAAGGAAGTCAATACACCAGAGTTGATTGGCCAAAGGGTTAGAGTTAGGGTTACTATGTTGAGGTTTTAAGGGAGTTCAGGAAGAGATTCCAGCACTCTTCAAATCGGGCCAGTGGCATTTCTACCTGTACAATGCACCAGTCCACAACTCCATCCTTGTCACTGACTATTTGATCAAGATGGGCATCAAGACCGTTCCTCAGCCTCCCTATAGTCCAGACCTTGCTCCCTGTGACTTTTGCTTATTCCCTAAGCTCAGAGGCTGTCGTTATGAGACAATTGAGGAGATAAAAGAGGCTGTGACGAAGATCATTGACACACTCACACAAGAGGACGTCCATGGGGCCTTCCAGAAGTTATTGGAACGATACAACAAGTGTATTGCAGCCGGAAGAGATTACTTCGAAGGGGACTAGAGTTTTATGTGTGTACTATCAATAAAAGTGTCCATATGAAAAAAGTCTGGAAACTTATTTAATGATCCATGTTTTAATAACCAATGTATTAATAAAGTTCACAATCATCTTAGACAGGTAAAGATATTCCTTTAAACAATCGCGTTTGGGCAAATCGTACATTTTTATTTTATGTTTATCCTATTTACCCAACCCCTCCGATCGGGCGGGATATGACACAAGGTCAATTTTTAAGCGGAGTTTAACAGGTTTGAATTCAGAGTTTTCCTTCTCCTAGACTAGTTGCCTTACTAAGGCTGAAGAACCCAGCCTGTCCTACTATTTATCCATAGCTGGAGGGAGAATAATTGGATTCATACCTTTCCCAAGGGTATTAGTGCTATGTGAAATGCAATCATTCCCGTCCAGGATTTGAACTCGCGTCGCCGTGTCCAATTCCTAGGACGATAACCATTACACCACGGGCACCTCCATTTACCCAACCCCTCCGCTCGGGCAGGATATGACACAAGGTCAATTTTTTTTTAAGCGGAGTTTAACAGGTTTGAATTCAGAGTTTTCCCTTCTCCTAGACTAGTTGCCTCACCAAGGCTGAAGAAACTAGTCTGCCCTACTATTTACCCATAGCTGGAGGGAGAATAATTGGATTCATACCTTTCCCAAGGGTATTAGTGCTATGTGAAATGCAATCCGTCCAGGATTTGAACTCGTGTCGCCGTGTCCAATTCCTGCAACGATAACCATTACACCACGGGGGTGTCCTCGTGGTGTAATGGTTAAAGCGATGAACTGCGGAATCGTAGTACGCGAGTTCGTACTCCAGTCGCGCTATTACGTTCACTTTCGGGCAAATACCCTTGGGAAAGGTATAAACCCCCTTATTCTCCCTCCAGCTATGGATAAATAGTAGGACGGACTAGGTTCTTCAGCCTTGGTGAGGCAACTAGTCTAGGAGAAGGAAAACTCTGAATTCAAACCTGTTAAACTCCGCTTAAAATTTGACCTTGTGTCATATCCTGCCCGAGCGGAGGGGTTGGTAAATAGTACCATTACACCACGGGCACCACCTTTTTATTTTATGTTTATCTAATTTCATTCAATCATTTGCCCAGTGACAGATTATATCAATTCTTTTTGTTCTGATTATATTTGGTTCTTTCTCTCTATTGTCACTCCTTCATTCTCTTCTTTCTTTTCTTGTGACTCCTAAAGAATCTTTTTCTTGTGTTCATTGTCTGTACATTTTATCTTATAGTTATCATAGTAACTCTTATCGGTGCAGCTTCCTTGTCCACCAGCAATCGTTTCTCGAATAAGGCAATGTCCAAACGAATTGGTGAAAGGACATTCCAAATTGATCAAGCGATCGGACGTCCGACAAGAAAAGTGTTTGTCTCTTTTTTTCGCTTTGAGGACTTCCGTTTCCGGCCATTTGTTCTTTCTGATTTGCTTTCAAACTCTCCTGGGCCATTCAGAAGCGTCCGGGATCAAAATGTCGAAGACATGAAATGAAAAGAAATATTTTGGATAAAGGAAAAGAAATTGAGAGATCTGAAGGCCGAGGGAGGATGGAGATTGACTGGAGGCTTCTGGAATTCAATTAAATCTATTGCTTTTTCTGTTGTGCAGACAATTAAACAAATAAACGTTGGAAGAAATTGCTTCGGGTAAGACTCAAACTCAAACATTTGGAATCTGTAGTTCTTTCTTACCGGGCCATTGGCCTAATGAGTAGAGTGTTCGCCAATGGTCCTGGAGACCGGGGTTCAAGCCCAGTTCGAGTCATACTAAAGACTCAAAAAATGGTACTTGATGCCTCCTTGCTTAACACTCAGCAATATAAGATAAGGATCAAGGGTAAAGTGGAGCAACCCTGGGAATGGTGTTGCACCTTCGCTTACACCTCGGTGTTGTAGCTATTGAAAAAGGGAGCCTTCGCGTCACCCTCGACTAAGGTTGCCAATGTTACTTACTTACTAGTTCTTTCTTTCTTTCTTTCTTTCTTTCCACATTTCTTTCTTTCTTTCTTTCTTTCTTTCTTTCTTTCTAATCCTCTTTTCTTTCTCTTTGTATATTATTCTTTCTTTCTTTTTTTTGCTTGCTGACTAACCTGGCTCTTTCACGAGGCTTACCTGTC